>OZ038321.1:8569800-8646532 GCA_964035795.1 Pterobdella sp. o SKG-2022 | reverse complement strand
TGTTTTTCTGATACCAGTGAAGATGACATTATAATTATATCCTGCAGTTTACCATCAGAATCAAAAAATTTATCTTGTACTTAAAAAAACTTTATATAATAAATTTCAAATCTTAACATAAAAAAGAAAAAATGCTTTTGAAATATAATGAGTAACATTTCAGAACACTAGTTAGCTTATTACGATACGAAGCTTTTCGTTATCAACGTAACATTTTCAAGAATAACTTTAAGTATTTCCATATACTTTGAAGTTATACTTAAAAACGTTACGCTGTTAACGAAAAGCTTTGTATCTTGATAAACTAACTATTGTTCTGAAATGTTACTCATTTTTTTGTGGCTCTTGGAAAAATCATTATATATATCATAAGTTTTGTTGAATCAAGTTGTTGAGAATCTTTTTCATTATAAAATACCAACAGTGTAAACTTTTCAAGAACGTTAACGCAAAGCTCCGTACTTTTTTACTTTCGCTCGAAAAAATCGATTTGTGAGAGCTCATAAGTTATATGCTCAAAAATTGTGTATAATTAGCCTCAATAATGTGAATCATGAAAACACGAATATTTGAATTTTTTATTTTGACGAAGCTTTTTGATATATTCTATATCATCGTCAGGTGAAAAGTTCAAATATTTGTGTTTTTATGATTCACCATTGTTTAAGCGTCATGCGGTGTTATATGTAAAGGAAATAAAGAACAGACTATGTGTTCAAATGTAATGTAGTATTTATAAAGCGCTTTTTCGTTTAGTTCAAAGCGCTTTCTACAAATTTAATGTAACAAAACAATTGTGGAGCAGGTGCTAATTGTTGGCTCAACACGGGATTGAACCCGGTAACTTTATATAATTAAGCTAACTTTCTACCAGGTGAGCTATATGGACTCTGATATAGTGCGTGTAGTAATGAAGGGAACCTCGATGGTTTGGTGCATGGATGCCGGAGTTATAAAATCCTCATACAGGTCAGATACTTGCTCTGGTGTCAAATGCACATCCTTGCTCTGGGGAATGAAATGTTCCTAATGTCACAAATCTCTTCAACTCATATGAGTTCTTGAAGAATGTTTGATGTTAAAGTGTACAACCTGTAAAATCAAAAATCCGGCTTTTTTAATATTTCCAATAATTTCATTTTTCTGTTCCATAGCTTCTGGTTTGATGATGGCAAGTGTTCTCTCAAAGTTTTTTTTTAAATTTTTCTTTTTAATTTTTGGATTTTCGTCGTCATCCATATTCCATATAGCTTCCGATATTAAAAATCTAAACTAAACGATTAGCTTATTATTGTAAGCGAGCAAGAATTTAGGTCAAAATATAAAAACTGTTGCTAAGCAACGCAACAGGTGAGTTTGCATATTTAATAAAAAATTGTCAAAAAATAAAGATTTTTAACCTGCTTGTAAATTTCTTAAGCATATGGAAAATTAAAAAACGAAACAATCTCTAACATTTTCTCTCTTAGTAACTCAATATGAATCAGATGAAGACATTTTTTTGAAAATGAATGAAAAATTGGGCTCATGTTCTGTTTGAAGTCGTAGTAAAAACAAATAAATACTCATAAATAATGAATTTAATAAATTATTGCATGTAACTTACATAAACTTTCCACGTAAACTGTATGAACCTTTCAAAAACATCAGATACATATATTCATATTTGTTCACAGTTTTTATACCGAACAACCAAAAACCTATTTTTTGCATTGTTTTTTCATTTAATAATAGCTTCTATTTAAACTTTTATTATCTAAAAAGTTATTTTGTTCAAAAACTCTATTTCAAACGTCATTGAAAAATAATATTTTCTTTTCTTGTTTCTATTCTCATTAAATAATACCTATTAATTAATTATATTTTTTTTTCTTAATCAAGATCGGATGAAGAGCGATGACCGACTCTTGAAAGTTTTGCTTGCAAGCAGCCCGAGTCATCAAAATTAATATATATATTTTTGGTGGTATCTTCACTAGAGCGTTAATTTATATTTTTTCAAAAGCAAAAGTTTGTAGCCATGATAACGTATTAGAATGATATGGAGTGTGGGTATGGCGAGATAATCGCTACGAAGGAAAAAAGCTTAATGAGCATAGTTTTCTTTATTTCAATTTAGTTTAAAGATTACATAAAACTAAACCCCGACTAGCGATATTTCTGCCGCACTTTAAAAATCATGTCACTCTAAAAAAAAATTTATTGAAGAAAATCCCATCCAACTTTCTAAAATATATTTCTTAATACGTAAAAATGAATTGAAAACTTCTATCAATTTTTGGAATTATTTATAATTAATAATTATTTACGTCATAATTAGCATTAAAGGCATGATAGCTTCATGGAATTAAAAAAAAACTTATGTTATATGCGACTATTTGAGAAAGCAATTGTAAATTTTTGAACACTACTAATCTCAGTATATGTTATAAAATATTTAGTTCAAAACGAGAAATAAAAACAGTTAAAAATTCGAAAATTTGAAAAAATGCATATGAATAATTATTCAAAAAATCACTCATACACTACATAATAATAATTCAAAAAATAAACATTAAAAACATGAAACTTGAAATTGAATGCAAACAATTACATGGACTAGATGGCGTCAGAAGTTGTCACGGTGGTGTGGGAATGTCGACAGATTAAAAGCTTCAATCAATCAATCAATAGTAGCATGGCACAACTATAATGGTAAGCGCCACTATTTTCGTTTGATCATGAAAGAATCAGAGAGCACCGAAAACATGCTACTATTGGCATTATAATGAAAACGCCTGTAATTAAGTGACTACTTTTATTTTAATATTTTTTTATAAAATATAATAATTTTTACATAAAAAAAATTTTAAAAATTAATAGTTTTATAAGTATAAGTATTAATATAGGTAATAATAATAATAATAATAGTAGTAGTAGTAAAAGCTATGAAAATGATAATATAACGTTAAATTTATTTACATAAAAATATTAATTAATGTGCGCAATGATAAATACAAAGTTTTACCGAAAATTCAATGATTTCCTCATTAAAATTAAAGTGGTTGTTGTTACCATGTCAGACGAAAGGATATTGCATACAATTTGCAATATCTCATTTAAAATAAATAAAATAAATTTTAAAAGTGAAGCAGATTTTGGTTATAATATTAGAAATAATGATAATATGCACAGGAGCCACCAAAACAATGCTTTATTCGACATGCAGCTTGTCGTCAGCAAAACTACATCATCAAACACTTGATAATGTAAGTCCTGCTTGCCAAAAGCTTGTTGCCAAATAAACCTATGTTCTTGTGCCTGGTACATATATTACTATCATAATTCATTCAGTATTGGCTTATATGAATAATAATTATAATATAATATAATAATAATTATTACAAGAATAATAATTATAAAAATAAAAAACATAAAAAATTATGAACATTAAATAAAATTATTTTGTTTACAAAATAATACAATGAAAGAAAGTAAAGTTCGAAGAGAAGAATAATATATGCCGAAGCTTCAAGAAGAGATGCCTCAATGCTGATCACAGGAGAAGGAATTTTGATTCAAAACGCCAAATAACACAAAAAACTACATATGAAATAAGCAAAAAGACGGTACAAAATATATGAATTCAACACGGCAAAGAGCAAAATATCAATCTACGTCATGATGAAGCAATTTGGCGATGTTAAAAATTGAATGGAAAAGGATATTTATCCTTAAACTCGAGGTAATTATGACTAGTAGGAGTGTCAGCCAATCAAATGGGACAGATATATCATAGAATGCTGAAAATAAATGAAATAATTAGCTGTAGGTGATACACTTTCTTTGGTGAAAATCTCAAAAGTCCTAATGAAATGTCATATCGATTTATCGGTTTCATGGGTATGTCTCGAAACTCCGCAAAGTCAAGGTAGAAACACTGAATATAAATCACTAAACAGTTTTTCGAATGACTTCATATTTAAAGCAAAAATAATTATATTATGAAAATGAAATACAGTAATCGTTTGATATACACTATTAACATGAATACAAGTTGTCCTCAAGTGTCATAACTTACATTCGGAAACAACACAAAAAAGCCAACGAAGAAATTTACCATCAAGCTACATAACGACACAGCACATATGTAAAACATATTATAGACACGTATTAAAGGTTATAGCTTGACTTTAACATTAGAAAAATATGAATCTTCAAAAAAGAATAATATTAGTAAAATAGAATAAGAATAATAATACACATAAAATAAGAAACTTAAAAAAACAACATAAAAACTGACAAGAAAACTTAATAGATGCTATAAAGACTTTGAGTTCTCACATAGAGTTTGGTCCATTGGAACACTATTCAGGCTAGGAAGTTACACTCTCTTGATTCACTTAAACTCGTCAACACGTTGTTAAACAATGAACCACTATATTGATACGACAAAGGATCAAAAGATGATGATAAGTAGCTTTTGAAATGGTCGGTTGATAAAATAATGTCTTAAATCTTGTTACTGTCGAAGGTGAAAAATATTGTTGAATATGGAATATATAATAATGAACAAAATAGAAAATAAATATTTAAAAAAATAATTCTAAATTATAATGATATGAAGTATTATAATCGATTAAAACTAGATGGAAAACCACAGAACATAACTGAAAACCCTATATGTTTAATAAAAAAAGTATTAGCCTACAAAAAATATGATAGAATGAAAAAATGGTTTGAAGTTTTTCACTGCACGAAACATTTTTGTTTGTTATGAAACAATCATCAAGTGAAGATTGGGGCATTAAGAGGCATGTGAACCATATAAGCTCTGCCAAGTTCTACTTCATTTACACTACAAAATCATTGCTAGTATATTATGATTATTGAATCAACAGCTAAATTAATTGGAAATTGTAATTAACTGATGTAACAACTATACCCAAATTGAACAATTACATAATATAGAGTTATGCATTATGAAACATTCTGATGATTATGCAGTGATATTCCCACAAACCCAATTATATTGAATATAATAAGTCTGACATTTAAATAACTTAAATTGACACTCGGTATGCTCTATATTGATTCTGAGCCATCCTGCACCCAGCCTATAATCTGGTCTGTATGTGGGTTGAAAATTGATGATGATGATGATTGTAAACAGATATAACAGTAATGTATATTAAACAAATTTAAAATGTAAACAATTATATTATATCAATTCGTATATCAATGGAAGACATTCTCTTTGTTTTACTCTGTTTCTAAGCAAGCATGGATGGTCAAAGGAGTATAAATATAAAAATTAGTTTTAATATTTCAATTTATATAGCAGATCTAATTTTTAAAAACTTAGGATATCATGCCACAGTTGTAAAAAAGCTCATGATTTCTAGTAAAAAAAAACATTGAAATTCTGGGTCAAATCACTTCTCGATCTTACTTGTAAAATAAAGTTGGCTTAAGCTCATTTTATTATTTATGTATTAATCACATTGAATTATACTGATGTACATATCACAGTAACTTGGTTTGAAAGTTTTAGGTCAAGGTTATTGATACTACTTGTATCGTAGTTTATGGACCCTTTATTTGTTGCAGGCTTTATGGACCTGCCAGCCTGAGCTAACGTTCAACTTGAAGCTATAGAATTCAAAAGTCGTCGTTCACAAACTTGGACCTTTTGCTTTGCCGTTGTTAAAAAAACGTCAATCCAAATGAAAACAATACCATAATACCAATATGTCGATACTTGCCTGAGAATATACTGTTATCCAGGTTATAACCGAAAAGCAGCCTTACAAAGCTGGCGCTAAGTTTGGTGAAGTTTAACTTCAGGTAATTTCATTTTGAATTTTAAATAATTTTAAATATTAATCTAAACAAGAAATTAAACAAACCAAATATTTTTTTGAATTTTTCCTAGCGAAGTTGACATTACTTGAGCAAACTCCATTATCCCTGTGGTTACTTGACGTAGATGATTGCGTGGATGATTTAGTATTAGCAGGAGATTGAATAGACAAATTATTTAAACAATCTTGACTTAGATTATACTCAAATGAGTGATTTTTGGAGTGATTAATAAACTGAGGATTGGCTAGATCAGTTTGGTAGTCAAGGTGATCATTATACTGATGTTCCATTATGGGAGAAAAAGATAGCTGTGACAAATCTCTTTCGTGATTTTGATGAGTGGATGAAGATGATGACTGAAAAGAAGTTTTGTGGTTCTCTAAAGATGGGTCCCTGGACTCTGATCCAGTCTGGTCCTCCATTTCACCTTGGTTGAGATTGAAACTTTAAAATCATTAATTATTAATTTTTCGTTTTTTTATAAGTGATACATTTTAAAAGCTTTTTAAAACTTGTTGAAATGAAGTTTAGTATAGATAAAATATTTAATAAAAACATCAAACAATAACCTCGGCTAACCCAACATTAATAAAATTTCATAAAATATCACAACACTGTATCGTATGTATAAATTAAGAATCGTACTACCTCAAAATATTAAGCAATAATAGAAGATTCAAATACTTACAAAACTTGTTAGAAAAAACTTGTTTTTAAAAAAAGATACAAAATGTTATAGTATAAAAAAGAAAAACAAAACCGAAATACCACACTAAGCAGCATTGTAAAACAATAGAACGAAAAAAAAGTACCGCAAAAACATACAACAAAAAACAGCACCAAACAACAGACCACTGATGGAGGACGCAGTGAAAGATGTAGCAGCATCAGTGCGTTGAGTAAATGTTGAGTTAGTGGCACTCAACAGGGAACTTGTACTGAGGTGGTGAGTGTACTATGGTTCAATGACTGAAGAGCTGTTTGACAGGTAATGGTATACAACAATGAGATAATTGCCCTCACCTGTTGCTGTGCAAGTTCAACACAAACTGCTTCTTTAAAATGGCTTTCATTATACCTGAAGATGACGTCAATTTAGCCTTCTGTGTTAACTTTTGCTTTCATATATATTATATGTACGTTATATATATCTATAAAATAAAGGTTGTCGATTAGTTGTGTCATAATTTTTCAAATATTTTCATAACAAGCATTAATTTTGATTTAATTATTGCATTTTTTTCTATTGCATCGATTAGTTTTATAGCTAAATTTCAACAACTTAATCATTACTATTATAATAAAAATTACTTGATCTAACTAGATTATACTTCTGTACATATCCCAGTAACTGGGATTGACAGCAGTCAGTCTAGACTGTTGGTACTACAATGGTGTAATTTACAAATAAGCGATTTATTATAAATATGAAAACTAAATAATTACTTAGAACAAAAACAAAAATTGAAAAAATCAAAATTTTTAACAAAACAAAAATATCGATCAACCCATCTTCATATTAATTTCTCAGGTCCGAGCCATAGTTGGTATTCTTTACAAAAGATGCTCAAAGCCGATTAAAAGAAATTTTTGGTTATAACGTTGTTTTGCTAGCAAATCTCCATACTGACTTCGAATATCTAAGTGAAAGCTATAAAAGTATGAAACACCGAATCTTACTGGGCACACTCTCAGCTTCGACCATGGGGTGCAGTGTGTGACCAAATGAGGGCTTCTTGTTGCCTTTGTTCGCTGTGCAGTTATTTCGAGTGTATAATGTTGTAAATGGGTGTTGAGAATCAATATGAAATTAATTCATGCGAAGATATAGGTAATTTGTATATAAATTATTTAATCATTTAAATAGGTACATATTTATACCAAGAATAAAGATAATATGAAAGCTTATCGCAGAAGGAGGTAACTATAAATTAGTATTGACGTATATAGAAAGTTCATTGAATCCTACAAACTAATATAGTTTTATCCCACTCGTGTGTGAAATTAGTAGTATAAAAATTTAGATCTGCTTTTTTATCAATTTATCTTATCT
Source organism: Pterobdella sp. o SKG-2022 (assembly GCA_964035795.1). NCBI lineage: Eukaryota > Metazoa > Annelida > Clitellata > Hirudinida > Piscicolidae > Pterobdella > Pterobdella occidentalis. The sequence goes on along the minus strand of OZ038321.1, from coordinate 8,638,635 downwards.
ACTAGAAGCATTATATCCACATTAGATTACATTGTAATGACACAAAAACCAAATGTGACCAGTTAATAAAAAAATATGAATAAATAATTGTGTTACAAACTTTTGAAGACGGTTTGCAAGCAAAACTTCTTGAATCTCTCAGCGTAGAACGAAGGGTGATGAACAGAAATGGTGTCCTGATATCAAAAAATTAATCAAAATTTCAAATTTAAAGTGTAATTTAATTGAGTATTATAAAGCGCTTTTCCTTATAGATTAAAGCGCTTACTAAAAATTAAATGTAGTAAAAACACACTGTGAAACAGGTGCTAATTGTCGGCTTACGAACCCGGTAACTTGAGAAAATTAGTCTAATGCTCTACTTTTGAGCTATACGGGCCGACAGTGTGAAAGTATTTTTTAAGATGAATTATAATTTAAAAATAGATTATACTTTATTAGAAGTTAATTACTATTATAAAAAACTTACTGACAAATTTATTCATTTATTCGAGTTTTAAGCAGATAAGCAATTGATGATAGCTGTTTAATAACAGGATGTTGGTGTTTAATCCATCAATTTTATTATATTTCCATTTAATTTATTGATAAAACATTGGAGCAAAAAAAAAATCATAATTTGAACCTTTTGTGATATAGTAGCAAAATAACCTCAAAACCCAATGCACCTGCCCCCCATGGAACTCACTCACTCCATCGTGCAGAACAGCCTTGAACGCATGCTCAAACTTCTTGGCCATGCGGTAACTTTGCAGGATGTCAATGATTCCAACACTCAACATCAACCTTTCTCCCGTGCTGATGTCCAAAGCAGGCAACTGTCCTGAGCTGTTTTTCAATGCATTTTTAATATAACTTTCAAACAAGTAATTTTCACATATTCTTAATTATTTCTATTTACATAGATATCTCCATAAAATTATAATTAATTCGATATAAATTTTAGTCATTTCATTTGAATAGCACCAATGTTATAGGTTAGAGTACATACATGTAACTGACGCCGGGAGCTTGTATGCTTTCCATGGTGGTTGAGAACTGTCCTATCCTTTGTCTCTGTCTCTGTCTTTCTATGTTGATTTCTGTATTTTGATTTATTTTGTAAAATCAAAAGACACAAAGTAGAAATACTTTGTGTTTTTTGACCTTACAATTTTATTTAGGCTATTATACTTCACTGTATGTTGGTTTGCTTTTTATGATTGTTATAACAAACTCTTTTTTTGCTGAAATGGTGATGCCATTTCTTAATGGAAAATCTAAAAAAATATTAGTATTGCTGATACTGCTAATACGGTCAAAATAAAAACAAAACAAAAAAAAACCGAAAAAGTTCCAAAACACCACCTGCTGTGGAACTTTCAACGTGCGAGGTCTTACATCATCCACCAAACAAGAATCACTAATGCAAGACTTCGCAAAATAAAAGCTCGATTTTCTTCTTTTTCATGAGATCAAAAAAAAAGAACTCTCTTTAAAAAGAGAAAACAACACTCTCCTATCATTTAAACCAACAAATAAGCACTATGGGTTTGGCATAGTTTACAAGAACAAAACTGAATTCATCAAAACAGAGTTGATATCAGACAGAGTAATGAGTGTTACTGCAAAAATAAGTAAAGAAACTTTTTCTATTGTTGGAGTGTATGGACCAACTCAAGTGAGAGCTCTAGCAGATGAAAATGAAAAAATAACATTCATAGAAGAGCTTCAATACACAATAGAAAAACAACATAAAAAAACTACACTCATTCTCTTAAGTGACTTTAATCCCAAACTTGAAAACAAAAAAAAAGATGACAGGCAACTTTGAAAGAGGAAGGCAAAACAGCAATGGAACATTCCTCTACAAACTCATATCGACAAAAAACCTCATAGCTACAAGCACTTGCTCCACACAAAAAGCAAAGAACAACATGGGAAGGCACAAGGAAAATAGACCAAACACTCATCCAAATTTTTAACACAATAGACTATATAATCATACCAGCCAAACACAAATGGAGAATAATTTCAGCAAAAGCTCACAATGGCATAGAAACCCTCTCTGACCCTAAACTAGTCAAAACTGATAAACCTTACTAAATAAAAAAAATTATCAAACTTGTATACATGAATGTGAGTTCAACTTACGAAAAGCTTCGTGTTACTATTCAGTTAATAAGTGTTTGATAAAATCGTTTTTTGTTAATAGGCTAGTTTAGTTAATTTTTATCAAATACATTCAAAATCAAATTCGAATAAAAAATAATCTTAAAAATGAATATTCAAGAGCACCAACTTGATTAAAAACTCGAAACACAAAAACTCGAATAAGATATATTTTCCATCCTCCAAAAGTATGCTAAAAAGCATAAAAGAAATAGCAGAAAAAACATTTCCAAGTAAAAGCAAAAATAATCTCAAGTTATGAAGCAATCACCCAGAACTAACAGAACTGTCTAGAAAACAAAAAGACACTTGACTGAAAACAAAAATAAAAAAACAATGAAGAATATCAACAATCTTCTACGTCAGTTTATGGGAAAAATTTAGTACACTTATTGAGCAAAAATGGCTAAAGTTTTCGGTAAGTATAGCCTTACCATAATACATTAGCATAAAAATTTTTTTGAAATTATTGGTATTTATAGTAAATAAATTTTGTAGGTACTAAATTTGTCCCATAATTTGACGTTGAAGATTGTTGATATTACTTATAAGTACATTAAGATGTCTTTAGAAAAATACAGAATATGAAAATTTAAAACTACCGAAAAAGCAACAAATAAGACAATTCAAAGCCAGAGCCAAAATACATTATGATAAGTGGCTAGATAGGCAACTAATGAAAATTGAAGAATGCTTTGATAACATGAAAATTTTTCAAGCTATTTTTTCAGAAACAACTTATGTATGTTTTGTATAGCAATTAAACTTTAAAAATCAATTGAGGATTTATACATTTAGTTTAAATAAAAGTTATAATTTTAGATAAGTATAGCCTTATCGTAAAACGTTAGAATGAAGTGACTATTGTTTATGGCATTATATAGTGATGAATTAAAAGAAAATTTAAAATATACGTATTAACTATGTGGGAAATATTAATTATAAATTAAGCTCTAAGCAATTCTAATGTATTTATAATTATGTCTATCATAGGTTGTGAAGATAGTAATTTTTGAAAACGATGTTATTATCAGAGAAGTTAATCTCTGTGTCCCTCCTTGGATGATTCCTTCTGCTCTATTATTTTCAAACTATCAAATTTTTAAAAATAAAAAACTTTTGCAAAGTAACAAGTCTAATTGAAAACATTGAAAATCCCTTCAAGAAGAAATTCAGTCCAGATGTCTCAGCAACCCATTCAATACAACTACATTCTTTTAAAAAAATGCACAAAACTCATACATGAAAAACTGAAACAAAACAAAAACCTAAAAAATAAAACCAACATAACGCCGACAAATAGAACAGAACTAATAAAACTTTGTCCACATCAGAATTCTTGTACGATAGAGGATTCAGAACCAATCGGCCTGAGCCTTATGGTCTCAATAGCCCAATTTTGGTTAGACCATACAATAAAAAAAGCCCAAAATAGGAAAATAAAACCACCTAGACTCCAGTAAATGTATATGGATGATACGCTTGGAATTATGAAAAAAAAACAAGACGAACACCTCACACATCGAATTCGTGAAACTTAGTGAAGTTGACAAAAATTCAAAATTAATGGTTGAGATCAAAAATGACTCCAGACTACCTTTTCTTGACATTCTTATAACAAGACAAAAAAAATGGAACATTAAAAACCACTGTCTGCCGAAAAACATTAAACAAACCACCATCAAATGTAAAGCGTGGAAGATCTAGCACCAGCCTTTTCACAACGATCAAACACAATCTAAAAGCACACAAACTAAACATAGATCAAGCAGTTGAACTGGCGCAAATCAGGGACCTATGGAAACTGGAGGAAAGCCGTACACCGGCGAAAAAAGATCTTTGAGAATATTTGAACACTCAATTTTATCTCTATTTTAGTCTCTTTATATATATATATATAAATATAAATAAATAAATAAATAAATAAATAAATAAATAAATAAATAAATAAATATATATATATATATATATATATATATATATATACAAACCCAAAAAACCAAAAGCCGAAATTGATTACAAAAAAAAATTAAGAAACAGAACAACCCAAAAACAATAACAAAGAGCAACATAAACAGCCAAATAAACACATAACATGGGTATCATTACCTTACATGCCCACAATAACAAACAAGCCAGAAAAAGTTTTCACAAACAACAATATTGCTTACCATAACAAAACTGGGACATATCCTATGCTCAGCAAAACAAAATACGAAAAAATAAACAAAAAAGGAGTCTACCAGTTGAAATGATCCTGAGATACCAACAAATCATACATTGGTCAAACTAGGGTGAGCATAAAAAATCGAATAAAGCAGCATAAGGCAGACATATTATCAAAAAAGGCAGAATCTGCAAAATCAGGAATAGCAAAGCTACATACAAATTGCTTCGGCTATTCCAGGAAAAGTAGCTGAAAGCGTGGAGACAGCTAAGCTGACAAAAGACTGCAACCTTTCAGCGGATTATGAGGTTATACCAATCGAAGTTGAAACTTTTGGTTCTTGGGGTCCAAACGGACTAAGATTGAAAAGAGAGATCGGGAAAAAAATAGCTTAAGAAACAGGAGAACCTCGGTCAACCTCCTTCCTACTTCAAGCTATAAGTATGGCTTTCAGTGTGCTAGGCACTCTCGCAAGTTCAAGAAAATTAAAAAAAATCTTTTATTTTTGATTATTACAAACAATTCAAACAATTTTGTTTATTTTTAAGCTTAAAATAAATTAAATCCTATGTCATTTTGTTGTGGCAGATAATCCTTGTTGATGAAAGTAAAAAAAATGATAAGATGAGTTATAAGAACTTTAGGTTTATGATATTTTTTTTGATAAATATTCTGAACTAAAAGTTCGTTAAAATGAATTCAAAAATAGCGGTGGTTCGAAAGATTTAGATAGAGAAGAATTACTGCCGTCCTCAGTTAATATAACATACAGGACTGTATTATATGACATGGATAAAGAAGAACTAAACGACGTTTAACTTAGCAAGTTTCATTGAAACTGTTATAAGTTCAACTTAATCAAAACAACCAACCGTTATTGATGCTGTTTTTGAAACTTTCTTGTTCCATCTGAAAAATATGATTTTAAAAATAATTTTTATTTTAAAAAATTTTTTGAAATATATCTTTATGATAGCAGTAATAAAATTTTAAAAATAACTGAAAATAAACATATATAAAAGAATCATAAAAAGTCTTTTGATGAGGCTAAACTTATCGAAAATTATAACTTTTGATTCTCAACAAATTTATTAAAAATTCCTGTTATTTGATATTTTTTGTTGGAAAAAATGTATTTTATATGATGTATTGGATCGTATATTTAATAGTATTTCACACATCTAAAAAAAAATATATAAAAAATTATTTGAAATGAAAAATTCAGAAAAAAAAATTACTAATGTTTTAAAAAAATGTTTCAAAAATTAAAAATAAAGTGGAAAAAGTGAAGACACAAAAAACCTTGAATGATACATGGAGATAAAAAAAAAAGACTAAAACAACCTTTAACCATGAATGAAAAGAGAAACAACAAAGACAACAACCTTATGAACTCCGATGAGAATGCTGTAGTCCATGATCTTGAAGCTCTCAAGTACCTGAATGCCATTTGGTATTACCTCAAACTATATTAACTGAAAAAATAAATAAAATGAATACATGAAACATATAGAAAAAATAAAAATAATCAGAAAACAAATAAAAACGAAAATTTCAATAAACTAATAAAGATAACAATAATAATAATTATAATAATCTACGAAGTTTGTTATAGTGATGTTTCAACCAAGGGAGTTTCAAGATCATGGAATATTTGAAATAACAATAACAAACAAATACACTATGGAATGCTAAAGAGCTTCAACACACTCTGCAGTCCCGGTCAAGAGTTCTGCTGAAGGCCTCGTATGGGTCTGAGTCGAGAAGCATGCCTTGAGGGAATGAGGTAGTGTAGTCTAGGTCCTTTAGTGTAGGGGTCTGTGTGGGTTGTGAGTGTTTGGTGAAAGGAAAGGGCAATTGTGATCGTTTGTAGTGATGGTTATTAATGGTGTAGACGTGTGTTTTTGGAGTAATAAAGTTCTTGTGTTATGTGGATTTTTAAACGTAGAAAGTTTAAAAACATTTTGAATTCGATGTAATACAATGAAGTATTGGTGTTAAAGCGATGTTTTCGTGATGTATCAAATTGAAGGATTTATCGGTCATTTAAATATAATCTAGTATATTGAAATTAAAATATAATTTCATACAACCGGTTTATTTTTTTCATTCCTGGATGCTCTTCGTTTATAAGTGCTGCCCTTGAGGTCAAACTTGCAATACAATGGCAGATCACTAGTGATGATGTTGTTCATCACCACGAATCTTATGTTTTTACCCCCTGACTGAGAATACCGCATAAGGAGTCAATTAAGCAATGCATCATAATGTTTGACATCAAAATCTTTTAAGTTGACTCGTCTATAAAATTACCAATGAAACTATATAGTTGATGAAATCGTGATGTGAACCCCACCAACCTGGTAGCAGTAGAGGCCGTAGAACTTGGGCAGTAGAGTGCAAGGGTTCTGATTCAAATTCTACATGAATCATGTTTGAGATATAAAATAAATTTCAAGCTTATAAATGTTTTTTTCTAGTTATTTATTCAAATAAAATTGCACATAACATTATTAATAACATAAAAAGATTACCAAGCATATTATTATAAAATAATGTTTATGAACTTCTCCTTAATAAAAAGCTAATTATTGAAATCTATAAAATGATAAAAAATTTTTCTGATAAGTACGTGTCTTTTTCAGTTGCTTCATGATGAGTTAATTACGTAATGTTTTGCGTTAAAAATTGATAGTCATACCATGTAATAACCGGGCAATAACTTCTGGAGAAACTCCGCTTCCTTGTGTTGTACTGTTTTTATTATGAACTCTTCGCTTTGAGTTACATAAAATATGCTCCCTATTATGAAATCAATATATTCTGTTATAATCCAATATTAATTTTTTATATTGGAAATCCAATTTTATATTCTTTAACAAAGTAAAGACACGAATATTTATATTTGGAAAAATAGTAACTTTAATATCATTAACAGTCAAATTTAAAAAATAAGTATGAACATGCTTATGACATATAGCATTACGATCAGGATAACGCATTACGATTGGACAATTTATTTGAAGTACGATTCTTTTTTTAATACAATACCGTATTGATAATATAAAAATCTTCACAAATAAATAAAAAAAACGGTAGTTAATATTGAAAATTCTGTTTACAAAGAGCTTTGTTGTTTGAAAACCCTTATTTTTGTGTCTAATACATTTTTATTGGCTAATTAAATCTACAAACAAACAATTATAAAATCATAAGTCGGCCATCAGGTCACTTGATATGCTTTCGAATTAAGCAATAATGATAATTTACAAAGCTTCTACAAGTCACATGACTGACCTGAGGCACCAGGATTAGGCAGTTCTCGCAGAGGATCGCTGCACAAAGAGAGCTGCGGTGAAATGTGCACTCTTAATGATATTGTATTAGTAATGAAAAATGATTTAATAAGTAATACGAAGCTTCACGATATCTTGAAACAAAAAAATTGTTTGAAGATAATTTGAAATATTGGAATTCAATGAATTAAAACAATGTTCAGTAGAGGAGAAAATATCTGTACAGGGCGTTTTACCAAGTTTTCTTTTAGCTAAAAGTTGTCACCTAATATCATTTAAAAGATAGAAATAATAAAAGAACCATAGTTTCTTTTTCCACATTATAAGTTTGAAACTTTTAATTTAACCTTAGCCTTACAGACTAGACGATAATATGGATTTAATGTATATACCTTTTCTTTAAAAAATATCATGATCGAATTTTATTCAAAGCGTTGCATTAATTTATATATATAAGTATAAAAAAGTGCAAAAAAGAATACTTATTTTATGGATTTATTGAATAAAATATTTTCCGTTCTTTTATTGTACTTTATAAACTAATATTCATATAAGATAATGTGTATTGAATACTTAAAATAGAAATACATAGAAATAAGATCAGATAAATAATTACCAAAAAATCGGCCTGTTTGATTTTGAAGATGTTCCTGAAATACCTGCAAATGATAACATCTATTAAAATCTCAAAACACCTATCAAAACTCTTGTTTTCCTGTGTGTTCCTTTCATATTTCCCAATCATTCTTATTATATTTTATATTCATTTATATTATATCTTATGTTCATTTATATAATATTTTATATTCATTTATATAAAATTTTATATTCATTTCTACTATGTTTGGTAGTCATTCCTATTTTGAACTTAGTGATGATGATTGATTGGTTTTTAATAAATAAATAAAAAGAAAATATTAACCGCATAATGAAGATAAATTATGTAACATAATCAAATTTTAGTTTCATCTGAGGTTTCCAATACGACATGAAAAACATTCGAACATAATAAAATGAACACCAGGTTTATTAATAATTTTAATGTTGCATGAAACAGAAATTCAAAATTAGGTTTGTTTGAGAGGGGTTTGAGAATGTCATGAACTATTTTTTAAGGTAATTTGAAACTAATGCAAATTATTTGAACACTAAAGGTAATTTCATTAAGTACAAAGCTTTTGGTTAACAAAGTAACATTATCAAGTACGTTAAAATTCAGACCTAAATTAATAAATTTAAAATTACGCTTAGTGTTCAAATAATTTGCAGTATTTAATTTGGCTAAAAAAGATCATTATAATTTTAAAATATTTAAAAGATTTCAAAATTGATATAAAAATCTCCCGGTCGGGGAATTGACCCCGGTCTCCCGCGTGACAGGCTGACTACTATACTAACGAGAATATATTGAAACCATGTTTTATTTTAGAGTCAGATTTCAATATAATAGGTCCATACAACAAACTACGTGATAACCAACAATACAAAAGTTCAAATGAATCATGAATTAAACGGTAATGATTATTGTTAATTTCAGTGCTTCAAATGCATAAACAGCTCTTTCGCACTAGAAATTTCTACAGTAATGAGTAGTAGAGAAAAGTAAAAAAAAAATAAAATTAATGATTATAAAAGATACAAATACAATGGTTTATTGAACATCGAGGCTTCTCGTCAGCAAAACTTGAATTATCAAATATTCTCAATTCTTTGTGTATGTGTCTGGTGCACTTAGATAAATAGATACCAAGATTTAAAATCTGGTTTAATGCTCACTATACTTGAATTTGGCCAAATTTAATCAATTTACAGAACATTACCTGCTATTTCATATATACCTAATCTCTATTTTTTTTCATATTCAACGCATCTTTCTCTTTTAAGTCAACTTTAGTAATTTTTGATAAAATTTTGTTTTTTCACTCAGCTTTCAGCCTACCCTTCTTTTTTTAACCATCAATTTCGAAAGTTTTTTTAAACCATCAATTTCAAAAGTTCTCAAAACATTCCTCTCAACCCTCTTGATTACATGACCAAACCATCTTACACTGCTAGCTTTAGTTAAAATGTAAAAAAAAATGTCGATCTGGGGTTGCAGTGGTTGAACATTAGACTAATTATTTGAGATACCAGGTTCGATCCCGCGTGGGCCGACAGTTAGTAGTCCACATGGAGTAGCGCCCTGTGAAACCAATTAATTGCGCAAAACTAGTTTTTTTTTTGAAAATTCACCCCAAAAATCACTCTAACCATAGCTCTATTTGTTCTTTTCAGAGTATCCAACTCATTTTGTCTAAAACACCAAACCACATTCCCAAATAGCATTGCTGTTCTAACACAGCTTGCATTAACTCGTTCTTTGAGTTTGAATGGAAAGCTCTTAAATAATAAAATAGCGCTACATTCTTTAAACTTCGCCCAGCCTGATCACAAGCGCCTCGCAATTTCCACTAAAATTTACTTTACTTCTGAAAAAATGCAGTCTTAACGCCATCGCATGAAGATTCTACAGGTTGTGCGCTACTTTTGGAATTTCAGACATAGGAAACCCTTGTGTCTGGGACACTTGATATTTCTAATTTAGATCCAACACCATGCATGTACGCAAAACCACATAAAACTAAAAAAAAAAAATTTTGTCAATTTATTTTACGTAAAAAGCCTCTTATATGAATAAAAGCTTGAAAACAGCTTTTGAAATACCAAAGCCTTATGGAAACTTTCAATTTTGAAGTATCGATTGTCAGCCGTCAAAGAAGCCACTTGAAAACTGAAATAGGCCTGATTGAATCATATTATATAACTATATCTACTATAGATATGCATAAAGAGTTGAAGCACGTTAAAGATACTCATAAAACAGATGTCAAAGCGTGCAACTATGGTCCTCAAAGATGGATGGTGTTAAATCAATGAAAGTACATTTCAAATCGCATAATTTAAAGCAGAAGAGTTTGAAGAGTATTTGAATATCATTATTCAGTCTTATGAACGTGGCACTTAATTGGTTTTCACTATCCAGAAGTCATTAAACCCTAATATTGGGCCTTTATTATTCCTTTGTGGCTTTTGATTTTTAAATTTTTCATTGGTGTGATGCTTTTGAGACATTTTAGTTTTCAATACATTTCAATGAAACTTCATCGTAATTTCCTTAATTCAAATTTTATTTTCAAATGTTTCATTTTAAAATATTAAGCGATTTTTGATAATACACTTCAAAAACTAAGAAACATGATACATACAAGCAAATATACGAATTAAATTTTTTGATGATTCAAATAAACTATTTATAAGTAATTTTTCCTCAAAATTAAAAATAAGGCTTTAATACTTTTATTTATTTATGAAAAACACTAAAAAATATCTTATTAAAACCATCATGCCAGTAATTTTATTTATTTATTATAAATAAATTTATAAAAAATCTCAAAATGATTTGAAAGATAAAATAAATTGACAATAAAAACATGGTATAATGGAAAAAAAACCTGAAAACAGTAGGAGCGTATGATCTGAAGCAGAAATGGCTGCAATGGTGGGCAGGTGTTAGACTACTACCTTCACTGTAGTGAGGTGAAGAGGTTGATGGGTGGCGGTGGTGCGGAATTGAATGATGTTGATCATCATCATCATCATCATCATCATCACCACCACCACCACCATCCGGGTGTGCACTTCAACAGGAGCGTCGAAGAGGTTCTAAAATACGTCAGCTTCCAACCACAAAGCATTTCGAGAATTCATCCATCATTTTTATCTGTGCTCACCAAAAGTCACAAACAACTCGAAGCTGCAAGTTTCTTTCGGTACTCGCTCCAAAGAGTGTCGGAAAAGTCTTTGGAAGCTGGCGCTCAACAACAACAACAACCACCATCATCATCATCAGCCCGACTACAGGAACCACCTTCACGCGGTGTCGGGCCCAACGGAGAGTTCCTATTCACGACGAGAAAAAGCGAGAACACGAGAAACCATCATCTCTACCAGCACCATCACCACAACCCCATACAATATCACCAATACAACCCCATACACACCACTACTACCATCAAAAGAGAGAAAGTCGGTTTTTTCCTAAGGTCTAGGTCCACGGCCCTTGTCCCCAGACCGTCACCTTATAGGGCCCTCAAATCCAAACTTATCCGTGCTGGAGACATTGAACTCAAACCTGGTCCCAAGCAGCCTTGCGGAGAATGTGGGAAAACATGCACAGCAAAGGCGTTACGGTGTACCATGTGCAGATTCTTTTATCACCACAAATGCAACGGCTTATCGAGGACAACAATGATAGAGTACCACAAAAGTGCGCTAAGTGTAAGCATCCGATCAAACACAAGGCCCCCAAGGCTACGTGCAACGACTGTGACGCCCACTACCATCTTGTATGCACAGGCCTCTTGCAAACCCAGAGAGAAGAGATCAGAGATGGACGCCGAGAGTGGAGCTGCTGTTCTGGTCGAGAGGTGAAAGAAGTAGACCATGTGCTTTCACTCCCAGCTACAAACCCTCCAGCAACTCTCGTGGAAACAAATACCTCCGCAGCTGAACCTGAGAAGGAACCAAAAGCCCAGCTTGATGACACTTGGTGCACGGAATGCAAAGAAAAAATCCACCGTGGTGCTCGCCGACTCAAATGCAGTCGATGTAAGAGTCTCTTCCACATCCAATGCATGATTACAATGAGAAGTCAAGCAAATGCGTACCTCCAAACACCCAAATGGCGTTGCCCCAGATGCCGACCACAAGGAGATCAGAAAGACACTAACGACGACACTAAACCAAAGCTCGACAAAACCTCGGCCGGGATCTTCAAGCCACAGATCAGTATACTACAGTGGAACGCAAACAGTATTTACAGGGAAAGCCAACTTCTTGAAGACTTAGCCGAAAAGCACAAGGTAGATGTAATCGCAATACAAGAAACTCGCCTTCTCCCGCGCGATAAGACCCCAGCTCTCACCAATTATCACCCAGTTCGTAAAGACCGACCAGTACAAGGGGAAGCTCGAGGAGGAGGTCTTCTAACGTATGTCAAAAAATCACTACCCTACAAAGTGTGCCGACCCCTCAACAATGAAGAAGGAGCTTTTGAAAGACTGTCAATACAGATCCCAATTTCCAACCAGCAGACAGTAACCATCTCCAATTGGTATCTCCCTCCGGAGAACTCCCATTTCCTGCAACGGATTGGTTTTTCAATGTCAGTTTTTCAACCAGAAATACAGAAGAATGAGATAATCTGTGCTGCTTTGAATGCCCACAATGAAATATGGGATAAGCATGCACATTCTGATGATAGAGGTGCCCAGCTGGCAGAGGCCATTATGGATGTCGAGGGAGGCTTTCTCAAAGATGCTGAACTCGCCACGCGCCAAGATCCAGCTTCCAGCGGCTTCTCTTCTCCAGATGTCACCATTGTCCACAATCGCATTCACCACCACTGTGACTGGACACCGCTGGATTCTCTTTCATCCGACTACAAGCCAATCTTGACGACTTTCTACCTCCCGTCACAACAACGGAAGAGACCAAAACGACTGGTGTGGAACTGGAAGAAGGGCAACATCTCGGCATACACAGCAGACCTTGAAGAGCGATTATCCAAACTCATCTGACGAGAATGCATCCATCACCTCTGCATATGAATCCTTTTGCGCCGCCATCCTTACCACCGCAAAATCTCACATCGGTCTTAAAGCCGTAGGTATGACTGGAGAGAGTTGGGGAACAACAGAAATCTCTCAGGCTGAAATAGAGACACCGCAAGAGCAACGTCCGGTATCCAGTCCGAGCAGTACAAAGATCGAGATGCTCATCTGAAACGTCTGGTTCGGGAACGAAAGGTGGAAATTTGGGAGCGGAAGGTGATGAAAGGAAAGGGAACTAAAGAAATGTGGTCGGTCCTCTGCAATCTCACCATAAACAAAACCTTTGACACTGCTCGTATCATCTCCGAAAACGGCAAAAATTATGTCAGCCCAAAGCAGAAGGTGAATGCATTCGTCAAACTGTACCAAAGTGTGAGTTCGCTAAAGGTCGAAAAATCGGACCGTGGTCTCAAGGAGCTTTTGAATGGTCTACTACGCTCTGAACCGGTTTACTCTGAGAAATGCAGAGAATTCACTCTAAGCGAGCTTAATGCAGCCCTCAAAGGCCTCAATCCATCCAAAGCCCCAGACAAGTCAAAACCACACCAGCGGAGGCGATCTTTGCCGAGGCTAATCTTCCAAAAATTGGCACGAAAGCCACACAACTCTGCACCATAGCCCTAGAAAAGTCGAAAAGGATTGCACCCGAAAACCCACGTCATCAAATTGCTAAGGAATCATTCCATCAACGCACGAAAAAGCCCAGCTGGTGAGCCAAGGCCGAAGCAGTATGGGAGTCAATTTTCGGAAATACCAGTCCTGCCAAACAGACAGAACTTCTCCCCCCCTGGATGCAGATAGATGAACTTCGAGACTTCCGGCAGCAAGTCTGGAGACGCTGAAGTAGACAAGAAATGGTTATTGCAACGAATGGAGGAAGGCTGGAACACCTTTGACCTGGTTGTGTATACCGACGGATCAGCAACGAGTGGGACCGGAACAGGCGGTGGTGGAATTGTCGTTACCAATGGCCACCCTAGCGACCCTCAAGTTCTCCGCTATTTTGCCATTCCCACCGGCAAATGGTGTTCCTCTTCCCAGGCGGAAATAAAGGCGGTGGTTAAAGCACTTTAAGTAATCCAGGCGGAAGTGCACGTTCAAAAAGCCCGAATTGTCAGCGATAGCCAATCTGTCTTACTTCGCATTCAGGCAACGCACCCATCCCAACCGTACAACGACAGGGACGAACACACTGTCCTTAAAACACTTTCAATGCTGAAGGCACGGAGCTGCCAGGTGACCTTTACTTGGTGCCCGGGTCACTGTGGCATCACTGGCAATGAGCTAACAGATGCTCAGGCGAAAAAGGGGGCTGACGCTGACTAAACGGACGTTGACCATCACTACACCACAGCCAAAGCGATGATACACAGAGCAACGAGGGGCGGGCTGGCGTCGCATGAACTCACTCAGCGGATTTATGGTGATAGAGGATCGAAGGTCAACAGAAAAGAAAAAGGCCAACTGGGAAGAAGAGATCAGGTGACTTTAGGCCGCCTTCGATCTGGTCACCATCCGGAACTCAAATATTGGTTGGCAAAAATCAACAGAGCAGTTGATACCATCTGTCGGAAATGTGGCCTAGGTGATGAGACCGCTGAGCATGCCATCTACAAATGTCCTCGTATACATCGGCCACCTGCTGAACCCCCTCCTTCCGACACAATGGCATCAAATCCTAAACTGACTCTGATGATATAGGATAAGTGGAAATCGATGTCAGACCTCTCAAACATTTCACAACCCCAATCCCTACTACACTAACTCGCTTTCACTCATCGATCAACAACAACAATCATCATCGTCGTCGTTTTGCGTGCGTTTTTATGCTAGCATGGGTTGGACAGATGAGTAATGTTGATGGTGATCATAATATGTGGTGATGATAATTAATTATGATACTGGCGAGGTGGTGGGTGGGATTGATGTGTTGACGAGGTGAGGTTAGTATGAATTAATTTAAAACTGGATGAAATCAAACACTAAATCTACCACATTCTATAAAGAGATACAATAATTGAATATTATTGCAAGATAGATATAACGATAACAAAGTACATCTATTAATCATATTAGATTATACTTTTGTACATGTCTCAGTAACTAGCAGTCGGCCTAGATTATTGATACAACTTGGAGCGTAATTTATAAAATAGGCTTTAAATAAAAGATAAAGTTGTATTTACTGCTCGCCTAAGCTAACGTCCAACTAAAAAATCAAGATATGTCGTTTCCAACTTGGAAAGTTTTTCTAGCCGTTTTCCTAAAAAAGAATGATTGCTCGCCAAGACGAATGACAATCATTTTGTCGCTACTGAAGTCTTCAATTACCCTGGTTATCAGTACTTTATAGAAAATTTGCATAAGTATCTAATAGATTTATTTTTTATTTATCTGATATCCTAATTGTATCTAGTGTCGTTCTATTCAATCTGTGCATAAATCAACGTATGAAAAAATTACTTGGAATAGTACTGGCTCTATTGAAAAATTTTCAAAAAGGAAATGAGTTGAAAACATAATGATTTATACTTGATTCCCAAAAAAACGTGTTATTCATATTGATTGATTCTTATGCCCGGTGATGATGCGTCCTTCGCGGGCGAAAAAGACCACAACTTCTATTCCTCGCAGCTGTGAGTGCGAAGATGGCTGGTCAGACCAATCTTTGCACTAAATTGCCTTGAGCAGTGTGGACAGGGATACGCTAAAGTAGAAGAGGCAGTACTCACTCTTATTTTGCGACGCTGGGGTTTTTGCCCTTGCTCTTCCACACGGCTCGCTTCAAAGCTCGACACATCAGTGGAAACAGTGCTGCGCCAGAAAGTCCGGTCTCGAGCCATTCTTCCCAGATGTCCGGATCAATGTTGCAATGTTTTAGAGAAGCCTTCAGTGTATCCTTATATCGTTTCCTCAGACCTCCAAGAGAGCGCTTGCCTTCAACCAACTCACCAAAAGCAATCGCTTTGGCAGTCGTTCGTCGGGCATTCTGAGTACGTGCCCTGCCCACTTGAGCTGAAAGCGCTTGAGAAACGCATGAATACTCTCCATGTTAGCTCTTTGGAGTTCTTCTGTGTCGGGCACTTTGTCCTGCCAACGGATGCGAAGCAATTTCCGAAGGCATCGCATGTGGAAAGAGTTCAGCTGTCTGGCGTGACGACTATACACAGTCCATGTTTCGCATGCGTATAGTAATGTAGGAAGAATGATTGCACGGTACACTTTCAGCTTAGTCAAAACGCTGATCCCTCTTCTTTCCCACACCTTCTTTCTAAGTGTGCCAAAGGCTGAGCTGGCTCTTGCGATTCTGTAGAAAACCTCTTTGTCGATACTGACAGGATGTGACAATGTGCTGCCGAGGTATATGAACTTTTCTGCCACTGTAAGCTTTTCGCCGTTGACTGTGATAACTGGCTCTGTGTAGGGAGCTTTAGGAGCCGGCTGGTACATCACTTCAGTTTTCTTGATACTTATTGTCAAGCCAAAGTTGTCACAAGCTGTGGCGAACCGGTTTAAGCTTTCCTGCATAATCGACTATGTACCAGCATTTAATGCGCAGTCGTCAGCAAAGAGAAAGTCGAGGGCAATATCTTTTTGAACTTTGGTTTTTGCCTGAAGTCTACGTAAGTTGAACAGTTTTCCATCAGTTCGGAATTTGAAGTTGACTCCAATGTCACCAAAGCAAAAAGCGTCAGTCAGCATAGCTGAAATCATCATACTAAAAAGAGTTGGAGCAAGAAAGCAGCCCTGTTTTACGCCACTTGTGACTGGAAACGGCTCTGAGTAAACCCTATCATCTTGCACTCTGGCTTGCACACCGTCATAAAACTGTCTGACCATGGTAATAAACTTAGCTGGACAGCCGAACTTAGCCATAATCTCTCAGAGTCCTTTTCTGCAGACAGTATGGAAAGCCTTCGTCAGGTCCACAAAAGTGGTGTAGAGACCGACGTTCTGTTCTTGACACTTTTCTTGGAGTTGACGTGCTGCAAAGATCATGTCCGCTGTGCCACGCCCTGGTCTGAACCCACACTGACTTCCAGGCAACAAACCGTCTTCTAAGTGGTCAATCAAGCGGTTCAGCAGAACTCTAGCTAAGATCTTCCCAGCGATAGAGAGTAGCGAAATATCACGATGGTTGTCGCATGTCTGACGATTTCCTTTGCGCTTGTATAGGTGGACTATAGAAGTATCTTTCAGTTCATGTGGGTTAAGCTCTTGTATCCACATAGACTCGAATAACTCACATAGCTTCTTGATCATGATTGGGCCCCCAAAAGCGTAGATTTCCGCAAGATTAGAGTCAGCACCAGGTGCCTTACCACTTGACAACCGTTTCAATGTTTTTTCTATTTCTGCTTCAGTAGGAACGTCGGCAAGAGAGTGCTTGATTGGGACTTGGGGCAATCTTGCGATTGCTTCCTCGTTAATGGTGGAGGGACGGCTTAGAAAACAATTGAAGTGTTCTACCCAGCGTTCAAGAACTTTTTCCTTGTCTGTGATCAGTACGTTCCCATCTGTGCTAAAAAGGGAAGACGACCCAGATAAAGTTGGTCCGTAGACAGTTTTGAGTGCACTGTAAAAGTTTTTGAAGTCATTGCGATCAGCAAAACACTGAATTTCGTTGGCTTTCTTGTTGAGCCATTTATCCCGCATTCGACGCAACTCTACCTGTATATTCCTCTTGATGTTGCAGAAGGCAACTTTCTTCACTGTAGATGACGGGTCATTGATATGAGCTCTGTGGAGACGATGTTTCTCATCCAACAAAGACTGAATGCGTTCATTGTTTTCATCGAACCAGTCTGTGTGCTTTCGTTTAGAAGTACCCACCACTTCTAAAGCTGCAGAATAGACGATATCTCTAAACGTCGCCCAGTCAGACTCAGGATCCTGTGTGTCGAAGTTTTGATGTTGCAGCTTGCTTTCAAGCTTCTCAGTCAATGCCTGTTTGATGTGATCACTATTTAGCTTTTTCACATCTAGACGTTTTGGAGTCTTTTTTTCCTGCGGTCGTCTTTGTGGCTGAATCCTGATGTTCAGTTTTGAAATCAACAAGCGATGATCTGTCCAACACTCTGCCCCACACATGGAATTCGTGACTCTGACGTCTTTCTTGTCCCTTTGCCTGACGATGGCACGTACCAGTGCTTGGAACGAGGATGCATCCAAATCGTCTTGTTACGGTTGGGTAAGCGAAGTACTGTGTTGGTGATTAGTAGCTCATGAGCAGCACAAGATTCCAGTAGCAGTGCGCCATTGCTCTTGCATTTTCCTACTCCATTTTTTCCCAAAACTTTTTTCCCATGATGTGTAATCAGTGCCGACCCTAGCGTTGAAATCACCAAGAATGACGAGTTTGCCTGCTTTAGGCACAGAAGCAATTGCTGCTTGCAGGTCTTCGTAGAACTTTTCTTTAACACTATCAGGGCTAGTCATGGTGGGAGCGTAAACGCTGATCAGAGTGGCGTACCGCTTTTTGGACAGTGGCAGTCGGACGGTCATCAGACGATCATTAATACCTCTGGGTGGCGAAACTAGCTTGTTGACCAGATTGAATTTGATGGCGAATTCAGCTCCTGCCTCACGGCGTTCATCTTGTTTACGTCCAATCCAAAAAAAAGTGTAGCCAGTGTGTACTTCTGACAATTGATTTTCATCGGCAAGCCGTGTCTCACTAAGGGCGGCGCTTTGTACCCTGTACCTTGCCAACTCTTGCAATAAGTGCAGACCTCCTTTCAGGCTTATCGTTCCCAGCACGATCTATCATGATGCGCACGTTCTATGCGCCTAAGGTGAGTGGAATCACTTTTGCTGCTCTTGAATGTTTTTGACCGCTTTTGGTGGGATCCCGCCAGCCACGGCTAGCTGGCCAAGAAAAGGTGAAGCAGACGATGTTTGAGACACTTTTTCTAGTCCCTTCCCCAGACTATGGGGGGAGCAGTGCTGTCCTAGAAAGAGCTGCTCCGTCGCTCAAGTGGCTGCCGAAACCCATCACTACTTCTGTCGATAGAGGACGACCATATGGCCTGAGCCGCCTACGTGTAGGATTGTGACTATGACTTTCAGCCTATTCATGCCTGTCACTACGCCACGTTCTCATCGCCGCAGGGCTTGAAAGAATTTAATGAAGTTGTGACTTGTGCGTGAATTGGTTTAAAGTGAGAAAGAGTTGCGCATGATCGTCAGCCTCACTCTCTCGTCCTGACCCATCTATAGCTAGCAGCGGGACAATGTTGAGACGGCTAGAGATAAGTCAGGATGCAGTGGAAGGCCATGTCTGCTTAGTGCCTTGACATGCCCTGTACTCTCCACAAAAGCATTGCAGGACCGCCTTCTTGGCCATTGGATCAAATTGATCTCATTCGCCCAATATGCCTGAGCTGGCTCACACGGGATAGGCATCTCCCATTTAACCTATAGTTACCATCTTGGTTGTTTGAGAATTTTGAAGGTTTTCGCGAGTGAAACTGTTGAGTTTAATATTGTTTAGAATGAGCTTTTTGAAGAATTAAATTTTGTTTATTCTCTTGTTTATTTTCAATTTTTTTTTATTAGATGTAAAAAGCTATAAAAAAAAATATTGTATTTTATAGACTATGTTTTTCTAAAGATACTTAGGCAATGTATTTAACTTGAGTTATTTTTTGAAAATTATTCCTATTTATTCTTATTATTATCCTTTCCATGTATATATATGTGTTTTATTTTATTTTTTCAAATTTATTTTGTATATAAGCTTAATTATTTTTTAGTTTCTATAAGTTCAGTTTATCATGAAGTTTTAGTCTCGAGGTTATGTTTCTTTTGGTTCTGTGCAACAAAAAAAAAAAAAACAAAAACAAAAAAAAATTAATTTGAATTAAAAAAAATGAAATAAAATAAATAAATAAATGAAAAAAAAAATATATATATAATAATAAAATAAAATAATATTAATAAATAAATAAAATAAAAAATAAATGAACAAAAAACCATAATAAATAAAAGTGTAAGAAGTGAAAAAAATACAAAAATACAAAATAAAAAAAAAAATAATAAATAAATCAATAAACAAAGAATATAAAATTTAAAAAAAAATTAAAAAAAAAATTATAAATGAATAAAAATGAATAAATTAATAAATAAAAAAAAATTTTGGTTAGATTTGTTTAGAAACACTTTTCAAGTGCTTGAATCACTTTGAATGTTTGTTATATTTGTTTGTGTGCTTTATAATATTTCCGGGCAGTCCTTCTTTGTACACTGTTGCCGTAGATATTTAGCATAGAACTAATCAGGTGATTAGATTCACAGTGGTGTCAAGAGTTAATTATTGGTTTTGGTAAGAGAGTATTTTGGTGAGTT
Source organism: Pterobdella sp. o SKG-2022 (assembly GCA_964035795.1). NCBI lineage: Eukaryota > Metazoa > Annelida > Clitellata > Hirudinida > Piscicolidae > Pterobdella > Pterobdella occidentalis. The sequence goes on along the minus strand of OZ038321.1, from coordinate 8,618,023 downwards.
TGGTGTTTGATAAAAAGGTATAGCTATATATTTATAGAAAAACTTACAAGAAGGAAAAAGTAAATGAATTAACTTGAATTAAAAGAAAAAAAAAATTAAAGATAAAATTAAAAAATTAAATTAAATAATAAAATAAAATAAAAATAAAAAATAAAAATAAACTAAAATAAAAAAAGTAATAAGATAAAATTAAATTAAATTATATGAAAAAAAAATATATATATATATATATATATATATATATATATATATATATATATATATATATATATATATATATATATATATATATATATATATATATATATATATATATATATATATATATATATATTGTTGTCACTTGCTTAGCAAATAACCATCCTATTTTTTTACAACAGTAAGGCAAACTGTTCGAGCTTAGGAATGGCGGATCTTAAATTTGAAACCTTGAAGTCTACATTTATCTCGAGTTGGTAGTTCATAAATTTTCTTCACAAGTTGAATGACCTATTTCATAAATTTTTTATAATCAAGTATATCAATAATCTAAGCTGTCAACACCAATTATTGGGTCATGTACAGCAATATGATCTGATATGATTTATATGATACATATAAATTATTTTTTTCTTTGTTCAACAGTTGTTAATACAGATAAACATAAATTAACATTATAAAACATCATGATCAAAAAATCTCATTTTAAACAGAGAATTCATTTATTTCTATTCAAATATTTTGCTAGATATGTGAAACACACCTATGTGCTACCGAGTGATGGTCGACTTACATCCATACGTGATTTTGAAAAGTTAGAAAAATAGTATCAAACAATATCGATATAATAAATTCCTTAATTATTCAATAAAAATCTGAGGAAACCACATGGGAGAAAAAAATGAGTAAAAATCTGCATAAAAATCAGATGACTCAGAACCAAAGATACCAGTTTGCTACTTTTTATTTATTTTCTTGAAAATCACTGAAGTGAAAATCCCTTAAAGATTATTTTATTGGGCATTAACCAACTTGATGATACCAATATAAAGCGAAATTGAAGATAAAAACAACCTGGGAAACTGCACAGTAAGAACTTGGCTGAAATCTTCGTAGAGGATATCTCTGTTGGCATACTGAGTACCGACACTTTGACTAATTCCTAGTTGCACTGCTTGCATCAACTCGTCTGTTGGTCTCTGTTTATTTTTGGTTTTAAATATAATTTTGTTGTTAACCTTTATATTATTATGTTACTATTGATATTATAACAATAATGGTCATTTTTATTTTCATGGAAAATGAGCAAAAGAGCTAAAAATGAATTATCAACTTATTATTTTCAAAGTATTTTTACTTTTATAAAATCCTTAGTTAGATATATTGAAAGTGGTTTCATTGAAGTTTAAATTTTCAACAGTCTTCAACGTCAATTTATGGGAAAATTTAGTACCTTTATTGTACAAAAATAGCTAAAATCTTCGGTAAGTATAGCCTTACCATAATACTATTAACAAAAACATAATTGTATTATGGTAAGACTATACTTGCTGAAAATTTTAGCTATTTTTGCACAATAAATGTATTAAATTTGTCCCATTAATTGACGTTGAAGACTGTTGATATTGCTTATAAGTACATTAAGATGTCTCTAGAAAGTTAAACTTAAATTTTATATTTTGCTTATAATTATTAGTGTTGATTTCATTGATATACCATGGTCTGACACGCACACCTATGACTACATACAAAATTGTATTCATATTACTGGTTGAATTTAAATTCAAGTAAACTTTAAATTTAATAGCTTAAGCATAAAAGCCAAATAGTTCAGTTATATTTTTCGACTAATCAGAAAATTTCTGAACCATCATTACAAGTATGAAAACATTACAACTATAAATTTTTTAAAAAATACAACAAAATATTTTTGTTGAAAAAATCATAAAAGAATATGCTTTCACATTATTGAATAAAAATAACATTGTTGAGATTGGTTTTTATTTTGGTAAAAAACTATTGAAGTTTTATGGTACTTTTAAATGTGACCTAGAATATTTATTATTAAATTAGTTTATCAAAATTCTTTTTCAAAATATATTACTTCATATTTTCATTTTATTCTGAAATTTTCAAGAAATACCCAAATATTGAAAACGATTTTTTTAAAATAGCATAATTTTTATATGTAAAAAGATTAAAATTCAAAAATTTCAAAGAATTGTGTGAAAGATAAAACTAAATTTTTATTACAAACTTTTTCATATTTATATTTTGAAGTTTTTTTAAATTATTGTTCAAAGTTAAAAGTTAATTTGGGATAAAAACATAGTCTAGATGACAGATTTAAAGTTGAAGTAAAACAAAATCTAGTTTCCAAGCTTGAACAACTCAAAAAAATTGATAAATGAACTATCATTGAAATCAATTCAATAATCTGTCTTGTACTAACAAAATACAAGTTTTTATGTAGTCCCACTTTCAAAAAAGTTCTTTTCTATTATGTATAATAATATTTTTTGTATTATTTAATACCTTCTTGTATGTTACAATTCCATTTTTTGAAACTCTTCTGTGCCCAATTCTCTTTTCATTAGTCAACAAATGCTGTGAAAAACAGAAAACAAAATTATGAAGAAAATAAAACTAGAACTAAACTTCAAAGATGATATAATAAATATTACAAAAAACTTACGTCCATAGATTTCTTTTTGTTGTAAACTGTTTGAAACAAATATTTGAAAATTAAATCTTTCCAACATTTATTACAACTTATAATTCTGAAATATGTTTAATTGCTAAATTTTTATTATTATATTGAATATAAAAAATTTTGTCCATATATATTCATAAATAGATACAACAACTTATGTTTAGTTCACCTGTAGAAGTACTTCGAGAATTCATCTTATTTTTAAAATGGTATAATAAAAACTGCAGATTAGTATTTCACATTTAAATTTAAATAACTTTAATGTACAAAAACACTTTTTTTTAAATGAATTATAAAACTAGAAATGCTTAAATGATGATGGAAAATTTGACGAGTAAAAGTTAATCTGAAGCTTGTAATTAATAATAGGTGAGAAGGGTTGTATAGAAACTGGACAAATAAAACGTTTAAGTTTTTGAATTTATCATTAACAAATAGTTTCATAAACACATTTTGAGTGTTGATTCAGAAATTATTTTTTTTTCAAAACTTCACAGTAATTTATCGTTTGATTTACGTTTAATCAAATAAAATACAATCAAATCAAGTATAATAGCCAAACACCATCACAAATAAATTCTTTCAAATTGAGTCAGTTTCTACAGTTTTTTCATGCGTAATTAAAATACATTGCTCTATTGTTTATGTATTCTCCATCAATGGAAACAACGTAGTTGAAACACTCTAGTATCAGTTTTCATTGATCGACGTTTTGTTAGCCGTTTTGTAGAATTCTAAATTTTTCTTGAATTCTAAAATTGATTTTGACTTTTAATTTTTATTTGTAATACGTTCCAGTAGCGTTTTACTTTCGCTGGAAACCATCATTAGAATACTTTGCTTATATCATTATTATTAATGCTCATAAAGTTGAATTAAAATATTAGATGATAAAAGAAACAAACACTATGGTTTTTTAAGAAACTTATTACACGAAGCTTTTCGTAAGAATATCTTACATTATCAAGTTGATAATGTATGATATTCTTAGGAAATTCCGTAGGCCTCTAACTTTTTTAATAATCGCTGATAAGGGACTTTATTGAATGCTTTCCAAATAGGAAATACCTACAAAATAGTTATGTTCTAGTAATGTCAGTGCTGTCGAGAAGGTTTGTGGAGCAAGATCGTTTGTTTATGAAACCATGTTGATGAATCGAAATTTTATTAATAAGGAATGAAGTGAGATGACGTCTAATGATTTTTTCAAAGATTTTTATATGATACATGTAAGGGATGCTGGCCGATAACTGCTGGAATCGGATTTTTTTCCTTTTTTTAACAAGGCACATACTGCTGCTTTTTTCCAGCTAGTGAGCAAGTCTCCCTTTTTCAAGCAATTGTTGAACACTATTTTTAGGCTATTGACGGAGTCTGTCTCTTGTTAAAGCTTTGAGCGGTTTGGGATGAATTGTTTCAAGTTCTCTAGCTTTATAAATATTAAGGTATTTTAATTCCTTTATAACATCGTTGTTTGTTATTGATATATTGTACATCTTTTCATTAGTTCTGTGAATAAACTCTGGAATCTTGTCAACAGGCTCTTGAGTATATACTGCAGACATTGTTTCAGCTAATACTTTTACACTTTCGTAAATAAACAAAGATTTTTGCAGAGCAGATAGAGAAATGACTTTTTTAGCTAGCGAAAAAAAAAGGATTTAAAAATAGAAAAATCAAAACCAAAGTAGTTTCAATATAATATGTCTTACAGAAACCCATTTGAATAGCAACATAAGACAGAAACTACAAAATTGAGAAATATCTAAGTAAAATGTTTTCGTCGTATTCCCAAAGGAGCAAGAGTGGTTTTCGCAGTCTCATTAGTCCAATTAATTGAGTCAGTCTTGTCTTCCAATGACATTATCTCATGGCAACGTTTATTGGCTTTCGCAGGAGTGGTTCTTCACCTCCCGTCTCCTGGTAGCGTATCCAATTCTCCTTCAGCTTCTTCAATTAAGCTCAATATTTCTTATTTTATGTCGTTATCAGGTCTCCCGGACATAAGTACGAGACCCCCAAAGTCAAATTTTTCGTCTAAAAGCTCAATTACACCTTTGAAACAAAGGGTTTCTTCTAAATTCAATGACTTCGACATAAAGGGCGCGGTCCGCCTCCTCTCCTCCGACAATGTCTTTGCCCCAATGGTCCCGGAAACAATTTTCTCCCTAAGATCCATACACCCCTTGGGTGACCCAGTTTCAGATATTAATCCCGACCAAATTGCTACAGCACCAGTTATGACAGAGTCTTCGGTTAAGAAAGCGATACTCTCTTTTCCTAACGGTTCGGGTTCTGGTCCTGTTTTACTTCGCCCTTAACATTTGAAGGACATAATGTCTCCCTCCCTGGGAGCCAGTGCGAATTCGGTTTTTCGGTCTATCTCCCGATTTGCTTCTTTCGTTTCATCAACTAAAATCACGGACCCTATCAGGCACTTGTTCTTTGGTGCCCATCTGTACGCCCTTCAAAAGAAAGGTGGTGGTATACGTCCTATAGCCGTTGGAAACATCTTTCGTCGTTTGTTTTCCAAATTATTTCTGCATTCAGTCATGAACTCGCTCAGAGAGGATTTGTTACCTTGTCAGTTGGGCGTCGGCGTCCGTATGGGGTGTGAGTCAGCCGTCCATGCTACTCGATCATTTATTAACCACTCAGTCGATCCCAAGGTGCTTTTGAAACTCGATGTTTAAAACGCCTTCAATTCTATCGACCGTAAAACGTTCATTGGCGAGATAGCCACTCGTTACCCGTCCTTGTACTTTTTAGTTAACGAAGCCTACTCCAATCCGTCCAGTCTTTTTGCTGGCGAACACCACATTCCTTCTTTAGGGGGTATTCAACAAGGTGACCTTCTGGGCCCAGCACTTTTCGCGTTGGCCGTCGACAAAATTGCCAAAGACGTGTCATCGGAGTTGAATATTTGGTACTTAGACGATACCACAATTGGTGGTCAGACTAGCTCTGTCTTTAACGATGCAACAAAAATAATTAACAATTTCAAAAAGATCAGCCTTCAAATCAACTCCAATAAATGTGAGCTGTTCATTTTAAACTATACGGCGGAGATGTACGCTGACACTGTCAAACAGTTATCTTCCATTTTGCCGTCAGTATCATTGCCTCCTCGTCACTCTTGGGTTCTCCTCTCACTCATGAGGCCATAGTTCCCATTCTTGGCTTAAAATTAAGAAACATCCGTCGGCTTTGCTCCAAGCTAGAAGAAGTTGACCCCCATCATGCTTTCACTTTGCTGAGGAACTGCTTCTCTATTCCCAAATTGGTTTATATCCTTCGAACGTGTCCTACTTTCGTTGAGCCCATGATATTATTGGAGTTCGACTCTATCATTCGTGCTGCTCTTTCGTCCATTTCTAATGTATCTGCCCGACAAAAGCTGCAAGCAAGTATCTCTTCCAAATCGTTTCGGTGGCCTAGGTTTTAGATCAGCGCGAGCCCTATCATTGCCATGCTTCCTCTCTTTTTCATATACATCCTCAAGTCTCGTTCGGCTCTTTCTTTCATCTGTTCCCGACACTCTCGCGTCTGATGATCTTCAGGGGGTGATCGTGACGTCGTTTCAGCTAGTGAATCGTGGCAGAAACAATGCAGTGTTGCGCCGTTAGATCTTTTGGAAATCCAACAAAAATGGGATGATCTTTTGTGTGAGGTCGCTCTCAACGATTTGCTGGTAAACGCAGACCAGTGGGACCGTTGTCGTTTTCTTGCTGCCAATTTGGCACACTCCGCCGCGTGGTCGGAAGCTGTGCCAATTCCCGTTTTAGGAAACTTTTTAGGTGCAGAGGAGCTTCCGTTGCCGGTGGCGCTTCGAGTAGGGGCTAATATTTCTGGTGCCCCAACATGCCTTTGCAATTGTGGTGTGAGGATGGACGCGAAAGGCTACCATGGCTTTTCGTGTCGACTGAATGAAGGCAGACTCTCCAGACACGCCGAGATCAACTCCATTATTAAAAGATGCCTGGGGAAGATAGGCTTGCCTAGCATCCTCGAACCATCAGGGCTCGACAGAAGTGAAGGACGTCGTCTTGATGGCATAACGACCTTCCCTTGAAAGCATGGAAAATGCTTGGTCTGGGACGCAACAGTCGTCGATGCTTTTTTCAAGTCCCACATTATCGCCAGCTCCATTGAGTCAGGGTCCAACGCAAAATCTGCGGAAATATTGGAAAGCCGCAAATATCAGGGCTTGGTGAGCAACTTCCATTTTCAACCCGTTGCATTCGAGACAACGGGCTGCTGCGGACCTTCAATCAGTAGCTTTGTTGAGGAGTTAGATAAAAAAGTTATCGAGGCGTCAGGGGACCCTTTGGAGCCAGTATGGTTGCGTCAGAAGATTTCCCTTGCAATTGCCCGCGGCAATACTACCAGCATTCTTTCCTGTTTTCGTCCTTCTTCCTCTTTCTCTTAAGTGCAGTTTTTTTTTTCTTTTTTCTATATCTCAGTTTTCATACTCATCAATGTATCATTTGTATATTGTTTATATGCTTGTACAAACATTGCATTAATATAAATTAGAACTTTGTGAAATAAAAAAGTGGAAAGCTCAAAAAAAAAAAAAACTTAAAGTGTTTAATTTTCAACAATGATTAATTGAGTAAAAAACATCAATCATTCAGTTTTTTTCTTCTTTTTGTGAACTAAATTATGTATTTTCTTCTTGATTTTTTAATAAAAACTGAGTTTACTTTTAGTAGATTTAAAATTGTTTATTGAAAGTTTTTTCTTTACTTATCAACGTTTTTAAGTCTAAATTTTTTATCAAGATTATACTTAAAATAAAACAAAATTTCAATTTTTTTAAATTTTCAGTAAAATAAGCTTAATTTGAAAATGGCAAATATAGCCGTAGCGAGAATAAAAAGAGAATTTAAAGAAGTCATCAAAAGTGAAGAGGTTTTCATTTTTTTAAACTTTACTTACAAATTTTATCCAGTTTTTTCCAATTCATTGTTCAAAATACTTGAAATTGCGTCAAACGCACAATATCTTTGAAATTTGAATAAAACCTTTGCAGTATAAGATTAAGTTTATTAATAAAGCAATTGAATGGTATGTATACATACGAGTTTGTTCGAATGTTTTAGGCATAAACGTTATTTTTTTGTTTATTCATTCATTGTTGAAAACTAAATATTTGATTTTGCAATCTTCAATATTATTATTTGATCTATAATTTTATAAACTCAACCTAAAAAATAACAAATCTTTTTCCATGTCATTTTTTAATTTTATAATTATATTGTTCCATAATTTTATTTTCTAAATTTTCAGCTTATTTTCAGTATATGATGTTCTTGACCGAAGCTTCATATGAAAACTTTTAAAATTATTATTAATAAAATTATCAAAGTGAAGCCTTAAAACTTGTGGTTGCTTTATCAAATTAAACTTTAAAAATGATTTATATAACTTAAATACTGAAGTAGTTTGTTTCTGATAAATGAGGCTTATGGGTGAGACAAACAACTTTACAGAAAGACCTCAACAGATTTGTAGTTCAATATAGAATCAGATTTAAAATCAGAATGAAACAAATTCATAGTTTTTTACAAACCGTAAGAAAAGTGGCATCAAATTTTCACAACATTGATACCTATAATTGCTAAATAAAAATATTTAAACTTGCATATAATTTTTTCACTACATTTCACAGGTAGCAAAATGTCATATAAAGTTGGAGCTGAAGAACAATTGCTTCACAGAGTTGAGAGGGGAAATAGCAGGTCCTCCCGAGACCCCTTATGAGGGGGGCACATTTATTCTTGATATCACCATACCTGAGACCTACCCTTTCAATCCACCAAAAGTCTGCCTTTTTACTCTTAGCATTTAATTACCAAAATATTGCATTATTTTATATTCTTACTAAATAATGATAACTGAGCTAAAAAATTTTTCAAAGTTTTATATAAATATTTGAATGTTTTATTATGTTTTTTCTTCACCAAGTCAAATTTTTCCAAGTTCAGTAGTATATAGAAGTGTTTTTTTTTTATCATTATTACATTCTCAATACTGAGAACTTTTGGGAAAAACCACCACATATGAAGTTTTGTAAGGATCAGTATTAATATTATCATTTCTCTGTGTTACTATGTTGTTCTAATGCAGTTTGCATTATTTTAGCACTTTAGGCTCAAGGACTTCTGCAGCAATCAGATTTATTTTTGATATGGATGGGGTGAAGCATATTAATTGAATCTCATAGGCACAAATGATGATGCTAATATTTTATTCAATGATTCTACACCAATATAAAAGAAAAATTTGAAATTCAGTAATGTCTTGATGTTATGAACACAGGTGAAATTTGTCACTCTAATATGGCATCCCAACATCAGCTCAGTTACAGGAGCTATCTGCCTTGACATCCTTAAAGATCAATGGTTATACTGATATATTTAAATTAATAAAACTACTATTGATAATAGTTCATTATTGTGACATTTGAATGAAAAAGCTTTTGTTCTCTGAAAATTCTCCATTGTATTAACCAGCTGAAAAAGTAAAACTTCAAAAAATTTTTAATGTCGATTTATGAGAGAATTTTTAGTACATTTGTTAAGTAAAATAAGCTATTGTTTTGGATAATTTCGGTATTATCATGATACGTTTCCTTCGAGATGTTAAGATGTCTCTGAAAAGCTAAAATTGAAAATTACAACTTAGAAATTTTTTCATCTTTTAGTTTTTTTAAGTTCGCTGTAAGAATAAGAGTTCTAAATATTTATTCAAAGAAATTTATGCTTTATGTTTAGTTTCATTTTTTGATCTCAATCAAACCATTTATACTCACTATAGTTAGCGCTCTATTTAGTTATTTGAACACTAATACCAAAACACAGGGCTGCGGCGATGACGTTAAGAACAGTGTTATTGAGTCTGCAGGCGCTGTTGTCTGCCGCAGAACCTGACGACCCTCAAGACGCCGTAGTAGCTAAACAATACAGAGAACATCCAGAAACTTTTAAAAAAACCGCCAGACATTGGGCTAACATTTACGCTGGAGGTATGCTGGTTTAATGATAATAAAATTATGTTTACGTTGCACTGTATTATCATTCAAACAGCACCCAAAAGAGAGTATGAGTTGGAACAGAAGGTTGAACAACTCATTCACATGGGATTTGAAGAAGTAATTATTTTATCATTACTGACATTATCATTTAACACTTTATGAATGCATCCACGAATGACTATTTTGGGAGCCTCAACCACCGAAAACTACAAAGTGGTCCCAGGTATTTAACAAATGGTCAACTTCAATATCTTTCAACCAACTTTTTCTTTACATTCTTTGAATTTTATATAATAAATAACTTGAATCAAATTTTTTGGGTCATTATCGATTTAAATGCTAAGGTCAAAAGATAAATCTATAGCATTGAAATCCCATAGTCTGTTCTTAAACTTCTGTACTACTTCATCTCTGTTTAATGATTTTTACAGAAGTAAAAGTTTTTATTGGCCCATGGTCCTTACCTATCATGTCTTCTTTTATTCTCTTATTGATGCTTTGCCATTTTCTACACACAATTGACAATTGATTCTTACCAACCTACATCAGCTTCTGAGGGATATGCATCATAGTTTTTCAACAAAAAACATCAATTATAAGAATTTCTTAATACTAATAATACTTAATAATAATTTATTAAGAATCAACAGCTATAATTTCCGATAACTTTAGCCTTATAAAACGTTTATTCTCATTTTTAGTTTTTTGCTTGATCTCAAGTTTGCTATTTCAACAGTATATCTGGATATCCATTAATGGAATACTTCAAATATTTTTTCTCAGCCTTTTTTATATTCATTCGTGTGTTATTTTATATTGCTGTTTCAGATTTTTTCGTCTTTCTCATCAAAAGGTGTTGTTTCTGTCCGAGTTTGTTGCTTCTCGTTGCTAACACCAATCATTCATCAACTTAATCTTTTTCATAAAAAATTAGCAAAATTTATATATTATAAATATATTATATATCTTGGATGAATATTTTGACGGCATTTATCAAGAATTATAGTTAACTTTTATTTCAGGTTTATCAGTAAACGGCAAATGTATAATGAAATTTTTTTAATCTATTTTTCTCATTTTTATTTTTCGCATTCATGTTACTCTTCGTAAACCTTAAAAATGTATTTCATAATGAAGTGAAATAGCATAAATCAAATAATGAAGGAAACAAACAAAAAGTTTTTATTAACTCAATTCACAAAGCTTTTTGTGAGCCTAACTACATTATCAAGTGATACGATTCACTTGATAATGTAGTCAGGCTCACAAAAAGCTTTGTGTTTGTTACTCTCATTCCATGCCATAATAATATGACATTGAACTAGAGCCATTTTAGCGTCTGAAGTAAGTCTGCCTTTTTCTTTCAAACTTGAGTAATATTAAACTTCAGTAGCACAACAGATAAATACTCTGGTATCGTTGTCATTTGGTTCAATGGATGATCCTTTTTGAGAATAGCAAAGCATGTTTAAGCAGTGAAATAGTGGATCTTGAATTGAGAAAATTTCATATTTGAATGCTATTCTTAGCTCGAAGTCTCATGAAAATGTAGACTTGAATAAAATTTTTTTCTTCCCCAGATCATTGAATTTTTTCAAAGTGAAAATAAATAACTGACGGCTTTCAGCTCATAACCCTTACAACATTTTAATCTAATCTAGATGAATCATGTATCATTGAATTTTTTCATCATTACTATCATCATGAATAACTTCTCAGCACCAATCACGGGCCGCCTTGTCGACATATAATTGGATGACGGAACAAGCCATGGAACACCTCCTCACCTGAGCCAATCACCTGTTAGTAATCATAGTTGCTGTTGTTTATGGGCCTTTAATATGCTAAAGTTTTATGATAAGGCTACACTTATTGCAAATTATAGCTGTTTTTGTTTAACAAATGTACTAAAAACTTTTAATTCCACGTAAAACATTGTTAAAAAATTTATCATTCAGAAGATCAAGATAATCTGAATAAAAAGATACATAAGATGTTTTTTAAATATTCTCTCTTTCATATTATTCTTTTGAACCTTTGTTTTCATTTTTTTCATTCTGGGTTTTGAATGATCCTTCAGCATCTATTGTTTGTATGTTTCGCAATTTGATATTTTTTGCACTATGCTCATTTTCAATAATTTACTATTTTAAAGTGAGTTTCACGATTTGGTATAAAAAGTAAATGTTAAAATGTGATTCTCTTTAATCTGATCTTTTTTTGCCTTTATGTTTCGCCGTGTAAGTTAAGATCGTACCCTATCTTCATCATCAGGATGTTAGTGTTGGTCCTAGAATGTTTTCTTTGCATATGAAGGAATTGTACTAGAAACCTAGCCTGACAAAACAGTCTGTGTGGGGTGCTCCAAAATTATCTTCAAACAAGGTAAAGTTGGTAAGCCCAAAGGATTACTTGAGGACAGGGAAGGGTTGTTTAGATTTGTACCTTGAAAGGGTAGCAGGCCTAAACGCAAGGGGGTAGGTGCTTTTTAATGTCATGCTCTGGACAATTGCCTTTTAACGTCATGTCCAGGACTGAATCTGATCTGTTCGGCCTTGTAGTTTTAGAGCATCCATGTAAAACAAATGATTGATTTTTTTGCTTTTTGAATTTGCTTGGTGGCTGATTATAATTCGTTCAGAATGGCACCCGGAGTCCAGATTTGTGAGTAGAAAAATAAAAGCATGAGAAATCTCAAAAACTCGTGACTTTGTTTCGACTTTTGGTACTTATGTATTTTTGTTTTTCAGTCCTAATTTGTCCTCTATTCAGGCGTAATCGACAATCAACTAGTTTTGTGTTAATTTTGTAGGTTTCCATTAAATATATTAACCATAATGTGATGCTGTCTTTATGATCGTAACCCAACATTCAATAGAGCACGTTTCTGCTTTTGATTCATCTCTGTTGTCATCATTATTTTCATTGAGTTTATTAATGCGTTTTATTATTTATTGTTTTTCAAAATTAATATTTTTATTGTGATATTATTTTTTTATGGAATTGATCATTAAATGATTGAATAAAATTTTTTTCCAGTTCCACAGTTACCGACCTTTAGCAGGATTTGCAGTTTATTAGGGCACCCTCATAGGAAATAATATTGAGTAATTCAAAGTCTTTATTTACTGTTATATTTAACTAAGTTTTTTATATCAATTGTAGTAAAAGCCTTATAATTGAGAAACCAATGAAATGCTATTAAAATAAAAGCTTTGAAAGTTTGGAGATAGTGTTATTAAATTTGAAAGCTGCTGATTAAACCAACGGAACTGTAAAAATTATTATTTTCATATTCATTTAATTCAATTAATATTTTATTTAATTTTACTCTTTTGTACATCATACTAAGGAATTTAGGGTTTGAGTTGTATAAGTGAGCTTACTAATTAGATCGCTTGAGTAGATCACTAATATTTCGGTTATAATTTTATTATTTCTTCTAATTATCGCCGTAACTTTCCCATAAATGATTCACTGGTTTGCCGGTTATAGAGATTCGGCTTTTCGTGCTTACAAGTGAGGTTTTTAAATAAAATAACTTTATTCTTTTTATTCGAACGAATTCAGACAAATTAACTGCGTTTTTAATCCTTTAACAAAGTTTTTAGCTCATCATTTAGTTTACTAAATGCGGTTTAGTTATATCAAACAAATTTTTTTATTTTGCTATTTGGCGTTTTCAAGAACTCTAAAACCTAAAATTTATTACGGAGGTGTAGACCCTAAACTTGATACAAATAAATTAGTGTTAGTGCTGAAACTTTTCCGTTTGAGGTTATTACTAAAACATTTAAACATATTTCCATACGTTTAGAGTATCGGTTGATAAAGTGTTTTAATGGGAAACTTGTGGTAATTTTGACAATAATCGAAATTGCTTTCAAGTTTTAAACATCAAGTTTATAATTTTTCACGCAGGATTTAAAACGGGAGAGCTTATTTATTTAAATTTTTTTAAATATTCGAGACTTATAGTACAAGGATATCCAAATGTGGCTGGCCTGTGTGTTTGGTGAGTAGATCGGAGAAGCCGCATTTAATATGTTGTTAGGATCACGAGCTCAAATAAATCTTCCTGAATTTATATGAAGCTGTTTTATGTTTATGTTCAAAAAGAAGTAGTCGTAGTTTTTTTTTGTCTTTTTTACAGTCTTTCAAACTGATAAAAACCTGTCAAAATAATAAAAACTGCGTTTTATTTCACTTAATTAACAAAATGCCTTCATTGCAATAATGCATTAATAAATTAAGCAAATTCTACCTCCAATTAAATCAAGCTTTTTAAATGATTTGAAATAATATGGTTGAACTCTTTCGTGGATGTACGTTTGCATGGTGCCTCTATTGAAACCACTCATGTTTCTCTGCCAACATTGCAAATTACTTTCCTATATTTCTTTCTTTAAAAATCAGTGTTGATTTAAAAATGGAATATTATTCTGGGATATTTATCGAGTTCTTTAAATATTTATATGGTAAAGTATATATGATTTTACTTATTGCAAGATATATGTATGAAGAAATGAATATATATGTACGCTGGTTGCATGGCCTAGAGTGAGGGATAAAACTAGATCATTTAGATTTATTATTAAATTATTATTTTAAATTAAACCATTCGTTATTGGGATATTCAAAAATTTTTAAAATAATGTTGAATTTCGAACCGACTCGTAACAATTGCGCAGTTTAATCCCAAGTTTCTTTGGATGTGACTGAGTCTTTGAGTTGAAGATCTGCCAAAAACTCAATAAAATTGTTTTGTTTTTGTTCTATTTCATGTCGAAGTATTTTCTTAATTTTTGGTAAAACCCACACTTGATAGTTGAATTGTAGGAGGACTTGACAGATGAAGTCGAGAGGTGAGAAGAACTTCATGAAATTTCCAAGCTTTTTTTTTCATTTTACCACTTTAAATAGTTATTTTCTATACTATTTCAAATGATGATTGATGAAAGTAATGAAATAAATAATTCATTTAATAATTTAATAAAAATGATTTTTTTGACACTATAAATGAAAATAAATAACTAACCTTAAATATAACGATGGTAAAGTTCCGATACCTGACTCAAATGTTTCAAATCACATTAAAATAATGTAACTCACATAAAAAATATTATTCACTTTTGAGTAAAGAAACTAATAGCTGTAGGCATTTAAGTAAATACCAGAAAAACTCTACTATCAACACAAACAAACGAATGAAAGATATAATGCAGATCAACACATTGAGTCGAGGGAACTTGAGTAAGCAGATATTAGTTGATTACAATTAATAGAAAAATTTTTTCGTATTGTTTGTGTAAG
Source organism: Pterobdella sp. o SKG-2022 (assembly GCA_964035795.1). Taxonomy (NCBI): domain Eukaryota; kingdom Metazoa; phylum Annelida; class Clitellata; order Hirudinida; family Piscicolidae; genus Pterobdella; species Pterobdella occidentalis. The sequence continues at coordinate 8,602,979 of OZ038321.1, read as the reverse complement.
TCCATCAACATCCCATGTTCGCCCATCAAAATGTCATTTGTAACCCTATTTACTTTCATATTATGAACATTCCATTTCTAAATGATTTCTAAGAACTTTTGTTCTTTTCAAAAAAGCTATTATTATTAAAATCATCTGTTATTATTTGCTTATTGATTTATTAAATTGCCAATGTTCCAAATTATTTTTATCCGGTTAGGATGCCTTTCAAAAAGGAAAAGTATACTGCAACCTTCATGCGTTCATATACTTTGTACTCAACTATTTTTTAATAGGATCATTTTAATATGAAAAATGTGATAGTTTTCATCATTTTTGCTGCTAATATTATTCACAATTTCTTTTTTTTTTCTTTGTTCTTATTGATAGTATAAAAGCGAGGAATTAAAATAAATTAGCCAATGTGGCATACAAAAAGAACAGAACAAAAATATATTTGAACCTAATGGTGATCTCATATTAAATTGAAAAGCTTCGTGCAATGAAAAACTTGCAAATTAATTCATTTTTATTATATTATTTGTAGACTTAAACCTTTAACAAACATTTTTATTATCTTTTTTTATACAGAAACACTTTTTTGGCATTGTGTTTAATTCATTTCCTCAACAACGTCAATTAATATCAAGTCATAATAGCATATATTAAATTCATCAGTTTTTATTCATAACTCTGTTATACGTTTCATGATACTTTCCAAATCTTATCTTCATATGCTATTTGCCACACCACGTCCACTACTGTACAGAAGTGGACCCAAGCTTGGAGGTAGTTTTGATTTCTTCATGGGCTCTATATTTTTATATCAAATTGAGAAGTATTGAGTGAAAACCAGCCTTAAAAACCTTTAACATATAACTGATTAAGTTGTCACTGTGAAATTAATGAAGACGTTTAAAAATGAAGCTATATATGAAATTAAACTGTACTTATTAACTTTTAAAAACAAGCTTCTATTTTTATAGAATTAATTATTATGAAAAAAATTAAATGGATTAAAACTGACAAAACTAAAATATAAAATTTCGTTCTAATGCCTAATGCATTAAAAAAATTTTCTCCATGATTAATAGCTGATCAATAACTACATGCTTGCTTTGTATTTTCCACTGATGAAATATAATAATGAAACAATTCAAAATAACCTTTAAGCAATTAATATTACTATATGCATGTATAGAGTATCAGGTCAAGTTAACAGGTGGGAGAAGAATAAACAAGAGAGTGGTGGATAGTTGATGGGTGTTGGGTGTATGGTTGGTGGGTGGGTGGTTGAGTAGTGAGTTTATTTTAAGATTAATGGTGTGTTAATGCAAGACTGACTCTAGGTAATGATGTGTGGTTGGTGGATAGATGGGGATTGCGTGATGGTTGGATGGTGCGTGTGTATTGATGGATGTGTATTTAATTGATAATAATTAGATAAATTTTAAAAATTGTGGTTAGTTTCATTAGGAAATGAATTTTATTCTGCCTTGATTCAATGCATTGATGAGCCTTCTTAGCATCGTGAAATTACAAAATGAATTATGTTTTGAATGAAACCACTATTGAAATAATAATGATGTTGAAATTTATGGAACATAACTACCATGTTTAAAGTTTATTAAATTTTTTTGAAACTTGGAAAGAGTTCTGTAAAGCTTTGTATGGAACTAATGCACTAATTTTCATTTATTGAAGATGTTGCATACAAGTTTGTATAAAAACTCCGTTCCATTCAAAAACTCTCAAAATGAAAAGTTCCACAAAAAAATCTTCAAGGTAGAAATTTGGTTTTCGAAAACTTGCAAAGACAAAAACAAAGAGAGAATTTTGCAAAAATGCTTTTAAAGTTTTGGGTGTTTCAAGATACTCATAAAAGTTTTTAACACTTTTCTGAAACTTTATTCTGAAAATCATAATAAATAAACAATATAAACTTCCACGAAAAGAAAAATTAAACTATCAGTCATTAAAAAAAATTGAAATTGTAGTCTCATTTGCAATACACCCACTGCAAAGAAAATAATCATAGAAAGTTTTAAAAAAATGAAAATTAATTATAGAATAAAAATTAACATCGATCAAACACACTATGAAATGATTGAAAGCAATTTGCTCAAAATGATACAGCTGAAATGAGAGCAGAAACATGAAAATAGTGAATGAAAAAGTGAATTTAATGGAAAAGGGGGTCTAAAGGCAATTGCAACCTTCTCTTGCAGCTTCATATTTCACTCTGTCTTTCGCTGAATTATGATTTGTACCATTTTATTTGATTTTTGGTTTCATGCTAATAACTCATTTCAGAGCTTATAAATTATTTTATTTTTGGCTATGCATTGAGTTGATTTATCTTCATATGCTAATGTTCAAAAATTCATACATTTTGTCAATATTTATAAAGTACATGTCATTAAAATTATGAGAATATTTAGTGTAGAACAATCCTATTGCTATTTTTCAGCAATGCACTTTTGCAAACATTTTTACAACAAAGCATGTACAATTATTGAAAAATTGAAGTGTATTGCACTAGATAACAAAGATCGGGTTGCAGTACATACCAATCATACAATTATTGAGTCCTACTCCGCTGTATAGTGTGTTCCTTGATTGGTTAGTTCACACTAATTACAGGAGTCTAGGTGGAATTACTCCATTAAAAAACTTTTTGACAAAAATTTGTTTTTTAATATTCACAAAATGTTACTCGAGTGAAAACCAATTTGGTTTATGTATAGAAAGTTTTTAAGTATTTATCCATAAAGTTTTGAAAACAATTAGTACGTTAGCATAAGTCTAAAATATTTTTAAGCTAAAAAATTGATAATCTCTTGCAAAGCAAAAGATTATTGACGTTGTGAAAAATCAATTTGAAAATCATCCTGTCTGAAACAAATCCGGCAGCATTATAATAACCTCACAACCTTAATGCTCATATGAAGCTTCTGAGGAAGTACAACAGCCGGAATCTAAAAGTAAGGACAACAAACACGAAGTATAATCACTTGATAATGTAAGCTAGCTTTACGAAAAGCTTCGTGCTATTTAATAATTACTTTGTGTTTGTTGTTCTTACTATATGAAGCTACCTTCATTTAAAACCATTCAACCTATCACATCAACATTATCACTTTTGTTATAGATAGGTTATTTTAATCAACATCATATTCTCTCGAAGTTTATCATTAAATGCACGTTCAGACTATATAAAAACTTGATGTAATAAAACTCAAAACGTTGAAAATCATGAAGACCTTACAAGCTAGGTCTCAAGCAAAAGCTCCTAATTACGATATATATTGCAATAACGAGTAAGATCATGGTAAAAAAACTTTAAGAGTTTGTAGAATATTATCATATACCTGAATGTGTCTAATCACATGTATGAGCTCACAAACACAATAAACTCAAATTTTATATTATTAAACGAACAACTTTGAAAAACTACAGAAACGAGACTTCCTCTTTTACAACACAAGATTTTGAAACGCCCAGCAACAAATATTGAAGAATGAATAGATGACATCATTGAAAGATGCCAGCCCGTCGAGGTCTAGTAGCACCACAAAACACCTTCCTCGAGAAACTGATCCGCCTCTCCAACACACAACGTTCGTCACCCTCTTCTTCTTTCACATGCTTTGTTACAACTTAAATCTACTTTTCCAGTTTTAGTTTTTAAGCTTTATTTTGTTTTAATTGAATTTTACATTAAAAATTTTTTTAACTCATTTGAGTATACAGACGTTAGGTGCAAGTTTCAAAGTTGAGCTATTTTCACATTTTATTGATCTAAATTTCAAAATTTTCCAAAATATAACTATTTTTAAACTTTTTATTTGATTATTCGGATAAAAATTGTTTTGAAATACAGCTTTAAACAAGCAGTCTCTATATCAATTAATAAACTTTGAAGGGTATCAAACTACACAGAATTAATAAAAGATATAAAAAATATTTTAGAAAAATTGTAAAACTTAGCAAAAATTTTTTTCGAAACGATAAGAAATTTAGTGCAATTTATCTTATTCTTTTATTGCTGGTGGAGAAAACTTTAAGCTTTTCGTCAAAGATTTGAGAGTATTTAAATAACAAAAAAAAAACAGTTTTTCACACTTTTTGAAGTTTTAATTTTTATACAATGCTTTTTGAAACTTTCTTATTAAAACTTATATTTCAATTCAACTTTCCTTTTCAATGTATTTATATTGTATTCTCTTAGATCGATTCTTCAGAATTTTCCTCTTTTCTCGACTTAATAATTCATATAACTATCTTTTTACTCATTCATGAAAAAAAATTATTGTCTTTTTTTATTTCTTTATTTTTACATTATTAATTTTTTTGCACATATCGTCTCGGAACCCGGGCCAAGTGATTTTCACACGGTATATTCTCTTTATTTCAGGATAAAACGCATTTAATCCGCCCAGTTTAATCATCATGTTAGAAAAATTTCATGAAAACAATTTTTAATATGACCATTAAATTTGTATTATTTTAACAAACGATCAAGCCATAAATTGACAGAGACGTATAATACAACCTTTTATTTATTACAGACAGCAGTTTTTTGTTAGTGAATGCACGAGTAGTAGATTACCCTATTGTGTTCTGTAACGATGGGTTTGTGCAGTTGACTGGATTCCCCAGAGCAGAGGTGATGCAGAAGCCAGCCTGCTGTTCTTTCATGTGGGGGGAACTCACAGATAAAGAGGTTGGTGTGTTGGTCTGGTGTGTAGATTGTTGTATTAAGGTGATAGATACGTACTTGCTAAAATCAACCATTTCAATAGACCTTAAAAACGAAAAATTTCTTATTCTTTTAAATATGAATATAACTCATAATCGTAACAACCTTATCATATATGCAAGTTCAAAAACTGTTAAGAAACTGTAATAAGTTCTAGTTCATATTCCTTAAATCTGAAATAACAGAGACTAATTAACTTTTAAATTCATCTATGAAAGAATAGATTTTTTATGAACGAAGTTTGTTCAGAACTGCAAAATCAATAGAGTTTCGTGTTATGAAAAATAGTAGTTTTAAACATAGGACGTATCTATGCAGACCACAGCTAACACGCAATATCCTCTTCACTATTTTGAATTTACATGATGATTATTTTATTAATGCTGCATAGTAGATAGTGTTATTTTCCATATGGTTTAATGACCTGATTCTTGTTTTAATCAAAATTAACTCAATTTCACATATGAATTTTTTCATGTATGATATGCTTATATGAAACTTAGAATATGTATTTTAATACCAAAATTTCATGGTAAGATAATGATAGAAATAATTAGTAGCTTTCGTGAATTTCAATTATGTTCTTCAAGATACTTCATAAATTATTTTATTTATTTTGACAATTTGAAATATAATTTTAAATTCCACTTGAATACCTATATAAGAAAGTTCCAGTGAAAGTTAGCAATTCAATTAGAATAGAACCGAAACTGTCCCAAACAGGTTGTCAAAAGCATTGAGGAGCGGTTTGAGAAGCAGGATAATGAGCAGTTTGAAGTCCTCCTCTACAAGAAAAACAGTCAGTGGTGTTGTGCATTTGTCTCATGGTTTTGTTCAGTGCCATTATGTATTTCCATTATTAAATCATTTCCAAAAGCTCTTAAAAAAAATATTCCATATATACATCTTATTGTTTTTACGTTGTAGTTGTTATTATTTAATGCAATTCTCAAAATTTTAAAGTATTTAATAATTTAATGTTGTTTGTAGAAAGACACTTTTGAGCTTCAGTTATATGAGAAAGTTAAGAATAAGAACAAAAAAACTATTATTTTATCGATTTGTTGATACAAAAAAAAGAGAAACATTCATAAACCAAAACTGGAAGATAAAAAATTAAAAAGCAATTTCTTCTAAGCTTTTAAGACCTGTTAACAATTTGATGCTCAAATGAGGGATGTTGAAGTAATATCACAAAAAATCTTCACGTTTATTTATGAAACATTCAGGTCATACCACGTTAGATGACAGCTAAATACCAGTAACAATAATCCTTAAAAATATCATATTAATTATAAAGATTTGCTCCATAATATTAATATCTTTAAATTTCATAATGGTCTTTAATAAAAGTTTTTTAAGTTTAAAAAATATTTGATTTTTTTATGCTAGAAGATTTTATAAAAATTAGGCTAATGTAATAAATGGCGGATCACGTGGTAGCATGATTGATGCAGCCATAAGGAGTGAATTATTTGATATAAAATGCTTTTTAACTGATCGATTGATGTTTAGTTTGCGTTGAAGATTGCCACATAATTTTTAAATATCACATTTTAAAAAGATGGCTTGAAACCCGTAGTGGCAACATGTGAGTTATTGCATGGTTTACAAAGCAGTCTATCAAACTTACAAAGAAATTATCTAGTGACTCCACTAGTTGAGTAGGAGTTAGTTGACTAAAAATAAGTAATGTCCCAAAGACTACTTGAACGAAAAAAATGCTCGTGAATCAATGCTTCATTAGTATGTGAGATATATACAGGAAAAACCATAATTTGAACGTAAATGATTTTTATTCAGCCTTGAGACAAACTAGTTTTTAGAAACAACTGATTGAAGAGATAATCTAAAAAGATTATAAATGAAAAACATGGCAAACAAATTCAAAGATGTACGTCTGCAAACAAGTACTTAAATAAATATTGCTCTTTCTTTACCATTTTTGTTCTTATTTACTTTTCCAGTTTGTCTTGTGTATAAATTTTCATTTTTTTTCTTTAGTCTTCTCAATTCTTTTTGTTATCGTCTAAAAAAGTTAACAAAATTTTGTTTGAAATAAGCTTACAAGTACTTTAGTCACTTTTAATTAAGCTACTCTTAAAGGCAAAAAATTAAAAATATGAAATTTAATGAAGAATTAAATTTACAACTAGTAGAGCAACTAATGGTGAGCAAAAGCTTTAGAACTCCAAAATTCTCAACAACCATGGATGATATTACGAAAAATTAGTTTTTGTACAGTCTGCTAACAGGTCCTATTTGAAGTTTAAAACACAGGCAAAGTAAAATGGCATAAATAAAAAAAAGGCTAAAAAACAGGATAATCCGGTGTTTGTGGTTTGTGGAAGGTTTTATTTTCGAATAAATTCATTATGTGCCTGCCACAGCCACGAAAAAAGTGAAAAGCTTGTTTTTTTATAAATATGTGTATCAAAAATTAAAAAATTGGTATTTAAAAAATATAAACAATTTATTTTTTCAAATGATAACCATGAGTAGCTTGAACATAAATTTAGGTGTTTATTAGTAGGAATCAACAGAAACCATTCTATTGCAAGCCTCCACTATTACTGTTATACATCGACCAATCACCACAGTTACCGGGCTGAAAGGAAACTGCCCACGTGACCAGAATAAGCAATGTGATTGGCTAAGAGAATGAGTACACGTGGTGGTTGAGAATGATTAATGTATTATAAATTTTTTATGTGGCGGTAATCAGCGTGATGAGCATCAAGTAATTGTCTATTTAGTCTGGTCCTACCGAGAGGATAATCAATTAACTTTGAATGATAGCGTTTTTGTTTGAAGAGGCTAAATTTGTACAAGTTTTTTTGAGCTAATGAAAATTCTTCCAACAGAAAAATACTTGAATAAGCAACTGGTTTTATTGTGCGAAAATTTATAACTGTTTCAAATTTCCATTTGAAAAACTATTGAAAATCAAATGTAAATATAAAATGTGTGACTGGACAATTTAAAATTCATTGTACGTGCCCAAATATTAACAGAAGCATCAAAAGCTTCCACAATTTAAATTCATCCACCTATGGAGAATAAGTCTCTTTCATGGAGATTTAAAATTCAAATTCAACAAAAACTTAGCAATTTTATTCATATATTTATAGATATTAAAAAATTTTAATTTTTTTATTAGTGCTTATCATTATATTATATTATTTTATATTTTTGAAAGGTGAAAAACAACCATTCAAGTAATTTTTAATTAAAGTTTGATAGAAAGACTGAATATAAATTTAATGGAGTATGAGTACTAAATAATTATGTGTACACTAGAGATTAAAATATGAATTGCCATTCAACTAAATTAGTCAAAACTTGAAAATCGAAATAGTACCTCTTAATCAAGACTAGTCTTTGACAACATAAGCTGGTATTATGATGTACTTACATGAAACAAGTCGAGAAATACCACGGTACCGTTTTAGGATCTTTTCAAGAGAGTTTATAGATAGATTGTATAGATGAATTGTATCTTTCGTTACTGACCCGCATCTAAGTAGGCTTTTGTTTTGTTCAAGACTTTTATAAAATTTTTATATCAAACTTATCAAATTTTAAAAACAGTCATTATTTTTAATAACATTAACAATAACAGTAATTTTAAAACTCTTGCAAATTGAACTTTTCAAATAGAATAAATATTTTCACAAAAAAAAAATCTTTTGCTCTTTTTATTAAAATAACTTGATATCTAACTTTAAACTCTATTGAAATGTTTCTTCAGATGACATCTTTCAAATAATAAAGCAAAAATACTTTTAGCCTAATAATAGAAGTGCCGAATAATGTTACAATTTCCTTAAAATAATGTTTCGCGGAGCACTACTTTATGTCAATTATAATTGATACTGAATGAAGGTTTTGATTTAAAGATCAGAAAAAAATTATTTTATTTTTGTAGAGACATCGTTGATTTCATAACTTGATTTTTGGCAATACCATTAACTTAAAATAAATTAATTGAAAAAGTTTTTTAGAATTGAGCTAGAATTTTTGATCATTAAACCAAATCATACTTCACTTGCATATTTAATCTAGTTTACTTATTTAATTTCATTGCTTATTTTGACGACTATCTTTCGTATTCTCTTCATTTAATTATTTATCTATCTAACCTCATTTGCCTCCTTAGCATGCTGTCCTACGATCTTCTGCCCACTCTGCCCCCAAGTCTTCATTTTCTTGTTTCTATACTAAATTTGCTTTATCTTTTTCTACTCTTGTATTTTGAAATTTCTTACATCTTTAACCAAAATTTTGTTATACCTATCTTACTCTAATAATCTCAAAAATTTCTTTTTTAAGCCGTTCGCATCCAAGCGCCTCTGAATAATGCGATGATGCAAGAAGATTAATGTTGAAAACTTACTTGAATATAAAAATGAAAGTTCAACAAATTTATCTTCAATCTTGTATAACTGGTGAAAACATTCAAACGACAGAGACTCCACTTTGGCTATTAATGGGATTGACTGCAGTGAAGGACGGTAGAGAGGGTGTAGTAATGTTTGTGGTCTCTTTCAGGGATATCACAGCTCTCAAACAACCCATTGAGTCAGATACTCCAAAAGGTTCGCTAGTTGAATTTCAGTAGGACTTCAGAACTATATGAACTTTGGTTATAAAAAATTTTTCATGTTTAAAATTTTTATCACTGTTATTTTAAAACATAATGAAATGATCAGTTGAAAAAATAATTTCAATATTTTTTGATATTTTCAATAATTTAAATACTATTTCATAATTTTTGAAGTTATTTTTGTGATTTTTCACCGAGAATTGCACTGGTCACACAGCTCCAAGGTAATATAACAACTGAAACCTGCCTGAATTTTATGTGTAGTAAAACTCTTTGAATCGAGTATAATTGTTTTTTTGAAAATTTTAAACGAAATTTTCAATAAAGAAGCTTGTTTTCTTCAAATTAACTGCAACAATTGTTAAATTTCTGTATAAAAACGTCAAAAAAAATTTTCAATTTTTTAAAATTCACATTAGGTTTAAAAAAGCCTTATTTTTTGAAAACAATAAAGAAAATAATGAATAAAGGAAACTTCACGAATGAAAAAATTTTAAAGTACTAAATTTATTCTGGTATTTTGTGCTTAGAATAATTGAAAACTTGGTGAAACAAAGGCCGAAACAACGTTAAACGTCAGCATTAATGACCAATTTCTTGCGGGCATATTGCCCCAAACGTCTGCAGTCAAATGCTTCTATAACATGGAATTCAGTCTTAAAAGTCTTTTGAATTTTTAGAAAAAAAATTGAAAGATATTGTAGTTTATTGGTGTTTCAGTTCCACCAGTCTGTGAGCGCTCTTGAGAATCAATAAGAGTTATTATTCTTCAAATACATATTTTGTACAAAGCTGTGAAAATAAAAAGATTTTAAAAAATTTTTCACAATTAAAAATTTTTTTTTCAATGTGTTTTATGAATTGAAAACAAGTAAAACGAAAAAGTTATCCACTTATTTTTGCACGGCATTTTTGATTAACAATATGTCTTTATAATCTACAACTCCTCTCAAGTAATTACCTGTATCCCCAACCACTAACAATGTAATGACTGTCTCGGCGATCAGGCATCCTTTTTCTTTGTCTTAACATTCAAAAACATCGTACATATAAACGTTTTATAATAATGTTGCCGTTAAACGGGCATTTCCGCCTCTTTTTATGCTCCAACTGCCATTTCGAAGATTCTTCTTCCTAGCATAGTTTTTACCTTTAGAAGAATGGTTAGCAGGACATTTTGAATTTTATGTATTAATTTTTGCCACTAGTTACTTAAGGAAAGTTTCGTTGACTAATGCTGACGGATCATTTTCAATTGACATTTTTCAGCATTTAGAAGTTTCTATAAAAGTGAACGTATAATCAAAATAAAAATATTTTTGAAGCATTAAAATTATTTTGAAAAAACAAATTTTTAATTTTGATGCAATATAAAATAATCTTCTTCAGCCAAAGTAAATACTGCAAATTATTTGAACACTAAAGGTAATTTTATTAAGCACAAAGCTTTTCGTTAACAAAGTAACATTATCGAGTACGTTAAAATTCAAAGACACTTCTTTAACTTACTTGATAATGTTACTTTGTTAACGAAAAGCTTTGACTTGATAAAATTACCTTTGGTGTTCAAATAATTTGCAGTATGATGCAATATAGTGCTTTAGTTTTCAAATGTCATAAACTCTTTTATGGTCCTAAATAGCCCATTTTAAAAATTAATTTTAACAAGGAACATGGAAGTAAAAATATACAAAGTTGTCCATAATTTTTGAAATGTGATAAAAACCCACAATTGAAAAAGAGAGGATGCTGAAATATTTATTTTAGTCTGAGGTAGCATTTTCATCCTTCAGTGGCATCAGTGGGGGTTTCAAAAGTCGTCCTGAAAGTCACCAAAAAGACAAAAACTTCAAAAAAAATTATGACGCTATAAATGAAATTATTAGAGAAATCTTCAAAATCATCAAATTTAAATTTTTTTAATGGCCTTTTTCCAGACTGTTGCAAAGGAGACATTAATGCTTTTATTGCCTTTGAGATACTAATAGTGGCCTACGCAGTTATACTTTCTTCAACCTAAAGAAATGCCTCAAAAGTTAATTCAACCTAGAACTGATGTTGTTTTATTGTGTGTGTGATTAAAATGGAAAGCTCATAATCAAAATAAAGATTAAATTTTTTCTCAAAAATCTTTAATTTTTTATTACCATACACTTTATCTTCCAACAAAGGATTCATCAAATTTTATGAAATTAAAATTTTATTTTCTCGATAGCCGAAGACATGCTGGCATGTATTTTATATCCGATGCTAACTATCCTTGTATTAGCTACGTCATACGAGCAGCGGTTTCAAATCAAAGTTTACGAGATTCAAAAATTTTGAACTATAAAATTTCATGTTTTAAGCATAAGCTTTTCAAAGTTAATGGAATTTATTGAACACTTGAATCTCAACTTTCAACATGCAGCTGCAAGTTTTCGTGCTATGATGCTGGACGGTTAATAAACTTGCGACTCAAATTCCCAGAATAAAATAAATTTTTACTTTTATGAATTATTTCACAAAAATTCATAAAATCTTCAAGAATTTGGATTAAATCGAAAATAATGATGAGATATATTTTTAAGTAATACTTGAAAAAAATTTAAAATATTTTAAATGTCAACAAAAAACTCCAAATTCTTAAATAAATCAAACAGATGAAGCAATTGTCAAATTATTTTAATCTTTCATTTTTTCAAAGAGACCCGTAAACTTCTTTGAGAAGTTTATCGAAAACGCTCAAGTTCTCCTTGTAAGCTTTCTGGGCTAAACTACGCTAAAAATAATTTTTCAATTGTTTTTTTCTCTTTTTGAAAATGACATATAAAAAGTTTTTTAGTTATGTTTTAATTACATCAAAATCCTACAAGATAATAGTTTAACTCACGGCAAAAATTTGAACTTCTGCAGGCTTGAGCAAGTTCGCACGTTTGGCACGCACAGTGGCAAGGACCCGCTCACAACAGCAACAACTGCTGGCATCGAACCAACAAGCGGATTTGAAAAACCAGCAACAAGCAGATGAACAATCGAAGCAGCAACAAGTTCAACTGTTGCAACAAAAAACCAAAAGCGACCCTCTTTCTAAATCCTCGTACTTCATCGGGGTTGGATATGTAGATGAAATACTTGTTATAAAATCGAAGAATAAAGATATTAATTTAAAAAAAAAAAAAAAAAAAAAACAACAACAACAACAACAACAACAACAACAATAATAATAATAATAATAATAATAAAAATAATAATAATAATAATAATAATAATAATAATAATAATAATAATAATAATAATAATAATAATAATAATAATAATAATAATAATAATAATAATAATAATAATAATAATAATAATAATAATAATAATAATAATAATAATAATAATAATAATAATAATAATAATAATTGTTATTATTATTTTTTTAACACAGTATACATGCTGGGATTTAAACTACTACCGGAGTCTTACCAAGACCCTAGGGTAGTAGAGTTCGATGCTATTCATTCATTACGGCCAAAACTCTTCTTAAAATGTGCGCCGTGCCCATAAGCGCTGTTTTCTGGATTTCATAAATTTTAGGTGATCCAGGAAGCGTCGAGAGTTTGAGACTTAAATCTTTTCCGACTGTTCCCAGCGCGTCCACAACTATTGGACCTACTTTTGTATTCATATTCCAGCATCTTGATATCTTTATTTGTAGATCGCGGTATTTGCAAATTTTCTCAGATGTTTTCGACACTATGTTGGTGTCTGATGGTACTGAGATATCAACCAGAGTACACTCTCGTTTTTTTCATCTTTAACTACTATGTCTGGTTTATTTGCCTGTATGTTTCTGTCTGTGTGTATTGGGCTGTTCCATAGTACTGTTAGTTCGTCTTTTTTTATCAATGGTCGAATTTCGTGTTCGTACCACTTACTTTTGACTTCAAATCCATGTGTCTTACATATTGTCTAGTGGATGAATTTAGTGACTCTGTTGTGGCGCTCTAGGTACTCGTGCTTTGCCAGCATTTGGCATCCTGAAACAATGTGTGATATTGTTTCAGGGTGAGGTCTGCAAAGCCTACAATTTGGATCAACGCTTTTTTTCCATATTTTATTTTTATAATAATTTGTTGCAAGCGTCTGATCTTGGGCGGCGATTATGAGGCTCTCAGTTGTTTCTTTCAACCCAGTGCTGCGAAGCCATGGATTTTTTCTTGTCTATTTGTTCACGTTCAAGGGCTTGTGCATACTGACCGTGCATAGGCTTATTTTTGTATTTGTTTTGAATTTCCTTCATGAGTGTTTCTTTACGATGTGTTTTGTTTTACACGCTGCCGTAATCGGGTGAACATTTTGTTGAGAAACTGTATTCTCAAAGTTCAGATTAAACGCTCTTCTCACTTTTTTATTGATTTCAAAGAGATTATAAGCAGACTTTTTCGATTCTTTGTGTTCTGTTACTGCACACATTAAAAGAGTAGTTTGTTTCTTTAAATACATTTCCAGACCAGCGAGAATTGTGTAAAAGTAGGATTTTACCTGCATCAATCCTCTTCCTCCTTCTGATCTGGAAACATAGAGTTTTTTTGTGTCGGCTCGAGGGTGATGCATTTTGAACATTGTCAGTATTTTTCTCGTTTTTCTGTCTATTCCTTGTACGTCAGTTTTCGACCAGTTCACTACGCCAAAGCTATAGGATAAGACGGGTATAGCCAAGCTGTTTATCGCCATAATTTTGTTTGGCGAGCTAAGTTCTGTGCTCAGTATCATTCTCAACCTTCTGTAATATTCCTTTTTTAATTTCTTTCTCATGTTTTTGTGGTGTGTATTAGATGACTCTTCGACCCCTAGGTATTTGTACGATTCGGTATTAGATAATTCTTTATGTGCGTATGCTCATTCAGACTGATGTTGGAGCTTTTCACCATTTTACTTTTAATTATGGATATTTTTGCACATTTTTCTAAGCCAAATTCCATCCTAATAACATCGCTGAACTTTTTGACTATTCTAAGGAGTGATCATAAATCAGAGTCTGATTTGCTGTAAATTTTTAGATCGTCCATGTAGAATAGATGGTTGAGTTTTTTTCCTTTTTCAGCTTTGCCTATTTTAATAGCTGGAGAGTTTTTCTCATTCAAAAAAATACTCAAAAAGCAAAATGATAGACAGAAAATAAGAAGTGACAATGAATCTCCTTGGAAAATCCCTGTCTTTATTTTGATCTCAGGAATTTCCATATTTCCCTTCATGTGTCTCAGTCCTAGGTTTATTCTCCATTGAGGTATGGTACGCAAGATGAATTCAACAATCCGAGAGTGAATTCCCTACATCTTCATGACTTCTAAGATCCATGAGTGTGGTACACTGTCGAAAGCTTTTTTATAATCTATCCATGCTTGAGATAGAGCGCCTTTTTTATTTTTTGTGATTTCAGTGATCATCCGATTTATTAGCAGTTGGTCCTTGCTTCCAAATAAACCTACTCTGCAGCCTTTTTGTTTTTCCGGTAACAGCTGAAAATTTTCCAAGAGTAAGTTTTTTTTGCTAATATCGACGTCAATGTTTTATAAATGGTGGGTAGACATGTGATCGGGCGATAGTTCTTTGGATCTTGCGTGTTTTGCCACTAAGTATGTGTTCCCTTCTGTTAACCACTTTGGGCTCTTGTTGGGGTCTTCCATTATTTCATTCAGAGCGTTAGCTAGGAAAGAGTGGCTTATGTTGAGCTTCTTCAACCAAAAGTTTGGGATTTGGTCTGGATTTGGCGTTTTCCAGTTTGGCATGTTTTTTTCAATGCTTCTTTTATGTTTTCTGCAGTAATTTTTTCCCATTTTTGGCCTGTGGCTGTTAGTTGCTTCATTTGTTTTCTTATACGAGGAAGCCATTCAGCGGTTTCATTGTGTTTTTCTTCGTTCTCCCAGATGCTTTTCCAATATTTTGCTGTTTCTTCTCGATTTGGTGGCTTATTTACTATTGCGTTTCTTCCACTTATCTCTAAAATTTTTTGGCATTAAGGTTAAACAGACTTTTTTGCTCAAAGAAGCTTTTTCTTTTTTCATATCTTTGAATTCTGTGTGCTTTGGCTTGAATTCTTTGTTTTAAGGCTTCACTTATTTCTTCACAGCTATTTTCTTCCATTCTTAGTTTTTTCTTTACTAAATTTGCTTTTGTTTTTACTTTGGAGCTTTTTTTGTCTTTCAGAATTTCTTCGATTATACTTAAATCTTTTATAAGATTTTTATTTTTTCTTGTAGTCTTATTTTCCACCTAGAGATTTTTGGCTTCGCTTGGACATTGTTTTTATCAATCTCTTTTTTTGGTTGGCTCAGATAAGCCGCTGAAGCAAAAATAAGATGGTTTAGATCTGAAAGTGATAGAGGCACTATTTTTTCAAGTATTTTTCCGAGATCCTCGTTAACTTCGTTTATTTTGGCTTTCATATTATTATTATTATTATTATTATTATTATTATTATTATTATTATTATTATTTCTATTATTATTAATATTATTATTATTATTATTATTATTATTATTATTATTATTATTATTATTATTATTATTATTATTATTATTATTATTATTATTATTATTATTATTATTATTATTATTATTATTATTATTATTATTATTATTATTATTATTATTATTATTATTATTATTATTATTATTATTATTATTATTATTATTATTATTATTATTATTATTATTATTATTATTATTATTATTATTATTATTATTATTATTATTATTATTATTATTATTATTATTATTATTATTATTATTATTATTATTATTATTATTATTATTATTATTATTATTATTATTATTATTATTATTATTATTATTATTATTATTATTATTATTATTATTATTATTATTATTATTATTATTATTATTATTATTATTATTATAGGACCGCAATCTGGTCGGCACAAGAACGTTCCTTTCTGAAGCTAGCTTGTTCATCTCTCAGCACATTATCGATGGCATCTTTCATTCGCTCCAAGATGATTTTTGTTAAGACTTTGCTGAGGATGGAAAGCAGTGCAATTTCTCGCCATTTGCCGCACTGATAAAGGTCACCGTGTTAGGGAAGTTTCACTAATAGTCTTTTGCTCCACTCTGTTGGTATCTTCTCTGTTTCCTATATCAGATTGAGCAATTGATGCAGATGGTTATGATGCCTGTTCCTCCTTCTTTCAACGCCTCCGCTGGGATCTTGTCTGTGCCAGCGGCTTTTCCGTTTTCAAAACTACTGAGGGCTCTGTAAATTTCTTTTTTGGTGATCTCTCCAATATTGATGTCGAGTGGATTGCCCGAATTCAGTTGAGGTCTTTGCTCTGATGCAGGTCGATTTAGAACTTTTTGAAAATTTTTCTTCTACCTTGCTAGTTGGTTTTCCACTGTTTTAAGCAGTCTCCCTTTTTTTGCTCTCACAGACCTGTTTGGATTACAGTGTCGTCCACTGAGAATTCTAGTGGTGGCATTCAAAGTCTTGAGATCGCCCTTGCTAGTCGCATCTTCTGCTTCATCAGCGAAAGTTTTGAAGTACATTCGTTTGGCTGCTCGTAGCTTTTTTTTTGACTTTTTTTGAGAAAGCGGAAAGTATGTCAGATGCTTGCTGTTTCCGTTAGCGAGTTTTTGCCTGGTTCATCTTTTGTTTGGCCAGCCTTCTTTTCTCCACCTTCTTCCATGATTCGTCACTAATCCACGGCTTCTTTCTGAAATGTGCTTGTTCAAAGACGTCTTCACATGCTCCCGCAACTGCTTTTTTGAATGTTGACCATCTCTGCTCAACTGTTTCTGCTTCGTTTGACTGTAGGACTTTGAAGCGGTTGTGAGGAAAAATCTGAAACATTTGCTTTGTACCTTTTTGTTTCAGTTTTCAGACATTGAACTTTTTTCTTGGTTTCGGCAGATTCTTTTTTGTGGATAGCCGCATCTTGATCTTTGTGACGACGAGGTGGTGGTCTGAACCAATGAAGGTGCCACGTCTCACCCTAAAATCTTGCAGTGAGCTTTTGTAGCGTTTTCTCACCATGCCGTGATCAACTTGATTTTTTGTCAGCTTGTCAGAAAAAACCCAGGTGGCTTTGTGGCATTTTCGATGCAAAAAGATTGTACCTCCAATAACGAGACTATTGGTGGAGCAGAAGTTAGCTAGCATTTCCCCATTTTCGTTGATTTTCCAAGTCCGTGTCTTCCCATCATGCGCTTTCTATCAGTGTTGTCTGCTCCAAGCTTCACGTTTATGTCCCCCATTAGGATGAGCATGTCTCGGTTCGAGATCTTGTCTAAAACTGATTGGAGCTGGGCATAAAAGCTGTTCGTATCATTCTCTTCTGTTGTGTTGGTGGGTGCATAACCCATGATAATAGACATCTTCTTGAAGCGTGACTCGAAGCGTGCTGTGATGCGGCGGTCTGACACAGGATTCTATTCCAGCAAACCGTTAGCCGTTTTTTTGGACAAAAGGAGTTTTAAACCAGCTTCATGGCGTTCTTCGTTTTTGTCTGAATAGAGCATCGTCTTTCCTGTTTGCAATTTGGTCTTTCCATGACCAGTCCAACGTACTTCGCACATGGCCATGTGTGTGAGGTTGTATCTCTGCATTTCCCTCGCTACTTGTGCACATCTTCTTGACTCTCAGAGTGCTCTCACATTCCATGTTCCCAAAAAAACAGAATTGTGTGAGAGCAATCCTGGATTTTTATATAAGAGTGTTTTTGAGTGAGAATGGGTCTTCAGCCTTGCAGCTCCCTGATGGGTTTGGCTGCAACGCGTCATAAATTTCCTAAAAAGAATTCTAGCTCTTTCTGAAACAGAGGATTTTTGGTTATAGTTGTTGTTGGTTTCTGTAACTTGCCTTTTTTCCATGTGTAGGTAGTTAACCGACTACACAACCCCCAACCTGGATAACCAGGATGCATCGTTTTGTCTGGGCCCTACTCCTCAAACCTATTGAGCATGGTTGAACCTTTCAGAAGCCAAAGCTCTCGCTCATATAGCCTTGGGAGTCACTGGGACACACAAGCCGTCCCACCACGTAAAAGTGGTTCAAATCTGGACGGATAAAATTAAACAAGGTATTTTAAAGTCCTTATACTTCTGCCCGTTGTCACTCTAGAGACACTTGCAAAACTTTTTAAATTTTTTGTGTGAAAAAAAATTTACAAAATATTCGATTAACATCTCATTTTTCATTTAATTTTAGAAGTTTATAAAGCTTGAACCGCGGAAAACGTCATGGGCGTCCCCGATTTAAATAGCAAGTATTATAGCATCATAAGTCTCGTTTGCACAACTACTATTTCCACTGCCTTGTGAGTTAGTTTTTCGTTAAAAGCAAAGGCTAAGCAAGACAACCCTGACAGAAAACATTTGCCAGTTAGGCTAAAGAAATGAACCTTGACAAAAAATAGACACATTCCAAATGGATGAATAAATAGCTAAAATTTCAGACATAGCCAAGATGGGCCATCCACGCCCGACAAAATACTTTTGGAACAGCAGAAAAGTACTGGTCGTTATACTATGACTACTGAATTAAGAAAAAAAATTTTCTAGAGAAAACAATATGACTGTCGTAAAATGCTACTATGAAAACAACCGCAAGATGAGGGGTATAGAAAAAAATGGTTTTTGGGATCGAATATAGAGTGAAGGACACAACCAATGCGAGTCAGCAAAAGGAATGGAAAATCTCAAAACAGAGCCTACCGATGTCAAACCACAAAATTATTGACCATATCCCTAAAGGTGTTACACAAAGTACATGGAAAAATGACATTATGGAAAGCACCTGAATCTGACTACGTACAAACATATTGGATAAAAAATTTTTTTTTGACGCATGGAATGAATGAAATTCTCAGAACTGCATCACTGCTTCATGATTGACATCTGAAAGAACTGCACTGATCCCAAAAAATTCCACTAAAAGCAAGATACCAGCAAACTACAGGCCTATTACGTGCCTCACAGTTATATGGAAACTACTAACTGGTATAACTGATGATTATCTTTTCAGTTTTTGAAGGAACAAAAATAATGCTTTACAAGTAGTAAGAGAAAAACAAAAATAATAAATTTCTAACATGAATTATAAGAATTCGCCATTATATCGTGAAAAATGGAAACGAAAAATATATTTTCATAAAATATTATTAATATTTTAGTTATAAAGTTTTAAATATTCATTTAAAACAACCACAATCTACACGACGCCTAGTGGCGACAGAGGCTAAGAAATTTATGCGATTTTGATTTAATTATCATATCGTGTTGATTGTGTTTCATAAATATTGGAACTATAATTTTCATTTTCTTTTATTTGAAGGTTTTTTTTCAAATTAAAATTTTTCAGGCTTTATATCAAAGGACTATTCTAGTTATAAATTAGTTACTTTATAGTTTCAAAATACTAGCATATAAATATGATTCCAATAGGATTATTCACTAATTTCACTAAAAAAGCATACAAAAAACAACATTAATTTGCAATATGAATGTTAGTTTACAATGTAATAAAACCCCCAAATCTCGCAGGCGTTGAGTCCAGAACAAATCCCCTACTACCGACAGGAGGCCCCAAAGACACCGAATCACATCATCCTGCATTACAACGCCTTCAAGACGCTGTGGGATTGGCTCATTCTTATTCTCACTTTTTACACTTCCATCATGGTGCCATTCAATGCTGCATTCCGCTCCAAGACCATTGGAGACATACCACTTTTGGTAGTCGACAGTGTGGTCGACGTCATATTCTTCCTTGACATCGTCTTGAACTTCCACACAACATTCGTAGGGCCTGCGGGAGAAATTGTGTCCGACCCTCGAATAATACGTATGAACTACCTTAGAAGTTGGTTTGTTGTTGATCTGTTGTCCTGTCTGCCCTATGACGTCTTCAACGCCTTTCACCACGTCAACGAGGTTTTACTTCGCGCCAATCCTGCATCTTAAGCGCTGTGACGTCATGTGTGTTTCATATTATGTTATAGTGAAATAATATTTTATATTATAAAAAGTTTTCGTGTCCGTTGTATTAAATTTTATAAACTTAATTCCACTTAATTGTTTTATTTATTTGGGGTATTTAGATATTTTCCTAAGGTTTCTAAAATAGTTTTTGTAACAGCTTTCCCAAGTTTTCTTATGAAACTAGTCATGTTTTTGTTTGTTTTAGTTGACTATATCAATAAAAATAAGAAATTTTGATTCGAAAATAGCAATAATTTTTTAAAAATCACTTGCTTATTGCTTTCACGTTTACAGAACGTAAGTTTGCTTTGTGCTTGCCTTTATGTTGACTAAAACTTGCAATGAAAAATGAGTTTTCAATTTTAGTATTTCGAAATATTCAGTTTTGAATAAACCTTTGTTGTCCATATTTTTGTTATAATTACTGAAAATACTAGTCAAAATAATCTTCATTTTCTGTTGACATTTTATGATTTTTATTAAAAAAGTCAAATTTTTAAAAATTCTTTGATTTTTCTTCTTAAAACAATTTTGTTCAATTTTTTACGTTTTAAATGTAAAAATAATTGGTTGTTTTCTTTGAAAAAGCTAGAATTTCTGAACGAAATTCACTTCCAAAACACAAAGACCCTTCATTTCACTTAAATGAATCAACGTCAAAATACGAAGTTTTATGTCAGAATAAAACAAGTCTTTTTAGTCTTTTTCATCAAATTACAATCTGGCTTTAGCCTGAATTAAATTTTATTTTGTTTTATTTTGGTTTCGATTCAAAAAGTTTCAAAATCTTTCTGTATTTATTGAAAATGTTTTTCACAATTATTTCAAAAAGGTCTTGGCATGTTTTAAAAATTATTTTTTTTGCAATTATAATTTATCTCTACGTTTGACAAACAATATCTTCATAACATTTCATTAAACTTGAAAATTTATTCTTAACAAAGCATTAGAAGCATTCATATGGAAAAAACAACAATATAGCTCTAAAGTATCGAAGTCAATGAATTAAGCCAAAACTTTAAGAAAAACGATTTTTAAACAAAGATATTTTCAAAAATCAAAGTGAAAAATATGAAAAAGACTGACAAAAAATATTATATATAAATTATATATTTTGAAACATGAAATAGAAGAAAACCAAAAGAACTTGAAATTGCAGAGCATAAGCAGCTTGTTCAGTGCCTTGAAAGTGGTTCGTCTCTTGAGGCTGGGAAGAGTGGCCAGAAAACTGGACCACTACATCGAGTACGGAGCTGCGGTTTTGGTTCTTCTCATCTTTATGTTTGTTTTGATCGCCCACTGGTTTGCATGCATCTGGTTCACAATTGGAGATTCAGAGGCCCGCTCAGGAGTGTCATACGGGTGGCTACATCGGCTGAGTAGGGAAGTTGGTGAGTAGCGATTTTGTATTTTTTCATGTTTTTTGACATGAAATTTATAATATTTATTTACTAATTGACGATAATATTAAAATATATAGAAATTAGTTTTGATTTCACACTTAGTTAATACAATGTGAATCAAGTGTTTGTTTTAAATGTTTAAACTTTTATAAATACTTCATCTAAATTTTCTTCATTTAAGGAATCAATAAATTTTTGAATAAAGTTTTTTGAGTGAGCTTGAAAAAAATGAAATGAGTAATTTGTAAACATGAAATTTAAAAAAATTTGATTCATTTGAATTTAGAATACTATTTGGAAGACTTTAGGAAAAAAATGTCAAAAAACGGGTTAGCGTAGGAAATAGTGATTTAACTAAGTGGAAAGTTCAATATATAAAAAGGGATTGAGAATTATTAGAAAAGATCGTAGGAAGGTGAGATGAAAGTAAAAGATAGTAAAAAACAGTTAGTCTGGAATGAAAGGATGAATTACCCTTTTCCAAACATAATAACTGAAAAATAATTATTTCCGAAGTAATTTATAATGGGGAAAGATTTTTTGAATAAACCGAAAAGAACTGAGCTTTATATAAAAAGTTTATGAAAATTTTAACAGAATAATTCTATAACTTGAAAAAAAAATAAAGATTTTGAGAATTTCATTTTCATATTTAACTTTATGCTCCAAAATACAACACACCATAAAAAAAGGACAAAATTTTAAAAGCTTCACAAGGTAAATGAGCATTACATTTAAATATTAAGGTTTTTTCTATCAGTGTTATCATATTCCCATAACAATAACTTTGCTGCAAGCAGTGATGTCCTTCTTAATAATCATTCATTCAACTCTATTTATTTATGCAATTGTTTGGCCATTCCTTCAACTTATGGAAAAACTTTTAATTCTGCGTTTGTTTTTTTTCAAAAATTTGATTTGTTTTATCTCGAGCCATAATTTTTTGAGTATTAATGAATTTTTATAAAAAAAGCATGATGAAATTGCCCAGTTCAATTTTTTCAGAATAGTAAACATAAAAACAAACAAGATTTCACATTGCACACCACAAACCAACAAAATCTGAGCAGAGGTGGAATCATATTAAACGCCAATAAAACTCAAACAAATGCCAGCAAAACTAATCAAACTCCTTATCATGCAGGGGCCCAGTACATGTACAGCAACAGTACCACAGATCAGCCTAGGTGGGAAGGTGGTCCATCCAGTACCATGGCCTACGCCACCGCACTCTACTTCACTCTCTCTTGCATGACTTCTGTGGGATTTGGCAATGTTTCTGCTTTCACAGAGTCTGAAAAAATATTTTCCGTTTTTATGATGATCTTTGGATGTGAGTTTAGAATTTGTTTTTTTCGTTGTCTCAATGTAGGCGTGAATGGTTTGGTTTTATTTGTTTTCAATCTTTTTTCGTATGCTAGAAATTTTAAAAGTTTTTTTCCAATAGACTTTTAATGCTTAGGATAAATTTAAAGTTTAGTGCTAGTGAGAATTTTTCAAGCAAAAAGTCACTATTCAAAAAATTTCTGAGAAATTCGATTCAAAAAGATAGAATTCAGGTAGTAAAAAGTGTATTTGATTTGTTTATTGATTGCGGAAGAGAGCCCTTAAACTTAAAAAGGCAGGTGCGAATGGTTTTTGGCAGTTTATATAGTTTTATGCTTCGAAATTATTCATGAGACGAGTTGCAATAATACAATGCGAATGATGTGATGCAATTAGAATAAATTTTTGAAAAATTTGGATCGTCAAAGGCTCACGGGGTGTCACCGATCAAAAAAATCAGCAAGCACTTGATGTGCTAAAAATATGCAAAATATAATATTTGGTATATATGAAACTAAAAATAAAAAGCTTTGAAGTTTCATAAGCTTCAAAATCAAAATTAATTAAATAATACGATTCATATCAATAGATGCAAAATAGAATGAAAATATAATACCGTGTGAAACTATAATAACAACGAAAACAATAACTGTTGATGTTAATCCCCATATAACAATGCTCTAATATATAATAATAATAATCATTTTTGTGTTTTTATCTACATAAGCTATGTTATCTTACCTCATATTCTTTATTATCTATTACAGCTCTTTTATACGCCACAATTTTTGGCAACGTCACGACTATCTTCCAGCAAATGTATTCCACTACAGGTGAGTCAAAATACATCTCGTGAACACACACAAGCACACAAACGTATCATCGTAGTTAAATTTTATCTATTACTTTATAATTGAAATTATTCTTACAAAAAGCTGCATTGATTAATGAAGCTCCGTGTAGTTTATGGTACATAAAGTCAAAGATATACAAGCTCCCATACTTTTCATTTGGTAGACTCAACAATGTTATGAATTTTTTCGTAAAAGTTTGAATTTTATTGAATCTTGAACTACATTATTTATTGAGATTTCATTCAAAAATTGCCAAGGTCTGCATGAACTCTATATTTCATGAGGGTTTCATTATTAAAGTATTTAGTTTATTTTTCATTAGAACAAGTCACATTTCGTAATCGACACCTTTCGAGGGTTTTGTTTATTCCAAACATAGAAACGAGAGAGTTAAGGACAGTTTCATGAAGTTCAAATAGTCACAAAAACTTAATCATCAATTCAACTTTCAAAATTAATTTCCCTCTCTGCTGAGCTAATCAACAAAGCTATTAACTTCAAAATTTTCAAATCATTTTTGATCTTTGGAAATTTCTGATATATTTTCAAAGACAAATAAGACCTGGTCATATATAAACATACAAAATTAGTTACAAAACATAAAAAAAAAAACAAATATTCCATAATGAAAATTTAAAAAATAAAAACAAATAGAATAAAAAATGCAAAAAACCAACGTACACGAACATGACAAACCACTTTAAAACAATGCTAAAAACTCAATATAAAAAAGAGAAAAACTTTTTTTAAAAAAACATACATACAAAAATAAATACAAACACACGTGAAACAACATCATAAACACATTATAATTCAAACACAGGTAAGTATCATGAAATGCTGAATAACGTGCGTGAATTTATGCGTCTGCATGACGTGCCTAAGGACCTGAATGAGAGGGTGAGGGACTACGTGGTTTCAACATGGGCGATCACTAAGGGACTTGATGCTCAGAAGGTTGTTTGGTGTTTGTTTATATGTTGGTGTTTGTTTATATGTTGGTGTTTGTGTGTATGTTGGTGCTTTTGTGTATGTTGGTGTTTGTGTGTGTTTGTGAGTGTGTTGATGCGTTTTTATGAGTGTTAAGTTCAATTAAAATGGGTTCTATTGTATTATGAATGAAAAAATTCTTGAGTTATTAGTAAGTAAGCACCTATTGGAGACTTGCACAAAACAAAGAATGTCTTAATCAAATCTTTCCAGCAAGCATGTTGGTTGAGACAGCCAAAGAGCATAACAGACCCTTGTATTTTGCTTTGTAGAGCATTTTGAAGCCTACTAAATAAATTTTTTAATGAGATATGTAAAAATCGTTTTGTGATTCATATAAACTACTCAGCATAATAAAAGCCCCGCAAAGTAGTACTACAAATGTTCCATGGTTTGATAGAAGTTATTGTAAAAAGTCCCAATGATTATTGAGAAGCAAAATAAACTTGTTCCAAGGTTACTCAACTTATATGTTGATGCCGTTACAAAAGTGGCTCCAAATAAGCTTAAAGACCTAAGCATTCCTTCTGACACACAACAGCTGACTTACATGAAGAACTTTCTAAAAACAAAGAAACAAACATTGATAAGGTTTCTCAAGTGCAAAATATCAGAAGCATCTTGAACAATGCAAATTCCATTATAATTTTTTTATAGCTTCAGCAAACTTACTGAGTATTAAATTGAAATAAATGTCGTTGAAACTGATGTTTTATGGATCAATCCTTATACCAAAGCTGCAAAATTTGTGCTTTCACATTTAAAACTAGTTTTTGAAATCGGTTGTATTAGAACAACAATTGGAACATTCCTATAAAAGATAAACAACACTCAATCGAGAAAAATGAAAACTCATCGAATTGGTTTGATGATGTAACAACCAAGACTACAATTGTTCGGTCGTTTCGAAAAAATGAGTGTAGAAAGGAAAGTTTTAGTGAAAAAATTTTTAAAAAAAATAAGGAAGAATATTATATGCAGACTCTAAAACGCTGCATTTAGACAATACATGGGAGCCCAAAGCTTACAAAAAAAAATGACGTCAAGAAATTAAACAATCAATAAGAGCCGATGAAAATACTGAAATTAGAAAAAAAAAAGAAAAAAAGAACGATGGGAAAATAATAACAATGATTCGGGTTCACAGTTGTAACGAAACAGCAGTGAAAAAAGAAGGCTCACTAACTACATCGGACATCTACAAACTCCTACTAACGTATAACCATGTTCCATTTACAAGGTAGAATCAAGGAAGAAGGTTTGAAAAACCACGTAAAAAAATTTGCGTAGATTATTCCTTGTGCATCTAGTACTTAGTAGAAAAGCGTAAGTGTTTGTGTGTGCTTGTGTGTGCTTGGTACTCGAGCGGCTTTATATACTTAGTTGTGTGATGGTTTGGTTATGATAATCTTTATTCAATAGTCATTCAAAGAGTTACTAATATACTTTTATGTTGTTTTCGAGGGTCTGTATTAAGGATATCGTTTAGTGGAGTGGTTGTGAGGCGGTGTGTTCTTTGGTTTCACTTGAATTTGAGGTTCTTAATGGCATTTTTTCCAAACGCTTTCAAGTTTCAGAATTCTTTCATTAATGGCATAGATTTTTTGGGGTTTCAAAATACGTTTATTTCAATTTTGAAGAATTTTTAAAAAATTCAAAAGTATAATTTAAACAACGCATTACGATAACAAATTTTCAGAAGGTTTTTCGTTCATTTACACTAAAGTCAATAAATATAAAAATAAAAAATTTTTTTCTTTTGAAAAACTTTGTCCCTTATGGAGTTTAAAAGCAACTGGAAAAATAATTAAGCTAATGTGTTGGAATTCTTTATGTGCTAAGTTTTTAACTTTTGTACAAAGCCCAATATACAAAATTTTTTTGAAAACCCAAAATCTATCAGGTATATTAATGCATTAAAAAAATATAAAAGTTGCTCATTTTCAAAGAAATTAAGGCTCCCATCTCACTGAGACATAACTCACTCGTGAGATAAAAAGAGTTGTTTACAAGCTGACGCAATTCTTTGTTTGAAATAAAAGTTTTTTTTTGATTAACATTCACCTCCAGGCAATGCTGTATTTTTTAATTTAAAATGCATGAAAGTTTCTTAAATGAATAATATATATAAACCTTCCTTATCGCCCTTCCAAGAGTTATTTTAGACGTCTCAAATGGCCAAATTAAAGTAATTTTGATTAAAGAGTATGAGCCCTGAAAGATTATAAAAGGTTTTCATTACAAAGTTTCTTGATTATAAAAACTAGAAGATAATACAAAAAGTGTATAAAATATTTTTTAGGTATTGGACTACTGTCCGAAAGATATGAAGGCAGATATATGTGTACATCTGCATCGCAAGATCTTCACAGAACAACCTGCATTTCGACTAGCGAGTGACGGTTGTTTGAGGGCTCTTGCCATCAATTTTAGCACAAACCATTGTGCTCCAGGAGATGTGCTTTTCCACCAAGGGGAAAGTCTAGACTGCCTCTCCTTCATCGTCAGTGGCTCCCTGGAAGTCATACAAGATGATGAACTCGTCGCTATTCTACGTGAGTCTTCATAGTTGACAACTGCATTTCGAAATTTGTTGGTTATTTAAGCTATAACATTATATAAATAATTAGGTTTCAAGGTTTGATATGTAAGGTAGAAAAGTTCCCTTGAGTTTCATTAACGCTTTTTTTGCCCCAATGTTGAATGTAATAATTTTAGTGAACTTGTGCGAATTCCCAAAACTAATCTAATCATGGATTTTTTATCAAAAATTTTTTCGATTCTTTAAAGAGAAAATTTTAAAATTTCTAACTAAGAAACATAGAAGAGTAATACTTTAAAAAAACACTTCACCTAACAATTAAACTCTCATTCAACCCTCATCCAAATCATCATTATAGAAAGATCGAATGCACATTAAGTTTTTTATGGGAATCTAACGCATACACCGAAAAAAAGACAAAGGCGATGTGTTTGGTGATTTGTTCTGGAAGGAATGCAATGTAGCTCAGTCTGCAGCTAATGTTAGAGCCCTCACCTACTGTGACTTGAACATCATCAAGAGAGATCGCCTATTGGAGGTTATCTTCTTTTTTGCTTGGCTTAAAGTAATACTCATGTAGGTACAATATCTAATTGTATGTTTAACTGCTTTATTGTTAATATGGAAAAATTTTTTGTAGTTGATTCGACAAATAGATTAGTGACTTGATTCGAGTAAAAAATGAATCAATGAAGGAACTTCCAGAAGATTAAACTGGTTATTAAGAGACCTAAGAATCACAGTAATATTTGTTGGTGGTTTTAGAAAGCTTTTTTTTGCATCATAAACGAGATCTTTTAGAATTTGTATGTTAAAATATTAGTTCTGAAATTAAGATTTAAAAGAGAATAACTTCAAATTAATTTTTTATTTTTATTCTTGCAACTTTAACAAAAAGCTTATCTTTTTTTATCACTTTTCTAACATTTTCATGTCCATCTAAAAACTCTAAAAACCTTCAATTTTTCAAATTCCTTAACTTTTTGAACTTTCTTTTGTTTTCGATATTTTTCAAACTTTGATGTTTTCAAGCTAATAACATGTGTTAGAGGTTGATAATCATTCTTTCACATAAGCATTTTTCAAGTCTTTGAAATTTTTACAAACATTTTAATCTAATTTTAAAATATTAATTTTCAAAAACTTCCTGTATTTCCCCGTTTCATTTTCTACTCGCTAAAGAAATGCAGATGTTTTAACCTATACGAAGAGGTCTAAGGCTCCAACATTTTTGAGCCATTTTCAATGGCAGTTTCGAAAAGATTATTTTATTGAAAAGTTGAAAGACATAAAGTTATTTTCATTAATTTTGGGTTTGTTAACAAAGAATTTTAAATTTCGAGTAGTTGAAAACGAAAGATTTTTTCCCAAAAAACTTTTTGTGTGTTGTTAACTTTATGATTATAAATTTGATTTAAAATAATTAATTTTGACTTACATGAACTTCAATTTAAAGTTGTTTTCAAAAAACTTTGAAAAGTTATGAATAGCTTCAAAAACCCGAATAACGTAAGATTTTTTTGAACTTTTCTACAAAGCATCGTATGAACAATGGCAAATAAGCTTTCGACAGTTGTCATACTTTTCAAAATATCGATTTCAATCATCTAGAATCAACGTCTAAACAAAATTATATAACATGAAATATTTCATTTATTTGATAAAATATACTTTTTAAAAAATATAGATTCTATTTCAGAATAATTTCAAAGTTATTAATCAGGTGTTGGACTTTTACAACGCTTTTGCTCTGTCGTTTGCAAGGAACATTTGTTTAACCTACAACCTCAGACATAGAGTAAATAGAATAACTTTTAATCTGATTTTAATTCAAGTACCTGATAAATTGCTTTATTGAATAAAACACTCAACAGCTGATTTTCAAAAAGATTTCCGATCTGAAAAAAGAAAAAGAACTTATAGACAATGATTATAATCAAAACATGGAGCTCCCAAGTGACCATCCTCTTAGAAAACTTATTTCAAAATTTCGAAAAAAAAGCGAAAGATCACTAATGTTGGTTAATCGTCATGGTTCCGACGTAGAAGTGGGTTCTAGAAAAAATTCTTTCGAAATCACACGAAGGTTATCTTCTCACCGTATGTCTGTAGTGACTGAACACGACTCAAGCTCTCCTGGCAGCTCAAAGTCCAGATTCACTAAAGGTTTGTTGGATGGATTGGTTGCATTTTCTTCGAAAAAGGCTTCAGGGGGAGGTTCGAGAAGATCTTCGTGTGTCGATCAGATCATTGAAGATAGAGTTACCAGCAGCCCAATATTTGAAAACAACCGCACTCATAAAAACAGTCTAACCAAACCTATTTCTAAATGGTGCAAAATAGTGAATCAATCTACTAACAAATCTCCTTCAAAAAAATCTCCATTACGTCAATCACCAAAAGTGCACCCAGTAGAAGCAAGCTACCACAAAGAATCAACATACAACGCCTTCACTAATGATGGCTTCAACAACCCTAATGAATTTTCTCTGGAAAACCAAAAAAATAATCGCCTTTCCTCCAATTTCACTGTGCCTCAACTACGCCTTGACAACTTCGAAGACGCTCATTCACAACAATTGGTGATTTATTTTCGAGCATTTTTACATGTATAGTCTCCCTAAAACTCCCCCCTCTAAACGTCACTATTCGCTCTAGTATAATACTTTAATTTTTATTTGTTTGTCTGACGTTTATTTTTGTGTCTGAAAAGGTATTGAATAAAAATACATTTTTTTTTTCTAGATTTTTATAAGCCTTTTAGGACTTCTTTCATTGGTTTGAAGAATTATTTAAATTTTTTTAGATGTTTGAAACTTTGAAAGAAATGAAAGGAGATTTAACGTGAGTTGAATTTCAAAAGTTTTCAAATTATAATTAAGCATTTGAAATCATTTAAAATAATTTTTGAAGGTCTTTGAATGTTCGCATCAACCGTATAGAGATTGGCTTAGAGGAGGTGCTAAGAGAATTAGGACATTTGAGGCAACGAACCTTGAAAGAAGATCCCCCAGATAACCAAGAAGCCACCATCACTCTCAAAGTCCCCACACTCAATCCTTCTTATTTATCACCTCACAACAATTGGAAAGGAGGAAAACAATCCAATTTCAGTTCACAATGCTCACCTGCAACAGATGACTCGGCCTTTCACGACGACAATAATAGTCGTAGACTCACTGCGAGCTCAATAAATTCTACCTTAGGTTTATCTCCAAATGCAGATACTGGTGCGGATTTGATGCGAGATAGTGGAGTGAGTTTAAAAAAACCAGACTTTCAATCGATAACAAAAACACAAAAATTTGAATCAAACAATGATTTTCCGAAAATTTCATTTATTTCTTCTTCATCTCCCACATCAACCACCGATGCTTCATATACCACTTCTATCCCATCGAACAAAAATTTCTCAATGAAACGGCCTAATCTTATGCCAGTTATTCCTCAATCTGGTCTTTCAGATGTATCATTACAGTCAAACGACGAGCGTTTTAAAACAACTTCGAAACGGAGACCTTCAAGTTTGGCAGTGACTCCCAAGTCTAACAGCAGTTCAGAGCAGCTGGCTCCTCGCTTCATTCTGGGAGGAAGTGACACGAGTAGTTCAAGTGTTCCTACCAGCAGTCACACGTCATCTCGTAAATCAAGTCAAGAGCTTCAAACTCCAATATTCAAAAATAAGCAACATTACACCAGCCCTTCTGACAAAAAAAAATATCGATTTAAATCTTCAAAGTATAACATTGAAAAGTTTCCTTTTATCGATGACTCATTTTCACTTAAAGTCTCATTGAAGTCTTCTGCAGAGACATGCCGACCAGATAACACTTCATGTGAACAGCCATCAAGCTACCCTTTGCTTTCTGCCTTAGACATTCAGAAAAAAAAATGACTTTGACTATGATTCTATTGCAAAGTTATTTTAATATTAACGTTTCTTGAGTATTATATTGAGTGTTTGCTATGGAATTTGAATTTTTGTTCGATAAATAATGAAACGTTGAAGACTACTTGACCAGCATTTTTCATTTTTTTATATAGATGTCGTCGTGATGTGGGTGTAATACACGACTGCTAAAACTTCATCTTATGCCATCAAATATTGGAGCCTTTGTCCATTTAAATAAAGAAGATGCAATTTGAAACAGGAATAGCAATGAAAATAAAGAAAAAATATACGGGAAAAAGTCGCTTGATAGTGTAGCGCTTAATTTTTAACTCAATTTGTTTATTTCTTTTCATGAGTATACATTTTGAAAAGTGATTTTGTTTTTGAATTAAATTCATTTTTTATATTTCGTTTCTATCATCCATCCATTCTTTCATCTATCCATCTTCTCAAGTAAAAACTATTGTATCATAATCAATACTTTTCACACATGCTTGAAATTCTTCACAGACACGAAAAAATTTCTCAAATTGTCCTGCAAGAATTTATCTGAACTTAAACTCAAGTCATAAAATATTCACAGTGCACTCAGACAAAAACCTTGGAAAATCAATTAAAACTCTTCACGTGCAGTGCATACACGTACAGTGGTGCTCAGGTGTTTATAAACTTTAATTTCTTAAGAGTCATTATACTGATTGAGGCGCGTGATTTACCATCATCGTCTTCTTCACCCTCATTTTCTCCATCCTTTTTAGCTTTTCATCATCATAATCAATTCCTGTTTTATCATTTACTTTTTACGACTTCTCTAATTTTTTTTCACTTTTTTTATTCCATCTTTTCTCTATTCTGCTCTTTCTTTTCCTCCTCTTTCTTCTCCTCCTCCTCCTCTTCCTCCTCCTCTTCCTCTTCATAAACATTATGATTGTGGTGTTGATGGATGTCTAATGTTTTTCTTGCGTGTGAATGTGTTTATGTGTCTTTGGGCCTTTTAAAGTATTTATAAATATGTGCGTATGGACGTGTAATGCACCAAGGTGTTACAGAATACCAAATGTTGCCACATTGTACATCTTCACGTCATTGTGAGTGTGTAAACTAAATTACTGGAGCTATAGTTTAAAAGATGAAGAAAGAAATATTTTTTTCAGTAATTTTTGCAATGTGTTATCGACCTAATCACCTAAACAACAAATTGCTAGCAATTATTCATTCGCATTTTGCAGCGTTTAACTCTTTATGGCACCTTTCCTTTCATAAATTCAAAAAAAGTGAATTTCAGTAAAAAAAATTTTTATTTTCTGGAACTTTTAAATAATTTCGTGCGAAATATTAATGAAAAAGCCTATAGAAATATTTCTTTTGAAAAGTTTTGGATTGAAAATAATTTCTTGAACGCGACTACCTTATGCGTTTCAATCCGCTTCTTTTGTTGAGTTTGAATTATTTCAGTCCGTCATAATATAACAACACACACGCAATGCTGTTATTAAAACGAAAAATATGCACATCTGAACACACACACACACACACACACACACACACACACACACACACACACACACACACACACACACACACACACACACACACACACACACACACACACACAACACACACACACACACAGATAGGAAATTGGATTATTGTTCTCTTAAATAATTCATAAGGCTATTACATTCCACATGTCTGCAAAAACCACCAAATACAAATGCACATACAACCACAAAAACATTTAGAACAAGCCTACCCAGATATTTCAACCACATACAAACACAAAACAAAAGGAAATAGTCCAAAACTCATATGTTTCACACCTACCAAACTCACAAAATGACGCAAAACACACATACAAAAA
>OZ038321.1:8405540-8569600 GCA_964035795.1 Pterobdella sp. o SKG-2022 | reverse complement strand
TGTATAATTTTTTCTGGTGATGTATAAATATAATTCCCAAAAATCTTTTCCATATAGTAGAAAAAAGTTATCAATTAATCTTCATCGAAAATGGAAAATGGATAAAAAACGGTACTAAAATAAAAATAGTTATCAAATATTTATTTTTTCATAAGCTCGTGACATAAAAATGTTACATTATACAAAATATTAACTCAAAAACTCTGTGTAAATGAAGTATCAGTCAAAATCGCTATTTAATTTGATGGGTTTGTATTTTTTCAATAAATTGCATTATAATTTCCAGTTTCTTTGAAGTGTTATGCAAACACGTAGTTAAGACACTATATAAAACGTATAAAGGTGTTGTGTGCGGGGCCTTTGTGCGGGATCGTGTTAGGGGGCAAGGACGTGGTGAGGAGATGGAAGAGGACTATGGGGCCAACTGACCCTAGCACAGCTCAAATCACCCACCCTAAATCGTATGTAGCATAACTTCTACTATGCCTAGTTCTATATTTTGATAATTTCATGTCTATTAATAAACTTGAATTTTATAATTACGGAATCAAACTAAACATATTGGTTAACCTAAAACTACTTCATAACAACAACATAAACTTTTAATGAAAAAAATGAACAAAGCTTTTTTAAAAATGAATATTCAATAATGTGAGTTTATTTTACGAAAAGCTTGGTACAACAATAAATCTTGGAGAATGTTTAACGTTGCTAACGTATTATGATAAGACTATACTTACCGAAAATTCTATCTTAATAGATGTACTAAGCTTTTCTCAGAAATCGACGTTAAGCATTGTTTAATATTGTTTAAAGTTAAATTAAGAGGTCTCTGAAAAGTCAATAAACTTTAATTTTTTGGTGATAGATTCACTCTCATTCAAATCGTAATAGTGGAAAAAAAACATGTTCCAACAAGTTTTAATCGAAAGCTTTCATTTCCTTAATAATGGCATTCTATCCACATAACCCCGTTCTTTAATAAACCATGTTGAAATTCTTCTTTGATCACTATTTCTTTATTTGAACTATAAATACGTAAGTTTACTTTGAAACGTTGCTTTACTTTCATTTAATGATAAATATAAAATACTTCCTACTGTATTATTCCAACAACAAAAATAGGTTGTCTATTTTGTGAAAAAAATTTTCAGATTTGAATTTTTCATTTATCGTTTTAACTATGAAGGAGCATCTAAAAAATCTCAAAATTGATACTATCAATAACACTTGAAGTATAATATGGTTAGGCGTTTTGGTGGAGGCATGATTTAAGATTTCATCTAGCCAATAATAAATGTACCAAACAAAAAAGTTCATTAAATAACGAAGTTTTTCATAAGCAGAAATTTCTTTATCATAAACTTGATTAGTAGCTTATGTTTGTATCCAATACAGGTATTTTCAGCTAATTGAAATCTTACTGTAATGACACTTATGTTGTGTTGTTGCATACAATATGAAACAATGAACAAAAAGTCTCCAGCTTATATTGGTTTCTGATCACTTCAAAAACATGCCCTTAACAAAGGCTCATAATATCAATGAATTGCATAACTACCTATGTGGCTTTCAAACCTAATTAATCAACACAAACACTGCTTTGAAATATATGCCACGAAAACATGGAAGTCACTGAAGATTGGTGTGTCATTCTAGCGTGGTCGGTACGTTTCATGACGAGGCTATGAGAGCGTTTTATGATGGGTTTTAACTTATCGAAAACTTGAGCTTCCCAAACAATAAATAAATTATGAAACTTTTAGAATTTGAAATTTCAGTTTTGAAAACATTACAAGCATACACATAATGTAGCCGAATAGATAGTGTCGATCATTGCTTCATTATTTACCCTATGGTGCATAAAACTTGGTTCATTTTGCATATGTGTCAGTTTAAGAGCGAAGTACGGAGTAGATGAAGGAAGGAATGCGCTGGAAGGCAGTTTCAATAGACTCAGAGCTAGCCATGAAATCAGATTCTTCTTTCCAGATGGTTAGAACCTCTCTTCAATACTTATCAGTTGAAGTATTACTAGTTATTAAATATGAATCAGTAATAATTATCAGTATAAATTTCAATATCAATTACAAGTTTAAATATTCTAATTCAATTTTTATTGATATTTATAATAAGAAAAAGTTCAAATATAAAGTGCATGTGTTTTAAATCACAAGGAGATTACCAATGCAACACGACCAAATAATAGTGTCCATTGTTTGAATTGTCAATGTCTATTTAGGAAATTAGTTAGCAATGAAACTTTTTGAGGCAAAAAGCTTTTATTTACGAGTTGGCATTGTCAAACACGTGCTTCAAAAGCTTCGTGCCTTAAAACTCTTCAGTGCTTTTTCGGATTTATGATGTGGCTTGTAAAAGTGGTTAAATTTTTCTTTGCAAAAATTGATCAAGAATAAAAAGGTTTTTGAAAAATTAAAAGATCTCTTTCAAAAAATATTCACTTAAACTTTTTCATCTTTTACACCGAATCTTTTAAAAAAAAAGAGTAAAATTTAAGATTCGCAAAAACGAGTCAACATATAAACATGAACAATTGAAGATTTGAATCTGTTTTATTTATAACCATCTACTCGTCTGAAATAAAAAAAAACAATTTAATGATAGTTTTGCATTTTTTTTCCATTTTATTTGTATTTTTAATAAATTCTTCTTCTAAAACTACCAAAGTTAACGCCATCATTGTCATCGTGTTATAACGTATTACGCCATAAACTAACATTGACTACTATAAAACTGCAGTAATTTTGGAGCCGTTAACATCTCGGTCCGATGCAGTGGCTTTCATCATGCAAAAAGTCCACCCTACCTTGACCAAGGGGCTTACTGCTCTTTGTCACGCTAAGCCTGATAACCAGATTGTAAGTTGGGCATGAAGTCAACAAATTTATTCGGCTTCTCTAGGGCCTGTTTGGATTTATGTTCAAGCGGGCAAGTAATATGGCGTTATGTTACTTGGTACAATTGGTCGATTAGGTATATTCAAAGTAGATTAAAATTGATTATGATATTTAGTTATTGAAGGATGTATAGCATTATTTAGAATTTTTAACTTTTATGAAAAATGAATTAATAAAAAACGTGTTTCAAACTTCTGGAAGCTGTGGTTAGCAGACTGGCTGATGGAACACAACCCGAACAAACCTTCGATACAATGAAACAAGATTGTCATCTCTTGCTTCTTATATGCTTGTATTCACGCAAGCCTTTTCAAAATGCACGGATGATTTGGACGATTTGAAAAATAGACTCGCGTGCTATCATTTATAAAGACATTTAAAATTTTTGTTCTGTCTCAAAAATATTGGTCATAAAATTCTTTAAAAAGGGATTATTTTCAATTGCGAAGTTTTTGTTGATTTATTTGAAAAATGGTTCTATAAATGGCGTGTCTCAAACTCTTTAATCTTTTGAATGCTTGAAACTAACGAAAGATATTTTTGATGAATATTTTTCTCCTAAAGTGATTTCAATAAATGCTTGGTTTCAACTTCTTGAATAAACTTATGGGATAATTTCTTGGTCTATTGAATTTTCTACAAACTAAACAACATGACATAATAATGTCATATAATGAGATGTTTATAAAGCACGTTTTTTTTGTAGATCGAAACGCATGCTAGAAATTACAAGTAGTAAAAGAACACTGTAGAACAGGTGTTAATTGCCGGCCTATCACCGGATAGAAATTGGTAACTTTTTATAGCTAGTTCAATGCTTTATCAGCAGAGCTATACGGGTCGACGAATAACACCCATTTAAAATGATGAGTTTAAAGTTACACTTCTATTCCACTATTGTGGGTTTTTTAGTTTCTCACATCCACGACATATTAAACGTAAAATTCTCAATGAATAGTAATTGCTTGGAAAGCCTAAGTTCATTTCATTTGATTTTCATAAAGGAAGTATCCAACCAATTTTTGAAATTAATATTTATTTAAATATATATCCAATCATATTTTTTAGTTTTATATCCTTTAATAAAGTTCATAATAATGTTTTCTAATGAGGTTTAACTTATCTTCAAATTAGTTTTCATTTGTTGAAAAATAAATTTATTCAAAATTTTTCTATTTTATTTTATTTGACTTTTAAAAGAAAGAGGAAACCAAATATTTATTTAATTAATTTTCAAACACTTCATAATCATCAGTTGACTTTTGTTGGTAGTATTTTCTTTTTTCAAAAACAATCAAACTTTTTTCCCAAGGATTAAATTTTATGGAACCATTCAGCCATAAAAGCCTTTAGTGGAAAAAACGAAATTCACTGCTCATCGTTTATAAGAGCTCTTTTTGAGCTACTTATACTTGTTTCTTCTATTTAATTGCAGTGATAATAGTTCAACATTTCTGAAAACCCATTTAAAATTAAAAAAAGTCTTCGTTTTGTTTTAAACAACTCAAATATTTTCCTATAAATTTTTAAAAATTTAAATAATTTCTGAATTTTCAAAATAGGAGTTTCACTACAAAGCATTATAACATGTTTCAATGGAAGACAATTGAAACACCTTCGATACCTTATCTGTTCTAACGACTCCAAACCGTAAAGTCAAATGATATTAATGTTTTTTGGCGCCAATCGAAGGTGGCCTGTCGAAGTTATAATGGCGACTTGAATAGTCGGTTTTTATACTTAAAGACTACATAATTCAGTTAAAAATGTCAAAATATTATTAGTTAAAATAATTTCGCAATTTATTTCAAAATTCGATAACTTAGTACAATAACATACAAGAGCTACTTCTTTTGGGATGATTTCGGATTTTTTGCTTTACATCAAAAGAAGATAAATTGTTAACATCAACAATTTCATTTTATGCAACAACAAAAATTACAAAGATAAACACTTCATGGTTTTTTGGGGGTAATAAAGGCTGGCATTGGTTGGATGAAAATTCTATAAAAGATTAGAAAAAAATATTATCATTTAATTAATATAATAAAATGTAACAATAAAGAAAAAGATAAGCAATTTTTGGTTTCAATTGTGATGATGTGGAAGTCCCATTGAAGAAAAAAGATGAAGACAATGAAGTTCAAATTTTGTCTAAAATTAACATTTGATTGCTCAAAATATTTTATTTGAAGTTTCATCTATATATATTTTTTTGTTTATTATCATAGATTTAATTATTTTTATACATTAATAAAATCAACTCAGTTTTCTAAATTTTATTTATATAAGTATTATTATGGTTGCTTTTGTTTCAAACAACAGATCTTTTTTTTCATATAATCTCTGTCAAATGTTTTTTTTATGTAGTTATACTTGATTAACTTTTTTTAAATTGCCATATCTAAGAAAACTTACATTACATTAAATTGCATTCAAAGTTCATAATACTCAGTGGTCTAGAAACTCCTGAAGTTGATGCCACTATAATCATACTCGTCATTGATTTGATTCGATTTGATGCCAGTCTATGCAACACAAACAAGCAGCTAAACATTATATTCATATACTTAATGAGAAATACAATAACCACTTGAAAAATTTTCAATAAAAAATTAATGAAACAATTGAACGAAAATGACAAAATTACTGAACGCAAAATATTATTTATTAAAAAGTACGAAAGCTTTCTTCAACAGTGTTCACAAATTTGTTATATGGCTTGAGAGAAAAACATGAATAAACTGAGAAGAATACAAAAAATGACACAACTGACAAAATAACAATTTTTAAATGCAACATTGTTCATAATGTGCAAATCACTTCTCACACAAACAACAACAATTTCAAAGAGTTGAGAAAATAAAGAGAACAAAGAAGAGAAAAACAATGCATAATGAAATAATTTATGGCATTGAAAAAACTTTTACTTTGAAAAATAGTTTTTTAAACGAAAAATTTAAAATAAAATAATAAATAATTTAATAAACTTTTGCAGGATGTTTTGTGACTAGTATTTACATAGTATCACTCGTAACAATCAGATCCAAAACTTCAATGCATTTTGACACGCGAGTCAATGAGCACGTGGTGTCAAAGGATATTTGTTGTTAAGTCAAAGTAATTCAAGTTGAAACAAATACATGAAGTTATTAAAAAAACAAAATTATAAGCTAAACTTTGAAACAAGAGCAGAAAGTAAGCATAAATAATCGCCTCAGTTGCTTTCTTGGCGCTTTATAAGTTGTTATTATTTTATTATTTTCATTTTTATTATTATTCCTAAAAGTCCTTTTTTACAGCGCAGCCAAATACTTCAAGGAGTTTTTAGCGATTTAAAATTGTACATTAACTCTAAAAAAACACGAAGTTCGATTGGATCAGATATTATATACTCAAATATAAACTTTTTTTTTGGAACTTTATTCAGAAATATTATTGATCTTTTAGGACTGTAGCTGTTTTTATTTCTACCGTGACCTGCTTGGTTTTCCTTCATCCATATCCCCCTCTGTTTTCTTCCTTTCCCTCATCATCCTACATTGCTATATTTTGTATAACCCGTTCATAAAACTTATTCTTTGTTAAATTTGAATAAAAATGAATTATCCCACAAATTAAAAAATAAAGTAAGAAAGCTTTGATGAATATAATCTTTCTCCATATGAATTACTTTAGATAAGTACTAATGAAAAATTTTCATGACTTTCAAAATTCAAACATTTTGAACAGAAAATTCAAAAAAAATGTAATATAATACCTGCAAAAGACTTGTGTTTATCATGGCTTGTAAGGTTTTATGTCAAATAGCTGAATTAAGTAATTACCACTCATCAAAGCTATTAAGTCTTCTTTACAAATAAGAGTTTTAGAATTTAGTAGTATAACATTACATTGAAATATTTTTCTTATTATTGCTGTGTTTAGTTTAATTAAAAAAAACTTTCCACTTTAAAAAATAAGAGAGCAATGGAATATATTACAGTTATTATTATGATGAAGTAATGGCGATGGTCCTTGTAGTTGATAGGGGAGCTCAAATGTGGAAGTTTTGATAGAGTGTTGGGAGGGGAATTAAGATGTTGGTGATTTGATGATGATGATTAGATATATGAATATTTGATATATGAATATTTACATGACCGTTTACTCTCATTTTTTATCGTATTAAATGGAGTTTTCCTTATTTGAGACAAGGGTGGAAACCAAATGCAATGAAACAGCAGGACAGAGTAATTACGTAACCCAATAGTGAGTTATATTACCGTTTTAATATTTCAAACATTCATTTGACTTCAGTTATAAATAGACTTTCGACAGTTACACAAAACTTGTTAAGCTACATACTCAATCATGGCACTGGTCCATTAATTTTGACAATCGGCTTAAATGTTCTATAAGCTACTCATGAAATGAACAATTATTACTGGGCTGATTGGAATCTGAAATACTTTCACAAGATTGGATAGATAATAAATGAACGAAGAAGCTTAAAGAGGTTTTTGTGAAGTATAAGAGACGGGTACTTGTATCAGGTTGAGACCCAGCCTGGAGGTTTTAAACTAAACTATAATGTCCACTCAAATAAGATCAACATTAACTGTTTCACATCACAAACTAGAGCTTGGAACAGTTTAACTCATCAGTTGTTATTTATTATATAAAAAAACAAATTCAAAATATTGTCTTCAACTTTTTAGACTATAAGCTAAGAATGATTCTAGACATAAATGTAAAATTGTTCTGGAAAGTAAATAATTTAAATGAACACTCACACAACTCTGCTGCTTTGAGTTTTTTTTTTCCAAAATGAATTTTTCTCAAAAGTTTCTGCAGCATCTGTTTGCCCCTCGCAACGATTGCCACGAAAGCAGCTTTTGCAGCATGCTTGTCTCCGACAAGAAATCATGGAGTAGAAGGAACTTTTAAAGTTTTTCGACATAAAAGCATAAACCACTGGATTGACACAACTGTTCACGTAAGATAGCATCACAATCACTTGTCTCAAATGCTTTATCACACCAAAGTGCATTTTATGCAGATACCCTAATGATGTCAGTAGCGACTCTATAGTGACAGGAGCCCAACAAAAGGCATATAGAAGCACTACTACTAACAGCATCTTTATCACCTGTGGTGTAAAATTTAAGTTTATCTGAAAACTATTTTCAGAAAACAAAGCAAAATAATATATTAATTGAAAAAATGTAAAATTTTAAAATTTAATAAAAATTTTTTAAATAAATATTCAACGAAAAAAACTTTAGACCTGTTTTTTATTTCCAAAATCATCACTGTTTTCCTGGAACACAACTGAATGCATCCGTTTGGAAAATGACACTTGTCCCATCGAAGGATTCTTACCATGTGACTCAAATTGGCTCCAATCAAATTCTTTCTTTTCCAAGTTGAACTTTTGTTTTTTGTCATTTTCAAAATGATTTTTTGGAGTTGGTAGAAAACTTGTTTTTGCTTTAGGTTTGGTAGTCAAGCTCTGTTTTTTCGAAACTTCTTCGTGTTCTTTTCCGAGCTTTTTTGAATTCTCGAACCTTCTTATTTGACTGTGAACAAAAATTATTTTCTATTCACAAATGAGAATTTTTTATAAGAAAAATTTTTAAACTTCTTTGAAAATTTCAAAATCATTAATAATTATTTACTCTGAAAATTCTTCAGCTTCAAAAAATTTCAATAACTTCTTAACACAGCTTGAATAGATCCGGTCAATTTAAATTTTCATGTTTCAAACCTTTGTGAACTCGCTTCTCATAATTTTGACTTTTGAATTATTGAACAACTTACATTCTTAATGTTTCAAGTCTAAAATTTTTGTTTATTTTATATTTCGAACAAAATAATTGTTTAACTTTTAAATTAGTTTTTGAGTTCAATTTTCTTCACATCTTCTTGTTTAATAAACTGTAAAAAGTGCATTTTTTTTTTCACAGCTACTAATTATTAGTTTTTGTAGTTTGAATTCAATGCAGCTGTTTACAACGACCACCTTTCTGTTGGTGGTGTTGATTTATCAAAATATAAGAATACCTAGATCAATTTGGTTTTATCTCGACCAAATTTTATAGAAATATGAATAAAGTATTGCAAAGTATTTGAACACTAAAGGTAATTTTATCAAGTACAAAGCTTTTTTAACGAAAAACATCAAATAAGAGGAATTTTTAATACTAACGTTTTAGGATAAGGCTAAACTTATCGAAAGTTATAGCTTCTAACTCTCAATAAATGTATTAAAAATTCCTCTTATTTGATGTTTTTCGTTACAAAATATTGAAGAAAAATACATACAATGTCTCTGAAAAGTACAAAGCTTTTTGTTAACAGTAACATTATCAAATACGTTAAAATTTCGATTATATAGAAATTTCTTTTTGTGCTTAGATTAATTTCTAAATGGAAAAAGTTTTCTAAATGTTAGTAAGGAAATACTGAAAAAACACCTCTAGAAGCACATTTCAGATTTTTCGTGAAGTGTCCCAATTAGAAAACAAATTAATTAAAATCTTGGAAAATACTTGTCTAGACAGAACCTAAAACAAATGAAAACTAAATCAAAAAATTGATGTGACTTAGAAGCAAAAAATCGCAAAACGTGACATTCGACTTTGAAGTCCCAATAATCAATCTCTCTTCTTTCAAAAACTTCAATCTAGAAGAACTTGAAAAAAATCTTAACCACGGGTTTGTCAACAAGCACAAAGATACTAGAAGAAACCTGGTCCTAGAGTTGGAAGTTCTAGCAGAAAAAGCGGATGAATACGTAAGGAATGATGAGAAGGAATCTTTTCATGACTTCTTGAGAAAAATTACGAATTCCTTTGCCAAGAACGTTGAACATTCAAAAGACGCCAACTTAAAGACTTGAGAGCTAACCGTGATATCTCAATCTTGGCAGGGGATAAAAAAAAGATCGACGGAGGGATTGAAGGGAGTAAATATGTACAAGCTGAGAATACCATAATTAAAGACCTCACATCGTTCCAAGGGTTTCTTCTCAGACACCTCAAGAACATAAAAGAACATGGTTTTATCATCCCATCAATCAGTTAGATTTTTTGCCACTGCTAAAACACAAAAATATGAGAAACCTTCCGAAATAAACGAACGGGATTTAAAAATTCGGCCTATAATTGATCAAACAGGTTCCTGTTTTCACAACTTAGGTAAGTTTTTTGCAGAATATTTGTTATCACATGCTACAAATAGTACACGATAATGAACACACAAACATTTCCCTCATTAATAGGTAGCTTTCCTCCACTACAGTCTGATGAAGAGGATATCTCCTATGACATTGAATCC
Organism: Pterobdella sp. o SKG-2022; assembly: GCA_964035795.1. Classification (NCBI taxonomy): domain Eukaryota; kingdom Metazoa; phylum Annelida; class Clitellata; order Hirudinida; family Piscicolidae; genus Pterobdella; species Pterobdella occidentalis. Next base: position 8,559,362 of record OZ038321.1, on the reverse strand, counting down.
CTGTTAACGAACGTGCCGGTGAAGAAGAAGATTGAATATATGACGAAAGCGATTTATGAAGATGAGAAATATTCTTCTTTCTGCTCCAGATAGATTTTTTTTAAGTTATTACTTAAAGCCACAACAGAGAATTTGTTCACAGCCAATGGAAAGCTTTACAAGCATATTGATGGTGTCTCAAATTGCCTACGCATTGGTCATCAGTGATCCCAAAGCTATATAAGAAAAACCTTATTAAAGGAGATATTTTCAGAGCTGTTAGAATTGGATTGGATTTTAAACAAGAACTGGAATTAATAAATGAAAAATACATACGGGCAGGTTTTCTAGTCAAATTCATCCTTTCCATAATAAGACAGTTTGAAACTAAGAAAAAAGTGTCCGAGAGTGTCTCTAGGATAGCGAGAAGAGAATCAACTTCAAGATTCTATTTTGTCCGTAAAACGAACCCTGTATTTTCAAAAACATTGAGAAATTGAATTTTTTTACTAGCAATGAGATTAAGTTCTTGTTTTCCTGGGTGACACATAAGATTAAAACACTCTTCCCCCTCAAAGATAGGATTGCCCATATCCACAATGTCATTTATAAAGGAGAGTGTAGTTGCAAGGAGACGTATGTAGGCCAGACCAAAAGAAATGCAACTCTCAGATGGGCTGAGCACAAGGCAACAAATGGGACATCAGAACCTGTCAAAAACATTTCCAGAAATTTCTATCATGAGTTTGAGTGGAAAGTACTGAGCAGAGCCCCGGATGATTGGAGAAATAGAAGAATTTTGTCTAGAACTGTCTTTTTTTTCATCTTTTATTTATTCATTTATTATTTAATTTTTTTTTAATTTAATTTTATCTTTGGTCAGAATATAAACAACGGTGCCTTTGAATTTTAACGTACTTGATAATGTTACTTTGTTAACGAAAAGCTTTTTTACTCAATAAAATTACTTTTAGTGTGCAAATAATTTGCAGTATTTACTTTGGCTGAAGAAGATTATTATTATGTTTTTCTTTCACGCATAAAGCCTCACTAGTTTCAAAATATCTCTTTATGTAGCAATACATTACTTATCAAATGCAAATTCGTCATGAATATGAAGTGTTTGAACTTGAGATCTGTGTATCAATGGCATCGTTGAAAAGACTTCAAAAGTTAAAAATCTTTGCAGCTTCTTCTGACCACTTTATCAAACTTTTCTTGAGTGCATTGCAGATATTTAGCAATTTAAAGAATAAAAATACTAATAATAATTGAAGATATCATAGCATATGAAGAAAGTAGCACCAAATTCTATATTTTAGATAATTCAAACGAAGTTATGCCATCAATTAAAAAGTACATAAAGATTAATGAAGAATGTTCAAAAATCGAATCTAAAGTAGAACAGAAAGAAGAAAGAAAAGAAAAATGGACAAATAAGACTATGCACGGACAATTTTCAAAGCAAGTTAAAGATTTCGCTTTGAAGAAAAGTTGGCAATGGCTCAAAAAAAGATGTTTAAAACGTCAAACAGAAAGACTGCTTATAGAAGCTTAAAATCAAGCTCTTGGAACCAACTTTAGTAAAGCAAGAATCAAACGCAGTAAAGAACAGCTAAGTGTTGAACGCGCAAAAAAGGGATGAAACCGTAACTCGTTTAGTTAGAGAAGGTAGCAAGTTGGGACAAAAAGAATACAAAATGAGACATGATAAATTCGCAACAGCGGTTCATTGAAGCATCTTAAAAACAAACAATTTTCTGCATTCGAAACATTGGTATGAGCACAAAGCGGAAGCTGCTATAAAAAACGAAAAAGTTGAAATATTCAAAAATGTTGATAAAGTAATTAAGGCAAGACGTCTAGACATAGTTGTCATAAAGAAAGATCTGAAAAAATGTTATATTATAGACATAGCAAAACCAGGAAATATTCGAACAGAAATAAAAGAAAAAGAAAAAATAGAAAAATACCAAGAATTGGCCAGATAATTATCCAGGTTATGGAAGGTGAAAACAACAGTAATTCCGGTAGTAATAGGTGCTTTAGGAACAATAACAAATAAAATAACTAATTATCTTAAACTCATTGGCGTGAATATATCTTTCGAAATAATAAAAAAATCAGAATTATTGAGTAGTGGGCTTATTTAGAAAAAAGTACTGGGAAGCAGTCAATAAAATTAGATTTTGGTAACCCTAAGCTTTTTTTGAAAAGCTCGGTACCAAATTTATAACCGGCTTAGCCCTGAGAAAGCAAATAATAATAAAAATAAAAATAAGAAGAATGTGGCTGTAATAGTTGACTGTAGAGATTTTTTTGTTAAAACTTTTAATTAAATTAAAGAAATTTTTAACGGAAATAGATTGAATAGTTTTGAAAAAATACAGTTCTTTTTTTATTAAAAAATTCAACTACAAAAAAATATTTTTAAAAGTTATTGCTTCAAGAGGATGCTTCGAACATCAAGAAAACACTGAAAACTCTGAAAAAAAATTATCAGAAAGTGATTTGAAAAAACATATTTGTAAAGTTGAGAATAAAATCTGAAATCACGTCATTCAATAGGATATTTCAAATTTTTAAATCTTTCCGAAAAGACAAAAGATGGCCACTGACCAAACGGCCATGTTTGACGATAGAGAAGAAAATCGACAGGCAAAGAAATTAATTAAAATTGAATAATTAGATATATAAATAAATAAAAATTAATTAATTAAAAATAATTTTGAAACACAATGATGGAAAAATTTGGTTTAAATAAAATAGTGAATGAAAAAAAGATCACGAAATAAATGAAGCGCATACCGATGATAGAGAACGTAACGAAAGTTGGGACTTAGAGACTTCTAATATTAATGGTAATGAAAATGATGATACAGCAATGTATGGTAATATGTTGGCTCGTAATGGAAAAAGTGTTAATAATGATGTTGGGGATACAAAAAATATGAATACTTATAAAATAAGTTATAAAAGAAGTATCGAAAGAGCTGGCAATAGCAGAAAAAAGACCGACGATTTTAACCGATATAAATCAAAAAGAAAAAAAAAAGAAAAAAACAGACACTAGATATTAAGATAATAAAAAAATTCCCCGCTGTTCTAGTGACTGATATGGTGGGAGTTAAAATAGGTGATAGGAATCAAGAAAGAACCCTGGTAGAAACGTCGACTAGAAGGCCAAATAAAAGATATAAGAAAAGAGCTTAGTTGAGTGAATGCAATAAAAGAAAATAAGCCAATAAAAAAGAAAAATTTGGAAACGCTGCAAAAAAAATATAAGTAGAAAAAAACAAAACTGCTAGGAGTAAAAGAGGAGATAATACAAAAATTGAAAGCCAAAAGTGGGAAAATTAAAAGATATGACCAACGAATAAAGCAATACCATCAGAACAGACAGTTTAGGAACAACGAAAGTGGTTTCTATAGTCGCTTGAACAGTGAAGATGTGCACGTCACAAGTGAGATAACAGGAAAAAAAGAAGCAAGAGTTTTGGTCAAACTTATGGAGTAAAAATGGAACACATAATGAAAATGACAAGTGGTTAAAAGACTTCAAAACTTCAATGAATGGAAAACCAAAACAAGATGAATTTATTATTAATTCTGGAAAAGTACAAAATGTCTTGTCGAAAATACCAAACTGGAAAGCACCTGGACCAGACGGTGTTTAAGGGTTTTGGCTAAAAAACTTCGAGTCCATGCATCAATGGTTAGTAAAATATCTAGCAGAATGCTACAAAAGAACAACGCCAGCGTGGATGACAAAAGGCTGAACGGTTTTGATACAAAAAGATAAATCAAAAGGAACGTTTGCAAGCAACTATAGGCCAATTACATGCCTACCATTATGTTGGAAAATATTGACAGCGTTACTAACAGATGAGATCTACGCCTTTTTGGAAAACAACCAGTTTCTCCCAGAAGAACAAAAAGGATGCAGAAGGAAAAGCAGAGGAACAGAAGATCAGTTATACATAGACAAGATGATACTGAAAGAGGTAAAAACGAGAAAGAAAAATCTAGCAATGGGCTGGATTGATTACCAGAAAGCTTTCGATATGCTGCTCCACTCCTGATAACTTTCTTGCAATCCACAATGAAAAACTGGCGGGTAGAATTAACCTGTAACAATGAAAACCTGGGTGAAGTAGAAATAAAGAGAGGAATATTCCAAGAAAACTCATTATCTCCACTTTTGTTTGTCATAGCCCTCATTCCTCTAACGCAGATACTGAAAGCTACAAGACATTGTTACAGCTTTGCAAATAAGGAAAAGTTTATCCATCTACTCTATATGGATGATCTCAAACTGTATGCCAAAACCGAGGAAGAACTCGACTCACTAGTACAGACAGTAATAGTTTTTAATGAAAATATCGGCATGAAATTCAGTATCGAGAAGTGTTCAATGTTGGTAATGAAAAAAGGGAAAAAAGCTAAATCAGCTGGAATTAAGCTACCTGACGACACAGTAATTAAAGCATTGAAAGATGGAGAAGGATACAAGTATCTGGGTATATTACAAGCTGATGATTTACAGAAAAAAGAAATGAAAATCAAAGTCCTCAATGAATACAAAAGAAGAGCGAGGAAGATTGTTAAGACAAAACTGAATGGAAGGAATATTGTTAAGGGTATTAATACTTGGGCCATCCCTGTTTTGACATATTCAGTGCCTTTTCTTAGTTGGACAAAGACTGAGCTTCATTCAATAGATGGGAAAACAAGGAAACTCTTAACAATGCATAATGGACTGCACCCACCAAGTGATGTAGATAGGTTATATATAACAAGGAAAGTCGTCGGACGAGGACTGGCAAATGCTGAAGATACTGTTATCTTGGCCAAAATCAGCCTTGAGGATCACATCAAAAAAAGCGATGAAAGACTTTTATGTGCAGCTAGAGGTGATTTTGAAAATCCAGTAATTGTCACAGTGAAAGATATGAAGAAAAATCTTCAAGATGAGAGAATAAAAAAATAGAATAAAAAAAAAATGTATGGACAGGTTTTAAAGGATACATCGGCAAAAGTAGACAGAGTTAAGTTGGAGATGGCTGAGAAAAGGCAATTTGAAAATCCAAACTGAGTCACTTTTATGTGCGGCGCAAGAGCAAGCCTTGAGGACCAACTATCTCAAATTTTATATAGATAAAACAGCTAATAGCACACTGTGTAGAACGTGCGGCAACAAAGGTGAAACCGTTCAACACATAATCTGTGAAGGTAAGAAGCTCGCTCAAAGAGTACAAGAGACGTCACGATAACGTTGCTAGAAGACTCCATTGGGACTTGTGTAAGACAAATGGATTAAAATGCAATGTAAAGTGGTACGAACTTGAGCCAGGTAGTGTTGTGGAGAATGATGACATAAAGTTGCTATGGGACTTCAATATACAATGTGACAATATGATAAAAGCCCGTCGACCTGACATTGTCGTTTTACATAAAAAGGAAAAAAAATGCTTGATCGTGGATGTTGCTGTACATGTAGACTGCAGAATCAATAAAAAAGAAAAAGAAAAAATTGATGTATCAAGATCTGTGAAGAGAAGTTAGCAGACTATGGCAGCAAAAGAAAGTGCATGTGGTACCAATTGTAATTGGAGTTCTTGGAAGTATGAGCAAGAAATTCATAAGCTTTCTCCACTAATTAGAAAGTAATACAAATATGGGAGAGTTGCAAAAGGCGGCATTACTCGGTACCGCGAGAATTTTGAAGAAAGTTCTGGAGCTGTAGGCAGACTTAGTAAGACTCTGGTCATTAGTTATGACCCGTCTTACTAAAATTTTCTCAGCAAAATGCTTTATAGATTTCATATAATAATAATAATAATAACTGTCAAAAATTAAAAAGAAAATAAAGAGAGGAAATTCCACCAGCGAAAAAGAACAACGCCACATCTATACTACCGCATCGCCAGAAAAAGAAAACACAACCTCACTATCTGAACGAATAAACAGTGAAATTCAAAAAGAGATTCTTCAAATTTTTGAGAATGTCAGAACAAAAGAAATAACACAAAGACAACCTTTAAAAAAAATAACTGAAACAAAAGCTATGAAAGCCAAAATAAACGAAGTTAACGAGAATCTCGGAAAAATACTTGAAAAAATAGTGCCTCTATCACTTTCAGATCTAAACCATCTTATTTTTGCTTCAGCGGCTTATCTGAGCCAACCAAAAAAAGAGATTGATAAAAACAATGTCCAAGCGAAGCCAAAAATCTCTAGGTGGAAAATAAGACTACAAGAAAAAATAAAAATCTTATAAAAGATTTAAGTATAATCGAAGAAATTCTGAAAGACAAAAAAAGCTCCAAAGTAAAAACAAAAGCAAATTTAGTAAAGAAAAAACTAAGAATGGAAGAAAATAGCTGTGAAGAAATAAGTGAAGCCTTAAAACAAAGAATTCAAGCCAAAGCACACAGAATTCAAAGATATGAAAAAAGAAAAAGCTTCTTTGAGCAAAAAAGTCTGTTTAACCTTAATGCCAAAAAATTTTAGAGATAAGTGGAAGAAACGCAATAGTAAATAAGCCACCAAATCGAGAAGAAACAGCAAAATATTGGAAAAGCATCTGGGAGAACGAAGAAAAACACAATGAAACCGCTGAATGGCTTTCCCGTATAAGAAAACATGTGAAGCAACTAACAGCCACAGGCCAAAAATGGGAAAAAATTACTGCAGAAAACATAAAAGAAGCATTGAAAAAAACATGCCAAACTGGAAAACGCCAAATCCAGACCAAATCCCAAACTTTTGGTTGAAGAAGCTCAACATAAGCCACTCTTTCCTAGCTAACGCTCTGAATGAAATAATGGAAGACCCCAACAAGAGCCCAAAGTGGTTAACAGAAGGGAACACATACTTAGTGGCAAAACACGCAAGATCCAAAGAACTATCGCCCGATCACATGTCTACCCACCATTTATAAAACATTGACGTCGATATTAGCAAAAAAACTTACTCTTGGAAAATTTTCAGCTGTTACCGGAAAAACAAAAAGGCTGCAGAGTAGGTTTATTTGGAAGCAAGGACCAACTGCTAATAAATCGGATGATCACTGAAATCACAAAAAATAAAAAAGGCGCTCTATCTCAAGCATGGATAGATTATAAAAAAGCTTTCGACAGTGTACCACACTCATGGATCTTAGAAGTCATGAAGATGTAGAGAATTCACTCTCGGATTGTTGAATTCATCTTGCGTACCATGCCTCAACGAACTAACAGTACTATGGGACAGCCCAATACACACAGACAGAAACATACAGGCAAATATACCAGACATAGTGGTTAAAAATGAAAAAAAAGAGTGTACTCTGGTTGATATCTCAGTACCATCAGACACCAACATAGTGTCGAAAACATCTGAGAAAATTTGCAAATACCGCGATCTGCAAATAGAGATATCAAGATGCTGGAATATGAATACAAAAGTAGGTCCAATAGTTGTGGGCGCGCTGGGAACAGTCGGAAAAGATTTAAGTCTCAAGCTCTCGACGCTTCCTGGATCACCTAAAATTTATGAAATCCAGAAAACAGCGCTTATGGGCACGGCGCAAATTTTAAGAAGAGTTTTGGCCCGTAATGAATGAATAGTATCAAACTCTAATACCCTAGGGTCTTGGTAAGACTCCTGTAGTAGTTTAAATCCCAGTGTTAAAAAAATAATAACAACAATAATAATAACGTAAACACTTATACAGCGCTAAATACGCATTGAACTGCTTAAAAAATGAAGTTTTTAGATTTTTAAGAAAAATAGAATAGAAAGAAGATTTGAGATTTGGAGAAAGAAAGTCCTAGAAAAATGAACCAAAAAAAGAAAAGGCAGTTTTAGCGTAAAAATGAGAGGGAGATAATGAAGAGGTGAGAGCGGGTAACCGTAGATTTAAGAAGATTATATTATGAAGAATTTCACTAAGTAAGACATGAAAAAACAAGAGAGCAGATAAAAATCTTAAGAAAGGCATCATCGAGGTAAGAAGAGAGCTGTCAGATGCGACATAGTTGGCATAAACAAAAACATGCAACGCAGAAAATTTAAAGTTTAAAAAAATCAAGAAAAAAACTAAAACTGCGAAAATTGGAGAAGGAAAGAATAAAAAGGTCAAAAGATCGTAATGGCGGGGAAAAAGAAAAGAAGAGATTTGGACCAAGAAAGATAGATTAAGTTGAATTTAGAGATGAGAGAATGAGAAGAAGCAGATTCATGCAAGGTCTCACTAAGAGCTAGAAAGTCAAATTTCGAGTCAGAGAAAAGATTAGAAACACTAATAAAGTTGTTAGTAAAAGATCTCATGTAAAAAAAAGATATTTAAATGGATTTAAAAAGCTTGGAAGAATTATGAAATGAGTTGGAAAAGTTAGGTTTGAGATGGGAAGATTTAAATTTGAGATGAAAAAAAGAGATAAGAGATGATGAAGGGGATCTAGAACTGAAAAAAGAAGTAGTGGATGATGAAATACTATTGAAAATAGGTGAGGAACTACAAGATTTGAGATTGAAGAAAAAAACGCGCTACCTTGGGATACAAGGAAGAGGAAAATTTGGAAAAACTAAAAAGAAAATCATGAGAACAGGGTATAAATTTAGAGTATATACAATAAACAAGAAAGAAAAATTGAAATTTCATTAGGCTAATGAATTATAACAAGGTTTTACTTGTTGAAAATTTCAGCTCAATAAAAATTTTTCTCTAAGTGTTCTTCTAAATCTTCATAATTTGAAGTTTTTACTCTATGAAATTCAAGTTTAAAAAAGAACATACGATGTTCCTAAAAAACTTATTGAAATTTAAAATGTACTTTTCAAGTTTTAAAAATCGTTCGAAGCGTTTTGAAGGTCTAAATCGCCAAACAAATTGAAAAGAACTAAAAGAACTTTTAAAAAAACGTTGGTAAGGTTTTAAGCTAGTGATTAAAAAAAAACTTTTACTTATTTTTCAATTTAGGAAGTGAAAAACCCGAACACCGACAACCACGCACCCAACCACCCATGCACTGATGCGACTTTTCTCTGTTTACCCCCAACACTAACACAAAGAATTTAATTCTGAGACAATGAGACTGTGAGAAAACTAATGTTTTAAGGAATTCTGGGTTGAAGATTTTTTTAATATGAAGTAAATAAAAAATTGACTGAAATGGCAGTTTTCACGAGGGATAATCAAGATGCTATAAACATTATTGCAGTTCAAAACAAAAGGTAATTTTTTTTGTAAAATATAGTAAGGTTTTTTGATTTATTGGGTGGTCTAAATATTGAATTTTTGAGATTTGCCTGGCAGAAACAGTTAACAAAATTATTGTGACAACTTTGAAACAATATTTTTGGAATACTCAGAAGCAAAGAGAAGAATGTATATTAAAATCAATGTGACTGATGCATTGGGGGGGGAGACCTAAAACTATTTCGAAAAAACTTCAACTAAAAACTTCAAAATTTTTAAACATTTCAACCACCTAAAGCGTATTTAGAAAGTTGTTTTATCTATTAGTCTCACTGCTTCTCAAAACCTTCGTTTTCTCGCTTATTCTTCATGAAAAAGTATTTCATTGAATTTACAAAAAAGTTTGTTTTTTTACATGACAATTTTTGAAACATCTATTCATCATAATTTAAAACTGCTAGTTGGCAAGAGTAGTAACACAAAGTTCAAGCATGAAAAACCTAAGTATCAGGTTAGTACCCGGGTCAAGGCTGACATTGAGGGTACTAAACTAAACACAAAAGTTTAGATCAACATTCAGACCTTATAAACCTTCATCTCAATTAAACGGCTTAACAAAGTTATCCCAGAAGATAGTATGTAATGAAGGTAAAATTGTCAGCTTCCAAGATAGCAGTGTGCCTTTTCAAGGAACGAACAAGAAAAAAAACTAACTATAACATCACATTCTTTAAGAACAAAAAGTTTTTGTTATAACCGTGGTTTTCGTATTCATATGCAAAAATCTTTACATATATTATTATATATGTTCAGTTTTCATAGTCATGTTAGTAATATAAACATCCTTCAATAGCTTCCTTCAGGCAAGGAACTCATCCAAACTCAATAATAATTTCTCTCCCTAATTTTCAAATGCTGTAAAGGTAATATTTGGATTAAACTCAACTGTAGAAAGGCGTTTTTCAACTTTCACCCAAAAACCCTACCGATGTTACAGTAACATTCAAAAAATAAAGAACAAAATACAAAGTTTACAGTAAAAAACAAAAGTATAATGAGTTAAAAACAACAGTGAAAGGTTAGTTTTCAAACAATTGCATCAAAAAAGACTAACAAAAAAACTATGGCGTCGACAGGAAAGCATTTTTTATTTTACAACTCAACTCACAAAGTTGAATTTAAAATTTCGTGCTCAATTGTCGCCTTTCCAAGATATACTAACATCAATAATAATTAATATGAAGTCATCAAAATCATAAAAACATACTAAAACTATTGTCAAGATAACAACAACATTATAATAAAAGTAACTTTTTAATGAAAAATTAATAAAACCATAAATTATAAAACAATAAAGCCTCAAGCCCTTGTGAAAACTTTGAAAGCGTAATAATATCATCTTAAAAACTAAAACCATTTAAAAAAAACAGCATGAACAATAATAATAACAATATAAAAACACAAACAATAAATTTAAAAAAAAAACAACAAACTTTTGGGCACTTATGACATGCCTGCAGAGGATACTTCACACATTAACACCGTCAACAACATTAATCCGTTTGTGCCCAAAATGCTAATGGCAGTAATTTTTTATTAAAACTTTTGTTCCTACTTTAAAACAACCTCATAAAAACACAGAAAAAAAAAAAGATTTTAATTTTGACAAAAAATAAGCGAGATACAGGGTGATCACTTGTGAGATCAATGGGCACAGTTTTAGCAAATGGGCTTTAACCCCATAGCATTAAAATGAGTAGTTTTAAGAATTTAATTCACTTTAAGTTGATTTTTAAAACCAAAATAAGAAAAAAACTTTTGAATTTATATGTTTATCCGTAGTTAAAATTTTTCAAAAAGTTTCAAAAAATATTTTTTTTCAAAATTATTAACGATTTTTCCCTGTTTGTTCTGATATTCAACTAACAGAAAACGAAATTTCACATATAACAACCGTAAAACTTATAAAATTTTTCTAAAATATGAATTCTCATTTTTATTTGAGATTATGATATGAATAAATTCAAGCTACGCTCAAAGTAACCATGACTTTTTCCAAAATGCCCGTGGTCTAGCACTGCATGGCTTGTTTTGGCATCTTTTTTGTTCATTTCTAGTTGTTATATTATGTCTTTGAAGATTGAAACAGGCATCCTTAAAAGCTTGTGGAGGCCTTAAACAGTTGTATCTTTTGATTTGTTGTTGTCTAAATGCAAAGTTTTTGAAGTAGAATAGGCTAATTGTTCTTCCAAATATCTGAACAAATCCGTTTTTGGGCATGAGTATCACTTTCCACGTTAGACTAATTACAGATTATGTTAAAGTTTATTACTGTCATACCTAGTATTTTTGTAAATATTGGCTAATACCATTTTTAGCCTTTATTGTTTTGGCATATTTGCTTGCCCAACAATCGTCCTTATCCACTCCACACATTTTTGAGCTAAATTCTTCAAATACATTATGCCGTGAAAAACTTATGGTCCTAGTTGTAGGTTTTTGCATTGATCAGATTAGTTTTTATCACAATACAGGCTAAAGTTAGAGCAATAGCTTCAAGCAGCACAATGCCCAAAATTTTCAGCCAAATATATTTTGCTTGCCCCTAATAAACTGTTTGAGTGCGTGATGTACGATGTATTTTATGAAATTTCGTATCACTCAATTATAAATATAAACTAATATTTACAAAAAGTTTTTTTTTCATTTATTCGACTATTTTATTTATTTTTTGTAATATTCATTTTTTTAAAATTCAAATTCCACGAATTAGAATGTATTTTGTGTAAAAGCCAATTTGCTAACACTTGTGCCCGTTGATCTCATATGAGATCAGCAACTTTTAATGTCTTTAACTCTGTTAATTTTACATGTGTCTCGAGTTTTAAATTTTTATAGTATTAATTGAAGATAACCCAAAAATACTTCATTTTGTTCCAATATAAAAAAGAATTATTTTGCCTTAATTAAATGTTTTTTGACAAACGCCAATAAAAGTGAAGTTTGGACAATTCTAAGCTTAAATATCAAAAAATTAAAATTCAAAATAAATTCAATATTAAAGATATAACCCTAGTTAATAAAAAAATAATTGGATTTGGAAAAATATTAACCAATAATTAGTAAAACGGTTAAATGGGAGTGATCTCATATGAGATCAATGGGCACAAACGGGTTAATATATCTTACATAATAAAAATAAAATCGATAGAAATATAAACTTTTTTTTTGAAAAATTCAAATAAAATTTTAAACAAAATAAATAATAATATTACGAATCAATATTAACAATATAAAAACAATGAATAAAGAGAATAATAAAAGCATAAATAATAAAACACAAAACCTCTGCGCACTCATGGAATCCCGCACTGAGAGCACCTTCCACAACTCAATGGAGACACAGGTGTAGCAGAACGTCATGACACACAACGGCAACACCACCACCAGCACCAGCATGCCTGCGTGGTTTGATCATTCTTCGAGAATTTTTTTTTGTATCTTCAAACTCGCTTTAAAATAAAACCTCATAGAGGTACACGTTCATATGTGAACGAAACTTATTTTATGAAGTTTATTCTAACATTTTAACAAGTTTTTCCAACAACTCAGCTTATTGCTCTGTGAGGGTTTTTTATACATATTATTTTTAATACACTTTAATATGAATTTTTTAAAAAAAATGTGTGACTTATTATTTGAAATGTTTTCATTCAAAGTTTAACTATGGGAAAACAGAAGAACTTTCATTTTATGATCATTTCACCTGATGCTTCTTTCTATATGTAAACTCTTCACATTGAAAAGTTTTTCTTCTGAAACCATAACATTTTCACTCAATGTTCCTAAAGAAACGAATTTGTGTTTCTTTTTCTCTCCACATATGAGTTATGATTTCATAAATTATTCATTATTTGATATTATGACCATTTTATTTAGTTCATTCACAATAGTTACATTCACAATCCTCACATTGATTTTGTTAACGATATCTATTGTTCAAGATTCACTTCTTTCACATATTTTTTTTCTTAATCTTTATTTTTTTATTTTATTCTATTTTTCTATAAGTTTAAAATTTCCTTATTATCATGCTTTTATGTTATATAAATGTATAAATTTTATTCTATTTTGATATTACCGCTTCAACCACTCTGCCAACTCTTATCTTTGTTCTATGTTACTTCTTTGGTCATTTTTGTCACAAATAAATTATTGAATTTAATGTAACGGTTTATTGACTTGCTCAGAGATACCTATTAAAGCAAATATTCACTACAACAGTGTACTGACAAAACACTTGTTCAAAGGCATATAAATGCTAATATATATATATATATATATATATATATATAACAAAAATTTAAAAATATACTAGAAACAACAAAATTTTTTATGAATCAACAGAGTTTTTCGTAAAACATACATCACTAGGAAAGAGTTTTTAATCAATAAACAATGGCATTGTTTTTAGTACATTGGTTAGGACCTAATCGAAATCCAACAGGGATGAAAAGATTGAAGACAATAATACTTCCACTTCCCATACAATCCTAGTGACGAACGCCCTCACTGATGAGGTTAGGTTTAAATCGAGACATAGCCGCAAATTTCACGTTTAGTATCGACCCCTAGTTGACAACTAAAAGTGATAAAATGCATAAAAGCTTACTGTGGTGCACTTTTCCCTTGCATCAAATCTGCCATGTATTTAGGCGGCATAGGTCAAATGTTTGCTTTCATCAGTAGAGCATAGGAACCTTGTTGTACAATTCAACGAATGGCTCTTTCATGACTGATATTTGAAATCATAGGCTTTGCTCTTTTTATATCTTTGCTGAAAATTTCTTGTTTGCGTTAGGGTAGTCCTCTTAACCGTAGGCTTAATCCCCACATCATTTTCGTTTTCTTCATAGTGGGTTAAAAAAAAGTAACCGTTCATTTTCAAGGTTTCTCTTAAGAGTGAAAATGTTTTAAAACATGATTTGTAAAAAGCTACCAAACCAAATCTTTAGACTAAACTTTTTTATAACCGTGATGGCTGTAGATGTATGTTGCATCAATGACGCAAATGTAGTTTTTGAAAATATTAGGAAAAGCTTTAAGCTAGTCGTTTAAACGATCGTCTTAATCCTTCAAACATGGACTTAAATCTTGTGTTGTCATTTATGACTGAGACTTGTCACAACAATATTCCAATTATACCTAAAACGTTATTTCATGCTATCTTCTCGTTTTTTTTGTATTTCAATTGCAATGATATAAAAGTTAGCTACTTGTACTCCCTTAGGTGTTATGCCAATGTGACTTCTTTATATTTTTTACTCATTAAAAGCCAAAGTTTTCTGCTTTAGTTGACATAAAACTTTAGAATCAAATTGTTAAAATCTTGAAATAAAATGAATATATACTTTTTTGAAAAATTACATTGAATTTCTTGTTCTTTCATTGTATTACTGATTCTAACAAACTCATTAATTAAAAAAACATAATTTTTCAATGATTTAAAAATATATACGTTAATTAAGAAACACAAATAAATCTAAGTTAATAACTAATTAAGTTACTACCTAATTAGAGAGCAAAAAGATTTATCTTAAATCATAGTTTTTTCATGAATCAATTTTAAATGAAAAAAAGAACTAAATGACTGAAAAATAAATAAATTAATTAATAATGAAAAAAACTGATTGAATGTATAACTCATTCATTATTTATTTCACTAAGCTACTAATCAACTAACTAAAGATTACTCAAGTTATTATCCAACAAACCAATTAATTAAATAAGCCATTTACCAAATAATGATCTGACTTAATAATTTACAAATTAGCTAGTTAAATAACTTATCAAAAGTTTGATTGAAGAAGTAATAATTAATTAAAAAATTAATTAAATAGTTAATTGATTATGTCTCTTACTAAGGCTAGTGATGAAAAAACAAATTTATGTAATATAATATGATATAAAATATGAATACATAGAAAATTATTAGATTTTTTTAATAACATTTACATAAATCTTCATGTATTTATCACAAGGAACAAAAATGATTGTACTAATGGTAAGAGACCAACAAGCATGGTAAGATATTTCTAGAGACTTGGAGTGCCATATCAACATACACCAGTAGAACGGGCCTGTATCTTCGTCCAGTATCTCCTTCAGCGACTGAATATCGGCGTGTTTAAATTTTTTTTTTTTGAAGAAAAGTTTGAATGTTTTTGATTAATTTTTAATTGGAAAGATTTTCCAACAAAATCAAAAATTAAACTTTTTCCAATAGATTAGCACCAAGTGAAGCAATGAAGTTAAAATACAAAGGTTTATTTCATCTTTTTTCAGGGTAATAACTTATAATTTTAATTTTTTTACTCATTCATATCAATTTATTTTGTTGGAAAATTTTTCAATTACAAGGTTTTGAGTTATTTCAGCCATCATGCGAAGCTGTTTTTTTTCTAGAAATAAACATTTGAAAGATTTGCAGGCTTTGGTAGGATTTTAAAAGTAATGTTGAACTTGATGGATTTGTTAAAATATTTAAAGTATTTTTTTACGGATCAGCATGTTTTATATAATCTAGAAAATTTCAATTTTTCTATATCGATTCATCAAACAAAAATAATGAAGTTACACAGTTATTCAGTTAAGTAGGAGTTTTTAAAAAGTTTTGAGCTCTGTAATAGAGCTAGAAGTAATTATTGTTGTTAAAAATATAATTTATAAAACTTTTAAATTAAATAGTTTATTTAAATACACAAGGCATAACAGATATATTTGTTATGAGACTTCGGTCAGTCCAACTCTCAACAATGTAATGTAATGCGGTATTTATAAAGCGCTTTTCCTTATAGATCAAAGCGCTTGCTAAAAATTTAATGTAGCGAAAACACACTGTAGAACAGGTGCTAATTGTCGGCCCACGAGGGATCAAACCCGGTAACTTTAGATTAATGTCTAATGCTCAACCATTGAGCTATAGGGGCCGACAAACGTCAATAAATCAAGACAATCTTGGTTGCTGTGCAGGATATAAGTTCCAGATGCTAGTGCTTCTTGAACATTTGGCCACTAGAGAATAAATTAGATTATGGGGTCTGACACTGTTCATAATTCAGAGAAATAGTTTGTTTATCGCCTTAGAAACGATTAATTGAAAACGCTTGAAGGACTTCATAAAAGTTCTGATCAATCGATGAAGCTTTTTATGTTGAGGTCCAGGTATTGTTTTTCTAGTTAAACATCTAGAAGAAATAAAAATAAAGAAAAAAAAAAGAAATTTCAATTAAAATTAATGTATATCAACATTAAATAAACAACATCAAAAATAAAATGATAATAATCATGATAAATGATAAAAAAATATAACATGAACATGAGAATGATACAAAACACAAAATAAAGCATTGAAAGTTTAACGAACCAATAACATCCCTCAAATATCAAAACAGCTTTCAAAATGTACACAATAAGTTCAAATGGGCTGATACTTGGGCATAGAGAGTAGGAGAGGCAAGGAGGAAGGAGAGGAGCCACAGCATTACAACGATCTTGCGAGCCCTCGACAAGGTGGAACTGAAACGGCTTTTCATCGGTTTCAGGATGGCGTAGTATCTGTATATATATGTAGTGTATGCTCATGTATTGATGTCCAAAATTAATTTCCTTGTTTTATCTTATTTATTTATTTATTATTAAGTCTATAGATATTTTTAATTTTTTAATGCATGAATTATTCAATTGCAATATTTTGTGGTTTTGTATAAAGTTAAAAAGACTTTTGTTCATTTTCAATATCCGGAAAAGCGCTTGTAGTGAAAACATTTCGATGAATGAGTGTTTTTTGGTGGAAATGTGATTTCTCGTCATTTCACCTTCATGGAAAAAAATTTTTTAAATAAAACTACCATAAAAATGATTGAAAAAATAAAAAATATGGAACTATCCTTTTGAAAGATTTTCAATGATTAAACGAGATATATCGTAACTATTGAACTATCAAATGCAAAACAAAAAAAACTGAAATTTGATGTGAAAAGTTTATCATTAAATTTTTTTAACGAAAAACATCAATTAAGAGGAATTTTTAATACGTTAGGCTAACGTTTCATGATAAGGCTAAACTTATCGAAAATTATAGATTTTGATTCTTGATAAATGTATTAAAAATTCTTTTTAATTGATGTTTTTTGTTACAAAATATTGAAGAAAAATACATACGATGTCTTTGAAAAGTCATCGTTAAAAATAAAAAAGTATGATAAAAGATTCAAATGAAACACTTTTAGAAGTTTATTTTATTCCACGAAGCTTTTCGTACCTCCACTTGATAATATAAGTTCATGCTACGAAAAGCTTCGTGTAATAAAATACACTCTCAAGTGTTTCATTTTAGTATTTACGTTTGACTCGAAGAATTAAAATGATAAGAGAAAAGAAAAAAGGTAGAATGAAACTTGGCCAAAACCATTACACTGTACAACCCTAATTTGATTGCTAAAAAAGCACTTAACAATATAATAATATTTCTAACGTATGAGCATGGACAAAACACCGAGAAAACGCCGATCACAACTGTGCGTGCGAATCTGGCGACATACACATGAATCATTTGGAAAGCAAATGCAAAGAACAAATTAATAGCATCGATGAAAAAAGAAATTTCAGATTGATGACCATTTTAACCGAATGACAATCTGCTAAAACCACTTTAAAAAATTGAGATAAATTGGCCAATAAGACGAATAAGAAAAATATTGAATGGAATGATAGGAGATGTTTTGGAGAGATATAGAAAATCTGGAAACATGGTGTAAATAACTGATTCGAGAATCATGCCAATGGCAAGATAATATCTTGGTTATAATATAATTACCTAAATTAGTTTTTAAAAATGTTTGTCTTGGCATGATGTTTTCAAATGCATAATTTGTAAGTTTATTCATCAAATTTTTCAAAAGTATATAACTACATTATATAATCTTTATATTCCAAAAGGTATATTATCCAAACTATTGTCTTTATGTTGTTACGACTGTGATCAGAGTTTACATCATTAAATAGATATATTAAATCTAATAAATAACTTCTTAATTGTATTATTATAAACTTTAAGTGTCATTATTGCAGTTAAGGCTTGCTGCAAATAATTGCCACATATTTCCTTCTTACTTTGCACTCAACTTATGAAGATTCCTACTTAAATATTTATTTTGAAAAACCAAAATTCTTCATTTTTGTATTTTTGATAAGATCTTTCATTTTGCTGATGAAACAATATAAAATAATCCACATTATTGATAAAAATCTTATTTACTACTCATATAGAAGTTCAAAATATAATGTTATTGATATCTATCCTGACTACAAGGATTAAATTTTATCTATAAGCTCTTCATCCCCAATCCTCGTTTATACCATCGTATATCATAGTTTCTGACAACCAATAAAAGTAAGGTATAAAAATCATACAACTATTAGTTATTTTTTTGTATGCTTTTCCATTGTATCCATTTTTATATTTTGTGTTTTTTTCCTAAAACCCCACTTTCTTGGCCTCATGTCCGAGAAGAGCTGGAACATTCATTAGAAACATCATCACTATCTTCTCAAATAACAAAATGTATTTACATATCTATCATGAAATCAAAAACAACTTTATCTTTATAGTTGAACTAAAGAACTTCAAAAAACTGAAGTGCTGTTATAACGTTCAAAAGAATGAATTTATTTGTTGTAATTTCGATCTTTATTTCTTTATTTGTCAAATCTTATAGAAAATTCACCGTTTGCTTATACAGTTTTTTTAAAATAATTTTTTGGCCAAATATATGCTATTTAGTGGAAGAAATTTTTCAGAATTTCTTTAAAATAACGCTTTAAGTTTTAATTTTGAAGACTTTTAAATATGTTTCCGTAGTTTTTTTTTGACTGACAAAACTTAATTTTAAATTCATAAAAACTTTTCTTATTTCGAAATGTTTAGGAATGTAAATTTCAAAGGCTCCACTCAAGCAAAACTCATATGGTAATTTCTTTTTCCTTCTAATTATTCAGTAATCGAGGATTTTAATATGTTTAAAAGTTGTGCATAAAAATATTGACTTTAATTTTCAATTTCAAACTATTGATAAACTTAAGGAATGTGGGAAACAAGACTGCTGAGAAAATTTATGAAAAAAATTTTTAGCAAAAAATTAATTTTTTTTTTCAAATTAGTGTTAGTGAAAGAAGCAGTGAAAGAAGTTTGGAGTGCTGATGATTTGCATCAGTATTATTAGGCCAACTGCTTCAAATGTTCCCACACTTTCAAAGACACTTTTAGTTTTTTCAGTTATTTTGCTTGAAGCTAAATAGTTAATCAAAATCTTATATAAGCCATTTTTTCGAATCATTTTCAGTTTTATGACCTTCAAGCTTAAAGCTTAGTTTCACATGTCAAAAACACATCATCGTATGCAAGGTACCTTTAAAAATACAATTTAAAAACTCGATCAACCAGCTTTTTGCATTTGTTACACTTCTCAGCCATACGAGCCATTACCAGCTTCTGAGTTCATCATAAGTTTAATACGACCTTTGAGTTTCATTCTAAATCGTTTGATATTTTTTGAAGTTTTGAATGTCAGATCAGTATAAGATTTATTTCAAACAATCAAAAGTTGACGGAAAAGTTTTCCAAACATTAAATCAACGTCAAAAATGGTTCAAAACTTGAAGGATGTTATGATGTAAAAGTTATTCGATCATACCTCCCACTACTGCCTCCCTTCATGTCCACACGACAACATCTTAATTCTCCATAGGTCACTTCAACTTTTCAATATCGACTCCAATCATGTCAAAATATGATAAATACTGACAAATGTGAAACAGTGAATGAAGCTTCATACTGGAGCAGGGGCATCAACAGCTTGCTTGAACATGGCTTCTGAGGACCCACAACGTGTGTAGACCCCAATCTCTTGCTTTCTAAACATCTCAACAATTTATATGTTTCAAATCTTTATGACAGCTCATTCGTTGGAAAATTATCATATGAGAAAAGATGAAAAGCATAATCACATAAATTATAAAATTTCTCAAAATACTAAGCGTTTCAATGCACATTCTATATCAGCATGGATATTCAACCAAAATTCAAAATTACCTTGTAAAAATTGTAACTGAAAAGAAGCAAAATTTTTAAAAACTAAAACAATAGATGAAACAATATAAATGAACATTTAATATCCTATAGAATTCAACTTTTATTTTTTCGTTCGGTTTTAATAAGTTCAGCTAGGCATTCACAAATTTTAGAATGCAAATTTTTTTAGATTTTCATTTAGTTTTTAAAATTATTAAAAAAATTGAAAAAACATTTTTAGCCAAAAAAATCAGCTTAAATTTTCGATAAGTATAAACTTATCTATAAGTTTAAGCTGATTTTAATGAATAAACGTGTTTTTAGAAAATTTCTCATAATTTCATGAAACTATACGGGATTCTAGTTATTGAAAATGTTTCGATGTCTCTAGAAAACAAAGTTCATTTGATATTCCGTAAGCATTTATCTTCAAATAAAATCTTGGAATTTATTTTTTACCAGTGTTTTTGATCGTTTGAAAAATCAAAGAATTTTTTTTTACAAAACTTCTTTCCTGAAAATTTATAAATAACCTTATTGAATCCAGACAATGAAAATTTATTTTCGTACTTGCAGTAAAAACTTTTCAAAATTGATGTTTTATAAGATTTATTGGAATTTATTTCACTATCTATCTAAAAGGAAAGATCAAATTTAACCATATCAAATCATTAAATCAATTAATTATATAAGCTGAATAACGAGAAAAGATAAACCTAGCCAGTGACCCATTGTGCATCACATCACAAAAGACTTATCAGTAAAGTATTGCTTCGTGTAACAAGATATCATATCGGAAATCTCTTACAAATTTAATTCCGTATTACGTAAAGTTTTATACATTCTCAACCTTGTTTCATAACCATTTGTCATAGTTTAATAATTTACTATTCAAGCGTATTTTTCAAAATACGCTACACTTTAGTGCTAAAAGTTATATCAAACGGCATATTTTTATGTTTTTGCATTGAAATATAAAGGACTGAAATCATTTATTTCCATAAGTGAGCAGTTTGATGTTTGTACTAAGAATAGAATCAGTAAGAGTTCAGAGATAATTTAAAAGCTAAAATTGTTGCGAGAGTCTTCAATGACCATGAATTTAAAAAATATGAGTTTAACTCTTTCTGTTGTTCTTTTAAGATAGTGGGAGTTGTCATATTACTCAAAAAATTTAAACACTAAGTATGTTATCCAACAATAATTTCGCAATAAATATGAAAAAAAATGTAAGCCGGTCATTGCAGCTTTTAATATCACGGTACAAACAAAAATAAGCACAACAATACTAAATTACTAAATTATGCCTAAATAGCTACGCTCACGCGACATGTCTTGGAAATGTAGGGAAGAATGGAAGCAAACTCACTATGAGAATTTGGAGGGCTTATACTGGCTTTGATTGAAAGTGTTGAAAAAATCCTTGTGATAAAATGGACGTTAGAGGATTAAAGATGAAGATTTTAGTATCATTTGTTGAAATTCATCATTCAAGCTCAAATTAATATGCTTCATTTTTTTTGGAATTTTTTCTTGAGTTTTTTCAACATCACACCAACTTAGGAGCTTTTGAGAAATCTTCGTGTAAGAAAGATTTACGAAAAGCTTTTTAATGTTAATAATAAAGCTTGTTTTCTATTGTTGCATTTATTCCAAAAGTTTTATTTTTTAAGTAATTATGGAATATATCCATTCAGTAAAGATTGACTTTTTTGGTTTAAGTTTCAACATTTTATTATGAACATTTATAAAAATTAACCTCGTTTTGCTATCTGGTTTTTTAAACTAGTTCGAGAACAACATGAGATGCAAGATCGGGGCGAGATTAGACTTGAATGAACTCAAAAGCAATTTTGAACAAAAAACTTAGTATTGGTGATGAAAAATTGTTTCCACTCAAAAATGGTGGAAAATTCATACGTTCGCAACACGCTGGAAGTTATGTGTTTGAGTATCATAGTCAACTGACTGGATCGTCTCCAAAAGTGAATCTTATAAAAACTCCTCAGTTTAACATAAATCACCCGTTTCTATGTACTAATAATATGTTTACAATGAAATTCAATAAGGCATTTTATTCAAAGAAATTAAAATCCCTGTTTGAAGCTCTATGCTGGCCGACTGGCTGTTATTTGATTTTGATTGCATCGGTAAAAGAAAAAAGTAACTATGCCTAACAGAAGCACTGTACACCTAAAAGAAACATTGCACAGTAGAAATTTTTCACATACGTTTTTTATTTTGAAGCTCAATTTGTGTTTTGAGGTACTGTATATATTTTCTCATGTGAAATGAATACGAAAAATATTTAAATTCTGGAGCGCTGGTTTATGTAGATTTACATTGGAGACAAAACTAGTACATATTAAAATATAAATTTCATATTGTTCCTGGTCACATACATTTCTCATCTGTCGAGATAACTTTGGAGATGCTAGAATATCAATTAGATATTGATTATGTTATTGTCAATAATGTTATCATTATTACTAGGAGAAGTAGTATTCTTACTATGAATATTTTAAATAAAAATATTTTTGCTGTTTTTTTCATTAGTTTTAATATTTTCGTCATTGTTTTTGTTATTTTTATTCTAACTATCATTGTTCTACTACTAATTCCATCAAGATTTTTGTTACAAGTTTTAGGTGCACTTTCAGCCATTCAAGAACCTTTCTGAGTTTTTTTATGATAGAATTTCAGTTCGATAAAAAATAATTAAAATTTTGAAAGAATGAGATTTTAATATAAAAACGATAAAGTTCTGAAAATATACCATAGAATGTACTTTAGAAAAGTATTGAAAATCGTTAAAATGAGATTAAGTAGGCTCAAATGAAATAAAAATTTCGAAAAAAAAAAAATAAAAGTTGCCAATGTGCCATTTTAGACATGATAACACACTGCAATTTTTTAACTGCCGAACTTGAAAACATGATGAGTTTCAAAAAAAAGACAGCTTATATTTACGATATTTCAAATTGAAAAGATAAGCTATAAAAATAGGAAACAGTTTGAAATGATTCTTAATTCTCCAAATTTCACAATCTTTCAAAAACTTGTAATTTTTGTGCATCAAATTGTCGTGGCTCATCAAAACTATACTGTTATCAAAATTATTCAAAAGTGCGCTACTTTTCAGCCATTATGGAAAGGCTAAGATGTTAATGCAAAGATAGGAACCTCCCTTGCCTTATGTGATCAGAAGTATCATTTCTTTAAAAAATGCTTCAATTTATTTTTTTTTTCGATTAAAAATGAATTATTTCAAATAAATATTCATTAAAAAAATTGATTCTCCAGAAAAGCGCAATCTTCTTTTAAATTAATAAAGATGCACAATAAATTAATATGATAAATCCAGAATAAGAGCGTAAAAAGTATTTTTTCCATAATATGAAGGACAATATAATAAAATTAATAAGATTCAATTTTTATGAAAAAATTACTTTTTTCACCCATTCGATTCTGATGCTTATATGGGACAAGCGTTTTTCAGATCAAGTTATTTATTGATTTTTGTTGCAATTTTTTATATTTTTGGCCCATTTATCAAAAGTGTTTTGCTTTTATTTATGAGTTCTTAATTGAATTTCGATACAGTTATTCAATGCAACTTGATTTTGAAATATTTTTCTGGAAATTTTATGAATTAGAATTTTCTAAAATAAAGTTTCGAGTACATTCGTTAATAAAAACAGCTATAATTTTTCTTTCCTCATCCAAATGGATATTGTATCAACATTTAGATGTTATTTAAAACATAGTCTGTCAGTTGAATGAGCTTTACCAAACCACATCATGTAGTTAGATAGAGGGGTGTTTGCACAAAATATCGATGTGTTCTAGTAGTAGTAGTAGTAGTAGTAGTAGTAGTAGTAGTAGTAGTAGTAGTAGTAGTAGTAGTAGTAGTAGTAGTAGTAGTAGTAGTAGTAGTAGTAGTAGTAGTAGTAGTAGTAGTAGTAGTAGTAGTAGTAGTAGTAGTAGTAGTAGTAGTAGTAGTAGTAGTAGTAGTAGTAGTAGTAGTAGTAGTAGTAGTAGTAGTAGTAGTAGTAGTAGTAGTAGTAGTAGTAGTAGTAGTAGTAGTAGTAGTAGTAGTAGTAGTAGTAGTAGTAGTAGTAGTAGTAGTAGTAGTAGTAGTAGTAGTAGTAGTAGTAGTAGTAGTAGTAGTAGTAGTAGTAGTAGTAGTAGTAGTAGTAGTAGTAGTAGTAGTAGTAGTAGTAGTAGTAGTAGTAGTAGTAGTAGTAGTAGTAGTAGTAGTAGTAGTAGTAGTAGTAGTAGTAGTAGTAGTAGTAGTAGTAGTAGTAGTAGTAGTAGTAGTAGTAGTAGTAGTAGTAGTAGTAGTAGTAGTAGTAGTAGTAGTAGTAGTAGTAGTAGTAGTAGTAGTAGTAGTAGTAGTAGTAGTAGTAGTAGTAGTAGTAGTAGTAGTAGTAGTAGTAGTAGTAGTAGTAGTAGTAGTAGTAGTAGTAGTAGTAGTAGTAGTAGTAGTAGTAGTAGTAGTAGTAGTAGTAGTAGTAGTAGTAGTAGTAGTAGTAGTAGTAGTAGTAGTAGTAGTAGTAGTAGTAGTAGTAGTAGTAGTAGTAGTAGTAGTAGTAGTAGTAGTAGTAGTAGTAGTAGTAGTAGTAGTAGTAGTAGTAGTAGTAGTAGTAGTAGTAGTAGTAGTAGTAGTAGTAGTAGTAGTAGTAGTAGTAGTAGTAGTAGTAGTAGTAGTAGTAGTAGTAGTAGTAGTAGTAGTAGTGTATACCATCTTCTGTTCGGTGACATGACATAACTTCTCCATACATGCCTATTAGCCATAGCAGGACGTGATTCGATAAAAGTCAACCCTGTGTCTTTTTGAAGTATATCTTTCAATATTATATTTAGACTTTTTTTGATATGAGCCTCATCTGGTAACCAAAATAACAGAATGTTTGTAGGCTCGTTGGTGCCACGCTACAAGTCCAGCAAGCACTAACGATCTTTTTTCTATTGTGATGTACAGCTGAGTATTTGTGAGGCAGTTCCTCCAAAAAAAATTTTTGGCTTATCGGAGCATGCGAGTGTAGGTCCCATCATTTTTCTCCATTGCAACGTTGGTCATTACCCAGGATTCACACCCGTACAGCAATATGAACTTTACAGTAGATTTGAAAGTTCCAACTTTCGTTTTTATGGTAATCCGAGAGCTCCAGACTTTTTCTAGGAAGTTGAGAGCATTGCATGATTTGCCGAATTGCGTATTGATACTTCGTGAAAAATTGGTGTAGCTTCCCAGATGAATAAGTTCTATTGAAAACAAAATATCACAAAGCCTTTTGTAAATTTCAAGAGATATGTACAAACGTGTTTGTTACTATTGTGTTTTGAAAAATACTCCACTTCATAGTTACGATTGATTGACCATATCAAACTTATGATCCATCTATTCAAAGAACAAAACATCACTTGAGATGAGTTTAACTTTAACACGAAACCTCTTTCCCGACCAACGAAGAGTGGGAATGTAGCATTATAAAAGATACAGTTTATAACATATGGGTTTAATTTAAAATATCAATGTTCTTTTTTATGATGAAATTGATTGAAGAGGGCTTAAAATGGAGATTGAAAAAAATTCAACAAGCAAAATACACTGTTTCAGATTGAGTTTAATTCTTCACAACTTATTCTATGATGAATTCAACTTAACTCTTATATTTATTTGGTCGACTTAACTGGCTTATATTTATCATCTTGAAAGACTCCATGTTTCGCTTATTATCAACTTTTTAAAATTTCACTTATAATCTTTTTTTTAGGTTTTTTATTTATTTTTTTTTTAATTTCATTTTTATTCAATTTCGGCTAGATTTGCAGTCTCTAATGTTATGTTGTTTTATTGGTTCCATTTAAGAATATGTTTAAGGGAAGACACGACGGTCAAACTAGAAACTTCGTTGTTTTGATAAAACTGCTGAAATTGGGGTTTTCTATTCCAATCACGTGAAGAAGCAAAATTCAATTGTTTTGACATATTTGCGCAAACAATATATTCAAGAGTTTATTTCATTTACATGATGTTATTTAAGGATCAAAATTAACTGAATATAAAAAAAGTTCTAATTCAATTGAATTATAAAGTTGTTTTACATTTCTGACGTCTCAAACATGCATAGCTAAAGGTTCGATAAAGACAGACGGCAATTGATGTGTGTAATAATGGACATTGCCAACACTTCCTTCGTTTGGAGAAAAGCTAAATGAAAAAAGTTATATTTTTTTTATTTAGTAAATCTACTGATTTAATTAATTTTTCTTTATTTATTGAAATATTCTCAAAAATGATGTAAAAGTATAAATCGTTTTATGATAAAATTATTATAAAAAATTGGAGACTTTTAAAACTCGCATGTCAACTCAGGAAGAGATTGTACTCAAAATTTCAAACCAAAGTTCCACAATACAAATTCTGTATAAAAAAACTTTTTTTGTGATAATTCATAAATCAGTGTCTTGTTAATATTTTTTGCAATCCCATTTCAATGGCTAAATTCAAAGTAAAGTCACTAAGATAAGCAAATGGTTAAAAATTATCTTGATAGAAATTCCGTCAAAGCTTTAAGAAAAAAATCTAACGTGAAAAATCAAACTGTTAACAACATTATGAGAAATTTAAAAACTGGAGAAATTAATAAAAATAAAAACGAATTTTTATTTATTCTAATTAGAAAATATTTTTTCAGATTATTTTTTAGGTTTTTCGCCGATTGGTATTCAAGTATGACTATAGCAACAGAAATTAGATTGATAAATAAAATTAATTAATTAATGGATCTATATAACATTGTGAAAAATTGTAAATCATAAAAACAAGAATATTTGATTTCTTTTTTTTGACGAAGCTTTTCGATATATTCAATCCCCATCAGATAACTAAATTAGTTACCCGAAACTATACAAGCACTAAATTTTTTTGTGCTAGTGGTTGATCAGTCCATTCGGAGCATTAAACTTCTTTTGCACCAATTTGGTGGATCTTTTCTAGCTTTGCGTCTAAATCGTATTTTAGCAGCATTCAAATTTTTTCATTATCGTGGATTGCTATAAGACAAATCAAGCCGTTTTTTAGGAGGGAAGATTGTTTACTTTAACGATTAATTGTCTAACTCTTTGCAAAAAGCAAATTTATTTGAACAAAAATTTTCTTCTCGTTTGCATAAACTATTCACTAACACGTAAAGCTTTATGTATATTATAAATATATTATATGCATGTATGTAAGTACACCATTAGTCGCCTCTAAATGGAGTTTCGATAGAACAGGAAGTATGACAGAGCGCTACTTCTTAATACCAAAAAATTTGAAACAAAGCTTTTCAACAAACTCTTTATTTAGCTCAGTTAATCAATTTTTAATTTACTGCTTGTGAAGATTATTTATGAGCAAAGATTGTTAATTTGGACGCGGAATTATATAATTTGTTGCAAAAATTATTTGGTCGAGAGGCTTCCTAATTCGCCGCAATTTTATTTATTTGCACAGACTTTCTAATTGGTCGCAACATAACGCAAAAACCTATACCTTCATTTTTGTATAATTTTTTCACAATGCTAATTATCATCTATATTTTCTTTAATGCTTAAATTAATGTTTTTGTTAAAAATAAATATTTGTAATTTTTTCAATTTAAAATATGTATTTTTTCTATCTAACAATATTCTGATTATTTCCCATCACACGTATCATATCATTACATAGATTTCATACTGCGCGCAGTTTACAAAGTAGGCTTGTAGCAAAGGTACTGTAACATGCGTTCATTTAGAGTTAAAAATAGTATTGAGCACCTCTCGATGCTGATGAAAGTCAACGTGAGAACACTGCATATGACAGACA
This sequence comes from Pterobdella sp. o SKG-2022, assembly GCA_964035795.1. Taxonomy (NCBI): domain Eukaryota; kingdom Metazoa; phylum Annelida; class Clitellata; order Hirudinida; family Piscicolidae; genus Pterobdella; species Pterobdella occidentalis. The sequence continues at coordinate 8,531,210 of OZ038321.1, read as the reverse complement.
CGTTCTGGATGTAATGTATTATCTTGCAGAGAGCCTTGCCGAGCGTCCAGCAAAATGTGAACCATTTCATCAACTGTGTTGATAATTTTTAAAGTTCTATTACACCACAATACAATATCAAGCATAATTTTTACAGAATATGTCCAAAATTTTTTTTTATTTCATTTATATATATTAAATTTCTATGGTTGATAATATGTCTGCCGTTAGCAAAATTCTTTCATAATCAGATATACTTCAATCTGTTGTTAACACCTTACGTAGTAATGTGTTGGAATAAGTTAAAGCTGAAAAGCCTTTGCACCCAAAAAAAAGAAAGCTGAAGATACTCGAATCAATTTCTAAATTTTCAACATCCTCATCGATTAGTTCAGCTCTCGTGATCATTTCATGTCCAACTTCATCTTCAACCTCCTCGACCAAATCAATTTTGTCAACAACATCCTTTTCAACCTTTTCAACTCTTTCAACCTCATCATCTTCAACTTCATCAACCTATTTGTTTTCAACTTTCTTGATTTCTTCATTTTCAACAACTGAGACCAGTTCAAAGTTTTCAACTACTTCACTTTCAACTACTACAAAATTTCATCTTTATAATTCAATTATTAATATATCATTATCTCTATGTTCTTTTCTTACTGTTGCCTCTGTTTTTGAGTCAAATCCGAATTCATCTCTAAGTTCTTCTCTTCCTTATCTCACTAAAAATTTTTTTATTAAAATCTTCACCAAAACCAAAACATAAGATAACGCCCTTGGACAAATACCTGGTTAAAATAATTGCTACTTCGAACGAAATCTTGCTGTTTTTTTGTAAAAGGCTTGTGGCATGCATCAATGCCCGTAAATCACAAGTCTCTTACACGACCAAACGGTTTTTAACTCAGTTAATCCAGTAATGTGGGAAACTGACACAGCTGACTCCCTCAAAACTGTTGGGAATTTCTTTGAGAAGATTTTTGACATTACCCTAAAAACGCCAGCTCTTTTCAAATTCACTTAAACCCTTTTTGAGTTACCAGCATGGGTCACAAAATATGAAATTGTGTCGTCTTTAAAAAATTATCTTCACTGTACTGATTCACTTTATGCTTTCCAGCATAAGCCAAATTTCTTAAACCCGTCAAAATGAGATTGGCTAGTTCAAATCTCCAGCTCGGTCTATCCATCTTTTTACCAAACTAAACTTTCCCAACTTTCCATTGGTAGGTTCTAGTTTCACATTCGTATAGTTCCCACAAGATGTCAAAACTGTCAAACTTACGGCCACAATATATCTAAATACTCCAATTCCACATCTTGCGAAGACTGTGGTGGCAATCATCTTGCAACTAGCTGCCCAAAGATTTTTTCCCCTATCTATGTTTCTTGCTTCAAACTGAATTGTCATGGTTACGATCACACCATCACTTTTTCTAGTTGCCCAGTTTTTCAGCAGCAAGTGCGACTCAAGATGGGCCGCACTACTTGGCATTGACGGTCAACCTTTCATCCTTTAAACCATAATTCATTTTTATCCACGAAATTCAATCGCCTCAATTCTGGGTCTACTCGTGGCAAGTCTTTGCTTATACTTGACTTTCTTTTTCTCATAAGCTAGACATCATTGCTTTGACCAAAACTTGGATCCCCGAGAAAGTAGATAATGTCACTAAATATGACATAGTGTCTCATGGCGTTCATGTCTTTAACTTTCACCGACCCATCAGCAAACAAGGTGGAAAAAATTTTGTAAATGCTGGGAATTCCATTGAAATGAATCATAAAAACCCCGCTCAGGTCTTCTTTCAAATCATTAACAGCCAAAGTGTCTTAAGTCACATTCCCTAATTCTATCAGTAATTTATCGTCCTCCCAACACCGGTAATTTTATCTGTAAGTTCAAGCTTCATCTCTATTACCTTTAATCCCATTTTTCAACATTTACATTGGCCGGTGGTTTTAACACCCCAAATTTTACGTCTCATGACAACCCGCTTAGTGTCCTTTTACGTGAACTCGAGTTAGTCCAACATATAGACCTTTCTACTCAAAAATTTGGTAACATCCTTGATCTCATCATCCCTCCAAAACCTGCCTGTCATCTCATACAAGATCTTCGTGTAAAAACTTCTGAATTCGATCACCCTTTCATTTTTCAGTCTTTACCTCGCTCGCACCCCCCTCTTTCCTTGCATTGTTGTTTCCCGCTCTTTTGAACATTTCGATGAAGCTGTATTCGAAAAAGATTTCACACATATTTAAAATAGGCTTATTCAGCTTTTTGATTTTTTTGTTGAAAAGTTTCTTACAACAATGAACAACTTTCAATCATTTATTGACCACAAGCCCCACTTCGCACTCACACTTTTCGCCCTAGCAATCACTCCCAGCACAAGCTTTTTCTGGACATCCTCACTGCCAAAAAAAAACGACAACTTGAAAAAAAAATTTCTTCTTTATTAAGGTCTACTAAACCCGTTTCAGCTAGCCTTCTTACTGCCTTTCAAGGTATCTCATAGACGGCTCGCCTTCTCATCTTTAAATCCCGTGCAGACTAATTCAACAACATTTTTTCCAGCCAACTCAATAGTTTTTAGGAAACTTGCCAATTTCATTCTACAAAAATCCCCTTCTTCTTGCCACGCAATTTTTCAGAAACTATCAATTTTGTGGACACCTACAGCAGCTTCTTGAAAAAGAAAATCGATTTTACTCTCAAATTTTTTTTAACGTCCATTCCACCCTGCCCACATCCTACTTTATCAAACAATCAAACACCATTCTATAATTTTTTTTGTTAGTATTGAGGAAGTAAGTAGGTTCATACGATCTTTACCCAACAAATCTTCTCCATTAGACAAAATCCCCACATCCACTTTAAAACGTTTTTTCACCTTTTATTCCAATAATTTTCAAAATATTGCATTTTGCCTTTTTCCCAAGCAAAGTTTCCCGCTTTTTTGAAAACAGCTAAAGTTCACCCTTTGTTTGAAAAAGGCCACTTGGACCCTACCATTCCTTCGAACAACCACCCTAATTCTAATTGAGCACCATTTCAAAAATTATCGAAAAACTCATTCTTTTTAGAATAACTTTTCACGTTTTTTCATTGTCTAATTTTAATCCATTTCAATCAGCATATCACCAACACCACTGAGTAGAAACTACACTTCTACGTATCACTGACAGTTTTTGCAACATTTTTGTCACTAAACATGCCACAGTTTTGGTTTCGTTAGACCTTCCTGCTGCTTCCGACACCTTTGATCATAATATCTTAAATGACATTTGAATAGACCTTTCAATACTTCTGATCTCGCTTTTTCTTGGTTTTGCTCCTACGTCTCTCAAAGTTTTCAGTTTGTCAAAAAAAAAAATTTTTCTTTTCTTACATCACTTATCTTGGTTATGTCACATGGCTCCGTTCTAGGACAAATTCTTTTCTTTTTATGTATATCTCTCATCTATAGCATTATTGAAAAGCACGGTTTGCTCTTTCACCAGTTTCCTGATGACATTACGCATTTCACAGTAGCTTCTTTTTCTGAACTCTTGGTTTTTTCAGATTCAACTAAAACTAAACTCTTATAAATCCGAGTTGATGTTTGTCAGTAGCTCTTTTTTTTTAGCAAAATACAATCTCCCTCTGTGGTAAACCTTGACGGCAACACACTTCTTTCATTTTCCAAGCTCAAAATCTTAGGTGTCATTCTAGACTCAAATTAGAACTTAACCCACTTTATTTGTCAAATAATCCAATTTTTTAACTTCCATATTAGAGCCTTTTAAAAGAAGTACATAAATTTATAATTCTTGCCAATGCTAATGTTTTCACTATCTCAGTAATTTTAGACTATTGCAATTCTTTGTTTAGCGCAAGCTTTAATCCCTCCAAAACTATGCAACCAAAACGGTTCTTCAAGCTGGTTACTTCAGTTCTTTCAGTGAATGTCTTGATCGTTTGCACTAGTTACCAGTTTCCCAAAAATGCAAGTTTATATTTTTTCGGCTCATTGACGTTTGAGCTTAAACAACCTGCCCATTCTTTTGATCTTTTGTCTGTTAGGCACACCAATCAAACACTCAGATCCTCGCACTTTAGTTTCCAGCTTCATCAACCTGTTTCTTCAAGCTTGTTTATAAGTCGTTCTTTCTCTCATCATGCCCCACGTCTGTAGAATTTTCTCCCCACGTTTGTAGAATTTTCTCTCGTCTAACTTGCGCTCATCACCTTCTTTCAAAAATTTTTGCAAACTCTTGAAAACTCACCTATACCATAAACAACTTCATTCATAATTTTTCACAATTATTCAAGCGCCTTTGAAGCAAATTTATTTGTGAACTGTGCGCTATAAAAGCTTTAATAACAATATTAATTCCAAAATTTGAAAATTGTTCTTTCTACTGAGACATTCAGGCCACAGGTTTGGCTTTAAGTAAGTGAACGAAAAAAATTTAATAAACAAAAATGATGCTGCAAAAAAATACAAGTGAAACTTAAGTATTATACTAATAATTTTACAATGTGAATGAGTGCTGTTTTGACTTCACAATATATAAAAATTAAACGGCCCTTAATTAACAAATATCAAATAATATGAAAAAATAAAAGTTTATTGAATTCTCATTATTTATAATTAAAACAATCTCAATAATTTGAAAAAACATTTTAGATAAAAAGCAAGGGTTGATGAGATAGATGTCTTTAAAGTCTCAAGAAGAACTAATTGGAAAATGAAACGTCATTTTAAAATATGCGAATTTTCAGATCTGAACTTCAAAAAAGATTGGGAAAATTGTGAAAAAATTAATAATGTCATTAAGAAAGATGTCACCATCTTTAGTGCCACTTTCAAGAAATCATCACCATCTTTAATAATAACCATAAAGCTATTCAAAACTTCCTTACGAAGCTTTTTGGTTTAAAAAAATTCTTATAAGCATAAGCTGGTGATGATTATCTAGCAAATCGAGACGCTTCGTACTAAACTTTTAAAAATTTGTGTTGTATTGTACCATATTATTATCACCAAGTAACAATAGTGTTGGTTAATTTTTTGTAATTTAATATAAAAATTTTTTATTAAAATTATTCAACTTCAATTTGAATCTTTTTTATCGAAGTCATAAATCATCTTTAACAAGAAGTGTCTTCATTATAAATAATTTGAGCATCATCACAATTGAAAATATTTTGATAGTTATTTGTATTTCTAAAAAATCTATCGTCATTTGAATAAAATATGAAATTGGAGAAAATTTGAAAAAATGAATGCCTTAAAATAGAACGAATATATTTAAAGGCATTTTCTAAATTTAGTTCTCATATCGAAGCGCTAATTGAACCGAGGACAATGCGTTTTTTTTTTGACTTAATTTTACCAATTTTTTTGCATATTATTTTGAAATATTTTTTGACTAAATTTAATTTTTTTAGCATAAAAGAAAAAAACTTGTAAAATATTTTTTTCATAGAATTTTTTGAAACTTTATAGCTGGAGGCTTATTTATTTTCATCAATTAATCAAAGTGAAATTGGAACCAATGCTCAAAAACGTTCTCAAATGAAAAAATATATATAATAATTTTTTCAAAAATCTGAAAAGGATAGTTAAAGGATAAAAAAAATTTAAAAAAACACTTTCGGAATTAGTGATATGAAAAAAATTAAGTCAAAACATCAAATAAAAAAGTATCAAAAACCTATTAAATAAAACATTTATAAATGAGATCCACTTTTGAACACTTTTTGACATTTTGAAGGCTTTTTTTATGTTTTTTCGTTAATTGAATTTAGTTTGTTTTGTTTGATTTTTTAAGAAGCTCTGAATTAATTGTAATTTTTTTATTTTGTACCATAAAAAACTATTTCGAAAGATAAGATTAAGATTCACGTGAAAAGAAGAAGCAAAAAAGTCATTAAGAGATCCAGAATACTGAGACTGCATGCAGGGGTAATGCTCTTAATGACATACAGTAAGAATACTGAACTTTTCACAGGTTCGGAAGTTTTTAAACAATCACAAGCTTAAGCCATTCTACTGGTTCAGTTCGAGGTAAAAAGGAATGCCCAATATGTTCGAGAAGCTCATTGTTTATGGGAAGTGCTTTAGACTTTTGAGCATTCAACAAAGTATTGTATTGTGAAAACCAAAAAGAAAGGGAAAAAGAGAGGCAATTCAAGATGGAGTTCCTACAAAAGGATGAGGAAATGAAAAGGCATACGTGCAAATGCTATGGAGTACCGAAAAATTTTTGAAACTAAAAATAAGTGTTGGAACATTGTGAAAAAAGTGTGAAGAAATAGAATTTAAAATGTTGACAAAACTAAAGTAATTTTCATTTTTGTTTGAAAATGTTCCAATAAAATTTGAGCTTAGTTTCTTAATGCATTCGACTTTTAGATCAATATTTTATTCAAAAGAATAGAAACCGTTGAAATAGAGCCTCATCTTATCTTACAGATGATTTCAACATCATTCTTGAATGGATGTTGAAATTTTACATTTTGATAACTACTTAATGAAACTGAAAGTTTTCAATCATCTTCAGTGTCTTCCATCAAGAGTTAATAAAGATTAAATGAGTTAGAAAAGTAACAAATATTCATTCTTGAAAGAAAATTTCAAAGTTTTTCTGACAGTCTCATTAGTTTTCAAAATTTATAACTTTTCTTATTTTATATACTCATTTTTGAATATTTCTGTTTATTTTCCTATATTACGAATTTATTAATAACACTATTTCGTTTGAAAACGAAGTGGTGTTTAAATACTTTTGGAGGAAAAATAACTGCCTCAGCAGAAAATAGAATATTTAAGACGCGTAAAAACTTGTGGTACGCAACCTCTTTGTTCTGACACCACTTTTTAAATAAAAATTTCCAATGAGTTTTCCTGATTTAAGTGAAAATACTTTATAAGCTGAAGAGTCAAAATAACGTATTTTCTCCGTTGGAACCCAACAGATAAAACAAGCTAATTCAAACTTTATTTTACTTTTTGTTTTAGGAGATTTTCTTTTTCACCATAGTTTTAAGTTTTAAATACTTTTCAGAATCTAATTTGGGATATTGCCTTTTTTATCAACTTGCATAGATCCGGATAAATATCATTTGAGAGTCTATTCAAAAATATTAAAAATTTTTTTCTCTACTTTTACTTCAGATTAACTGTTTGGCTTTCTTATACGTGATGTCATCGATAAGACAAGTGTTTTTGAATTGAATTTTTGAAAAAAATTATGCTTTGAACAGCAAACTAGAGAATAATTCTTCAAATGTTCACCTAGTTCTTCGTCCTATAACTTCCCCATCTCAAACCTAAAACCCATTCAGCAAAAGATGAACAATTTGATGGGAAATTTATTTCCAAATAATAAACTAAGCTATAAAAATCATAGTTTTATAGAAAACGAAAGTTTCTTTCTGGTCTTAAAACTTTTGAAAAAACTTATTTTGTAGATTAAATGTAAAAACTAGATGAAAAGCACATGGAGAAACAAAAGGAAGGTATGCCGATGTGTTGAATCACATTCCTTCGAGTATATGAATTGAGAGGACATGAAATCGTTTTTTTTTATATATATTTTTTGAGACACATCTCGATACACAAAACATCACCAGAAAATGAATGGCGCTGATTCTTCTTTGTACCCACTTAGAATGAAAATAACGTTGAGTTTTTTGATATAAAACAATTTCCAGCAATGAGCAAAGTGTGATGGGATTCTCAAACATTGAAGTCTTTGATTGGAGATTGTAGAGGGTGTTTCATGCAGATTTACGATAATTTCAAAGATTTCAATCCTAAGAGATTTTAATTTTGTTTTTTAAAGAAATAAAAAAATTTCCAAGTAAAAATGTTTTGTTCAAAATTTAAATTGAAAAATTATTTTTAAAAGTCAAATTTGTTTTTACAAAATATATCCGAACAAATATAATTACAGCAACCACTGTTAGTGATTGGTACTTATGGATCTTAAAAAATTATTAGAAAAAAAAACAATTTTAAACTTTTCAAAGATAAAATTTAGTACTGGTTTACTTTTTAATATTTTTTACAACCTTCTTTAATACAAGCGTCACTCTAAAAGCCTTTTTGTCGTGTTTCTCAAGCTTCTAATCAACAATTATGTCAGAATTCTAACAAGATATGGCGTGACAGATTTTGGATAAAAAATCAAATATATTTTAGTTACTGATTGAAATGATTTTTTCAACTAGAAAAACTTGAAATATATGATAGCTGAAACTTGACTAGTTCATGCATAACCTTATCTTCGGTTCACTGCGAAGAAATATTTTATATTTATGTTCTCAAAGGTCGTTCCACATCATGAATAAAATCTATTCAAAAAAGTAAAACAGTAAAAAATCACCATTGAAAGGTCTCCATAAATTCAATTCTTATGCTTTGTCTCATAGCCAAATGTTTTGAAATCTAAAATTTAGAGCTGGATCATTAGATTATTAACAACCTGAAATATAGATTTTTTTTTCAAATGCGTCAATATTTTTAAAGTGTATAACTTCTAAATTCAGTTTTAACAAAGTAGTAATATAAGTGAAAAATGAAAAAACGATTTTGGCAAGCTCCTAAATTATACTGAAAAATAAGAAAAAAATTCTAGTTTAATTTATCATTGCTTTCAAAAGTTTATGTCCAATTATTTTTAATTTTGTGAAAACTATGTATTTAATTGAAATAAATTCATAAATTTTGATAAATTACATTCCCTATGATTTATCCGCCTTAATAGTGTGCTCATTATTCATATTTAATTAAATAAGCGGACTCTTATCTTCATGCAATTTTTTCGAAAATTATCATATAACAAAAATCATTATGAATACATGTATCGAATTTAGACTTTTGAATGCTTTTACTTTCAAAGTTGTTGCATAATTTATACTCTATGTAGAGGTTTTAAACTCATGTTCGACAGCTTATATGGACCATTTGTGTTTCATCTATTAGGTGTTTCACCTTTTTAAATAAATTCCGTGGTTAATCAAAATGTACGAAAAAACTTCATTATTATATAATAAAGCTTAATAAAATGCTTTAAATCGATTTACTGAGTATTTTCAATGTTTCGTACTTGTTCTTTTATTTGATATCTATCCCATTCAATGATCAACCCCAAAATTGCTAAAGCTAAAAAGTTCTTTTTTCAGATTAATTTGATGGAATGCATACAAATAAAAAATAACGGGGGTTTTCATGTTTTAGTAGGAATGTCGATTTTGATTTTGACGATTATTTTGTTTTAGAATCATTTCAGATTGCACACCATTTGTTAGTTCCAATTCTCCTTGGTCACTCATTGAACCAATTTTAGCGCCTTAAAAGTTTTATCTCTGCTAACCAGGACAAAAAATTACTCCTATCTCTCCTTTCAGTTGGTCATAACCGTTAATTTGTACGAATTTATACAGCAGCTTTTTTCAATAGACAAAAATGATAAAAAAACTATATAAAAAAAAAATATTTCAGAATTTTGATTGTTTTTTAAAATTGTGTGGGACTGAGAAAAAAAATGTGTGATACCAGATAAATCACACAACGCGTGAAATCAGATAAAATATGACTATATACTTTTGCACCATCACCAAACTATATCAAAAAAAAATTGGCAAATGAAGGCATCTAGCCTCAAATGATGAAGTAGTCGAAAATTGAAGATAAATTAATATTTGTTGCTACGGTGTAACAGTAATTTTTTTAAGAGTTAATCTCTAGCCAATTTTTTTTCACAGAAAATATACTCTTTGGAACAGAAAGGAAATCGTAATGAAGATAAACATTTTTCTATTGCATTTCAATTTAGCTCAAAAATATAAAATTTATGGCTTGTCAAAAATTTTTAATAAATTATTATTCATTATTTTTCTGAATACGATTTCATTTGTTGAGAATTTTTAAAACGTAGGCTTTGAGTTGTGCATTTCTATAGTGCCAACCAAAAGGCAAAACAGAGATGCTTCATTGAATGTTCCATGTGTGTAATCAGACGATTTCCGCTATTCGTTAATATTTACTGTCTTCACTGTTCTATTTACTACCACTTCCCAAATGTAGATTTATTGAATATTAGTCTTTCATGTATTTGCACTCTTCATGTTACCTTCTCTTAGTTTTTAAATGACATGTTTCCATCTCAACCTTCATTTAACAATCATCGAGAAGCACCCTGTTAAGTCCATCTTGTATGTAAAACCACAATAATGACCATTTAACCGTTCACTAATTATACCATAGAAGTATTATTCAGTTAAAAATATATCTAAATCGCTCATGAACTTTGCTGGAAAATGCTATTATATTGTTATCAATATTTCATTCACATGACTCGAAGTTTTAAAACTAGGTTTGCTGCAGAGGCGCATTATCATTTTTCATTGCCATTAAGTTGCATCTCTTAAATAAAATGTTGTTGTATAGTTTATAAAAAATTTTGAGAAGTTTAGATTAATTTCTACTTATAACATCTGGCGCAGATTAAGCTTACAAGTGTCTCTTATTAACTACTCAAGTCTCTACTAGTCTGTCAAGTTTTTGATAAAAATTGATTTCAAATTTTGTTTTTCGATAAAGGCCATACTGTCAAATCTTATGGAAAGAAGTATTTTCTTGCTGGAAAACTAAATCTGCGCCATAATAAATATAAAACTTCCAATTTTCCGACATAATTTTCTTTTTTTTTCACTGTTGTAACCACCAAAAATGTTTAACGTTGGCTTGAATTACTTTGTTCGGGTTTCATAGTGTTGAAACATCTACCAAAACATGGTCTGATGTTTTTGTAACGATGCAGCTTTAAAAAACTATATATAGCCTATATAACATGTGTTGTATATAAGACTATATCAAATTAAATTTTTATTAGTTTTTTTAATTAAAAATTCAATAAGCTTCAAATAAAATAATTTAATCACAAGAATAGCATATGAAGTGTTAAAACTGCTAGGTGTTTTAATGTCGAAACACTATCACACCCAGTAGGACAATCCTGCAATATCAAGCACGTTAAAAGAATAGACCTGCTTTGTTGTGAATATTAGCATACTGAGTTCTAAATCAATTTTTTCAAAAATCTTTTTATTGGACAAAACTCAGTAGATTTTATTCTCAAAAGGAATAGATATGTCATGGCAAAATAAGCCGTTTGAAGTATTTGATTCAAGAAAAATTTACCATTATGTGTAGTAGTAGTGATGATCACAAAAACATATGAATACAAAAACATCTAGTTCTCCTCATCATTAAAAGAAAATTGAAAGATAACCGAGTACACAATTTTCAAGCTGTAAGCATATAAAGAAGAAATGCAAACTTGAAATGTATTATCATGGGCTAAAGCTTTCTCAAGAAACTGTCAATTTTGTCCAACAGAATTCAATATAATTTTAAATATTATTAAAATGTGATTTTGACGAAACCTTTAAAAAATTCAATACGAATTTCATATGAAATAAGAATTTATTTTTTTTAACAGTATAAAACCAAATTGATAAACTCCATTCTAGGTTGTGTTTTGCTTAACTAAGTGGCTCAAAACTCTATAATGTTTCTTAACACCTACAGCAGTGGCTTAAACTACTTTTTTCGAACGGAGTTTTTATACTTCAGCAACAAGTTGATAATGTGGTTAATTAGTTTTTCAAGTATATATGAGGGCTTGAGATATACATAAATTTGCTTTTATAGTTCATTCACAAAAAATAAAAACAGTTTCCAATTTCTCATAACTATTGTGATATTTTAAAAATATTTTCATAAAATCTTGAAGGTTCTGAATAAGCATGTACAATAGAAAAATGCAAATCTTTGCCTTGAAGAAGAATCTTTAATATTTTAACATCAGAGACTTCCAACAGCATATTATGTGCCTCAATTCACATTAAGAAGTGAAGACAAATAAGCCATCTCAAATAATTCTGTTGAAAACATTTATTGTTGAATTTCAATTATAATATGAGCAATACATTCAAACAGTGCTATAGTGAAAATTTAAGCAGATAGTCTGTTACAAGAATCAGTTGTCATTATATTTCATTCATTTCAAAAACTTTTGTTCAAATATAATGAGGCTTAATTCCATCCAGAGTCTTTTCCAACTAGATATCTCACTTTGAGTTGAAAAGGGGCTTTGAATTTGCATTCATTTATCTTCGAGCTTTCAAGCTCTGGCATACGGAGTTTTTTTAATTATTTTTTTAAACTTTCATCAAATGCCTTTTGTTAGTGAAAAATTAATAAATAAATGAAAGCTATGAATTATTCACTTCTTGAAAAATGAAAGCTATTTTGACAAAAACTTGGTCTCTGAAACATTTTAAGCAAAACTCGAAGCATCTTCAAGCATTTTTTTAATTGAATGAAAGATTTCAAATCCGATTATTAACTTATTATATCTAACAGAGCAGAATTTTTTCAAAGGTTTTCTAAACGATTTATGTTATGTATTTTAAATTGACTTGAAACTTGCAAAATGTTATAAATCTAATTTTTATAAAAACTTATTATTTACAAATGATAGTTTTAATATAACAAGATAAAATAGTTAATAGTAGATTTTACATTTTTAGTAACATACTTTCACTTAAAGTGTTTGAACTGATGTAACAGTTATTCGTAACATAGATTCTATGGAAATTAACAAGCACACGCGGATACCCTTCGAGATACTATTGAGGGATTTCATTTTTTTTTAATTTAAAATTTAGAAAAGTTAGAAAACTATGAAAAGTTCTTTAACTTCCATCTATTGAACCATAGATAAGCATTTGATGCTTGGGCTATTTTATTTCGAAAATTATCATTAGAAAAATTTTTCATCACTGAGTTTATCAAATATTTAACAAACAAAAACTTCTTATATTATGTTTTCATCAGTAACGAAGAAATGAGGAGAAACGTGTAAATATATTCACATTTATATCAAAATTATTATATATTTAAATTTTTCAAAAATTAAAATGATTTATGGGATGTTAATATGGTTTTCTTAAAATTTTTTAATAACAAAGTTGTTAGAATCTCATATTTTGAAAGATGGAAGTTAATAGGGTGAAGTACCAAGCCATTTAGTTGAAGAATGATTTTACCCAGAAAATCCAGATTTAATACTTATAAAGAACTTGAAAAAAAAATTTTATCATGAATATGTTGAAAATTTTTTATAATTGCCATTTTGATTTATATACTGTTGAATTTTTATTCATTTCGAGCAAGTAAATAAATACCTTCTGATTGCCTTTGTTTTCCATCGTTTCATAATTTATGAAGAACGTTTCATAAAAGTCAATTAAGCATTAACAAGTAGCGTTTTTTGCTGAAAAAATATTTTCAGCTGGAATAAATCAAAAAAATTAAGATTCTTTATAGCACTCTGGGCACTTAGTTTTGGAAGCTTTCACTTTGATGTGAGCATTCTGAAAGTTTAATTTCAAAAATGGAAACTGAAGAGTTTTAATAAAAGGTTCAAATTATATAGAATTTTTCATCTAAACTTTCCTCAAGTATCATTCGCCATTTTTAAAAACAAATAACAAGTCATGAACAAAACATATTTTCATAAAGTACATTTTTCACAAAGGCTTATAATATACTTTTTATATTTTTAACATATATTAACTTGACACAAAAAACAAACAATTAGATGTAACAAAACAGCATTTTACCAAAACACTGCATTGATAAAATGATTTATTTATATTATAAACTATCAATGATTATACATGTGTTCGTAACTATTTATTCTCAAAGTACTTGCGATGAGCAATAGCCAAAACGAATCGACAGAATGCAATGTAATTTGATATATATTATAAGTATATTACCGGTCGCTTAAAAGGTGTTTGCTAAAAATTAAAAACTTCAGCAGACTGTGGAACAGTTGCTAACTTTTGGTTTAAGCGGCATTAAACTCGGTGCATTTAGCTAGTTTAAAACTTAAGCTCTTGGGGCGGGAAAAAACTGAGATTATAGGTCTATTAGTAAAATTAACTTTATTCAACCCAATTTAGTTGGAATGCTTCTAACTCATGAAAAAAAAAACGTATTTTACAGTGCTAATTGACGGATAAGCCAGAATTGATCCGGGAAACAATGATAAGCCGAAATAAACCCAACAGTATAACAAAAAAAAAAACAATTAAATCCTAAACGGAATCATAAATAATTAAATTACCATGAAATAGTTTTGTGTATTGGCCACATTGAATAAATTAAATTCAAGATAGATTAGACAAAAAAGCAACAAAATTCTGAAAACATCAAAGTTCTTTGCAATAAAGCAGAATGGGCCTATGAATCAATAATAATAATAATAATAATAATAATAATAATAATAATAATAATAATATCCCCATCGAGTTGCTCTAGTCGTAGGGTTGACTGAGTTTCTCTTGGGTAACTCTCATCACAATTCTTCTCCAGGAACATTTCTGTTGGGCAAGAAGAAAAATGGTTTCGAAATCTTTTGAGTTTTCGAGTTTCATTTTTGGGATAAATTTGACATCTTTTTTTAATGTCTGTGGTAGGGTGGTTAAAGGTCTGCCTAGAAATTTTTTCTTATTTGATGTGGCATAGTACTGCTTCATAGCCATGAATGCTGGCGTATCAGGTCTTCTTAGGATATGTCCCAACATCCTCCATCTTGCACCAGCAATTTCAACTGAAAGGGGTAGGCTATTCGTTTTTTTGTTTAGTTCTTTGTTGCTGATTCTATTGGGATAGTAGATACCGATCACTCTCTTAAGCTGTTTGCGGTGGAATGCGTCAATTTTAGCTTCTATATTTTTGTTGACTGCCCATGCTGAAGCATTGTAGGTGAGAAATTGTACACTCGGACTTTTTTGCTTATCTTTAGCTTTTTCCCTTTCATGTATATTTGCCATTATTTACTCATTGCAGTTTGGGCAAGTTGTTTTCTCCTCTTAATATCTTTTTTGTTATCAAGGAAGGAGCCTAGTTTTTTGCTCGTTTTCCAGGTCTCATCCGATTTTGATATTTTGATGTGTTCCGTCTTGCAAGTATTGACTTTGAGGTTCCAGTTCGAGAACCCATTTTTCAGTTTTCCTTCAAGGTTAAGTAGTTGCTGTTAGTCTCTACCAATGAAATCTAGATCGTCCGCATATCCTACCATTTTTGCTTGTGTCAATGGTTAAAGGTTTGTGTAGCTGTGATCTAGCTTTATATGGTTTGTTACTTTAGACTTGAAAGTGTGCAGTGCTGCTTCTAAGTAAATTGTGAAGAGAATGGGTGAGTCCATCTCCCTGAGAGATCCCTATGTTAGTTTTGTAAGGGGTTTGTGTGCTTTTGCCATTCTATCTTACCTTCAAACAAGTGTTTGTTAACTTTCTGATCATCATTATTTCATCATTGCTCAGAATTTTTTCAAGAACATTTCTTAGAAGGGGTCTGTCCACAGTATCAAAGGCTTGGCTCAGATCGATACCAAGGATATAGTACTCTTCATTCTTATACGCCAGAGCTTTAGCTATATCCCATTTATGTGACCAGACTATGTCTGTAGTGCTTCTTCCATTTTTGAATCGACTTTGATAAGAACCGATGTATGAATCAATGTTAACCTTTTTGTTATTACTATTTATGTGGTTTTCAAAACAAAACAATTGGATAGAATATTATGAAAATATAATTAGATAAATAATAAAATTAAAAACTGAGTATGAAGACATACTAAATAGTCCAAAAGAAGAAATAATTTACAAACTTACATGATCTCTAAAAAAAATTAAGACCATATGAATTACTAGAGTATAAGGCTACAAACTAAGTGCTAAAAGTTCATAAACCCATTAACACCAGAACCATTTTGTTAATAAAGTTTATTTTTCACATTTATTTATCTATCAATTACTAAATAGCTTATAAAATATTTGAAATAAACTTTAAACAATATCCATACTTAATTGCATTATTTGTCCATGAATACATAAATTTTCGTTTGAACAAGAACCTTTCAATTTATTGTTTCCATTTTATACTTATCTCATGTTTCACACAACGCCTATTCCAGCCCTCAACTTTAGCTTTCAAAAATCTTTGGCCACAACTTTTGTTCGATTGAATACAATATAGACAACTGAATTCATTTTCATTTTATAGAACTGAATCATGTTATAAAGAAATGAAAACAAAGTTTTGAATAAGCTTTTCGTTTTTGTTTGACAGTTTTTTCATATATTTTGAAATCAAAATTTTTTAAAAAAGCATTTTCAAACTTTTATTTCTTCAAAAGTTTTTTCTCATATATTTTTTTCTTTTTTTTTCGCTAGTTTTGTTTTTGATGAAATATAACGACTGAAATTATAATAGCATTGAATCAGGAAATTACAGAAATAATCATAAAATTATGTAAATAATTAAGTAATAAGTAATGCAAATGAATATATACTTTGCTCCACGTGGGATAACGAATTCTAAACTCTGTTTTTTTGCTTCATTTAAAAGATAGGGATAAACTTGTTGGTTTTTGAGTTTCCTGGTCAGGCTGCAAAGAAGCCATCGAACTGCCAGTTTCATACGGTGCTAATTTCAATAACAATACCTATTTTCATTCATTTTCATTATTTTTAAATTTGTTTTGGAAACTTTACACAGACTGTTTTAAAAGTTTTCTTTCACTAGACTCATATGTATATTTCCTACCTACACAGAAAAAATAAGAGTAAAAGTCTTTACATGGGAGTCATATATAGATGCTGCAGTGCAAACCGCTTTGTGCTTCCTGTTTTATTTGCGCAAAATAGTCCTTCTATAATGTAATAAACTTTCGTATTACTGATAAAATACCAAGAACTGCTAAAAAAGTGTAAGCTGCTGGTTAAAATTTAAAAAATATGTTTCAATACAAAAAGAATTTTATGAGACATAAAAGGTTAATGATTTTCAGGCAAAAAGAATAATTAAAATATTTATCGATTTTACATGAAATTTAAAAATAAAAGATGGAAAAATTAAATTTCATAGCAATATATTTTGCCTACAATGAGTTACGTTCTTTTGAATGCCAACATTTTAAAAATCAACCACTTTCAAAATAGCATGAAAGGTCAAGAACCACGCATTCATGAGAATTAGAACACTTTTATTATAATGTTAATAAAACATTCAAATCAGACTAATAGCATTTCTATAAGCTTTGAAAAATTAAATAAATAAAAAATTGATTAGAATTATAAATATAATTAAAAATATAAATAATTACTAATATAAAGATTTTTTTTAATTTAAAAAAACAGATCTAAGTGTTATTTTTAAATTTCAAAAAAACTTTTCAGTATCTCTTTTAAAATCTACTTTTGTTCAAAACTTTCCTTAAATCCCTTCCTGCTTCACTATAAAATTATTAATCACTTATTTCCACTATTATTAAAATATAAATAATGTATTATGATAATACTAAATTTATCGTGAACTATAGCTCATTTTGCTCAATAAATGTATTAAAAATACTCTCATAAATCGACGTTAAAAACTTTTGAATATTATTAATAAGCACATAAAAATGTCTGAAAAGTTAAATAACATAATCGTTTCACCTTGGTTGGCACACATACTAGAACAAGTAGCAGGTCTGCCACAGCAAGAGATAGTAGGAAGATATTCGTTACAGATCTCATTCTTCTGTATTTTAAAATTACTGCTATAACCAAACTGTTACCAACACTGCCGAAGATGAATGTTAAAATGTAAACTATAGACACAAGAACTGTTTCAAGATGATAAGCAAACGAATCGAAAGTTAAAGGCTGGTCATAGAAGACCAAAGTGTCTGAATACTCGACAGGCAACTGATGGCTCGATACTGTGGAATCATTTGTTGATTGGGTCGTCTTTATAGTGGTTTCAGTAAGGGGTGTTTCACTGGAAGATACTAGAGTGAAAATGAAAAAAACAATTGTAGTTGTGAATTTCAAAATCATGTTTCAGTAATGTTATGTAATGCGGTATTTATGAAGCGCTTTTCCTTATAGATCAAAGCGCTTGCTACAAATTTAATGTAGCGAAAACACACTGTGGAACCGGTGCTAATTGTATTTTTAATCCATTCAATTAACTGTGAAATATGTTACAGTAATAAATTTTCAATAAAAAAAAAATTTTTAATTAAAAAAAATCTATTCAAAAACGGTTTCAAATTTTTCAAAAAATTTTTTTTCAGTAGCCAAAAGAAGATTTGAAATAACAGTATGAAACTTCCAAACTTCAAAAACTTTATGCTTGAAAAAAACGTAATGAAACAATGGTGACTTATATATGATCTTGTAGTATGCCCGGTAGTGCTAAAGCACTCTTATATGCCGTGAAGACAGCGTTTGCAACTAAATGATTCTAAAATGAGAAGATATTTCTCAATTTGATCTTAATATGAAAATAATTTCTTTTCACTGAAATTTTAAAATTATTTTAAATTTAGAAATTTCGTAAATGCCGATTGTTCTTACGTTTGAATGGTATCAAGTAAAGTAAATAGGTTTAAATCAAAATACTAGAAAAATTACTCCATGAAAATGTCAACATTATAATGAAAAAAATTTGATAACATTCTTATTTTTATGAAAAAGCTAATTCAATCGTTTACCATTATGAGTTGAATCTGTATATTTAAAATATTGTTCTAAAATGTATTGTGATGGAGTTTAGATAAACAAAAGTCATTGTTGTATAAAATAGAGTTCTATTTTGCATTTGGGTATTTGAATAAAAAGAAATATCTCGGATGCCACAATATACTTCGGCATCACATCTTGAATAAAAACTTCAGTAAAAACTGTCCATGAATTGTATGTTTTGAGAAAAGACCATACTTTAAATCAATCAAAGACATGTAACGCATTTTTATAAAATAATTTTTTTACTTGATTAGTGTTTTAATTAAACATGGACAACATTGAAAAAATCGATAAAGATGCGTATCGAGGAATTATTGGGACTCATTGATAACTGTGATTATGTCTAAAGACGAAAACTAATTATATATATATTAGTCTTTTATAAAGCAAGGTCTTTCAAATACATTTATTTGGAAAACTATACCAATAAAAGTATGGTCAGTTAATATTTGAAAAAAAAATATTTTGGAATCTTTGTTTTAAGGGATGAACTTGAAAAAACTTTTTATTTAGATAGATAGATATATGGATAGATAAATATAGAAATAGATAGATAGATAGATAGATAGATAGATAGATAGATAGATAGATAGATAGATAGATAGATAGATAGATAGATAGATAGATAGATAGATAGATAGATAGATAGATAGATAGATAGATAGATAGATAGATAGATAGATAGATAGATAGATAGATAGATAGATAGATAGATAGATAGATAGATAGATAGATAGATAGATAGATAGATAGATAGATAGATAGATAGATAGATAGATAGATAGATAGATAGATAGATAGATAGATAGATAGATAGATAGATAGATAGATAGATAGATAGATAGATAGATAGATAGATAGATAGATAGATAGATAGATAGATAGATAGATAGTTTCGCATCTAGCAGTAAAATTTCAACATTCTTATTTTCAATTCAAATGCTGAATAAAAGAAAGTTTGACAAAGACTGTAATTAAAAATAAACTCGATGTTTCAATATTCTTATATAACTTCAAAAGTTGGAATAAATTTAGCATTTTCTGTTTTTATAAACTTCATATGGATCATATTGATTATCTTTCAATTAATATCAAAGAATGTAACAATAAAGAAAAAGATAAGCACTTTCTGGTTTCAATTGTGATGATGTGGACGTCTCATTGAAGAAAAAAGATGAAGACAATGAAGTTCAAATTTTGTCTAAAATTAACATTTGATTGCTCAAAATATTTTATTTGAAGTTTCATCTACATATATTTTTTTGTTTATTATCATAGATTTAATTATTTTTATACATTAATAAAATCAACTCAGTTTTCTAAATTTTATTTATATAATTATTATTATTGTTACTTTTGTTTCAAACAACAGATCTTTTTTTTCATATAATCTCTGTCAAATGTTTTTTTTATGTAGTTATACTTGATTAACTTTTTTTAAATTGCCATATCTAAGAAAACTTACATTACATTAAATTGCATTCAAAGTTCATAATACTCAGTGGTCAAGAAACTCCTGAAGTTAATGCCACTATAATCATACTCGTAATTGATTTGATTTGATTTGCTATTGTGTTATTCATAGTCATTTTCTAATAAATATTATTCAATTTTGAGTTTTTGCACATTTTCATGTTGTTATAACAATCTATCAGTTTAAACTTGCTTATCTTCAAACATAAAAGTTAATTTATAAATTCCTAAACCCTGAATCTTTTATTTATAAAACACGAACTTCCTTGTTTTAAGTTTTGCATTATCAAATACGTGATAAGCTTTATTGAAAAGCTTTCTATCTGATGAACAAATATTTTTTGGGTAGTTTCAAAAATTTACCTTCAACATCAATGTAGAATTTGTTTGATGTGAATGGTACATTTTTTACCTTCATAACAATTTATTGTTTTTAAAAAACCTCAACTTTGGAAATTTTAGGAACTCTTACCATTAACTTTGACAGAGTTAATGATTATTCAAATTTAACAGATGTGTTTACCTTTCAAAAACATTAATCATATTACCTTGTTGAATATAGTCCCATTTTTCATATAAACTCAAATATAGAACTTTTCGACAGCTTTAACCGGGCAATCATTTTTCAAAAAATAAACCCATCATATCCCATACCCCCTTAATCTTTCACCTCCTCCATTCAATGTTATCATCTTTTTCGGTCAAATCAAGTGACAGTGGTGATATAGCATGTTTATTTTATTTGTTTACTATCTATTTTTTTTCCATGATCTTCAAAAGTTTTTATTTATAACCTTTTATTCCCAATTATGAAATTGTTTCCAGTACTTTTAATTATTTTCACGTTGAACCTTTATTTTTCATTTGTTTTTATTATAAAACAGCAATAGCAAACATCATTTTTCCTATTAGAATTTCTTTTTATTTCAATAGCTCATATTTCTATCACCCTTGCATAAACCCGGATGTTGAGCCCAGATGTGATCGAGTTTTTATCTTGAAGAAGTATCTTCTTACACCTGTTCTGGGCCACTCTTACATGGCTTGAAATCACTCTTTTTTTGAATGCAATACCATGTGAACCATCATTGAATTTATAGACACAGCCCAAAACTATCTCTTTTCTTTAATTTCCCTGTCAACCTCCTTTGTAAAAATAGAGCATTTATTATGATTTTTTTGGTCATAAAACTATATTACATTGGATTGCTGTTTTTTTTCCTGCTTTACATAATTTTTTTGAAAGTTTTTTTGTTTAACTCAGGGTTCGTATGTCTTCTTTCGACAGCATTGCAATTTTTCCTTTTTTGAATAATATGCTCATTATTTTTAATTAAACAATAATAAATTTATAAAAAAATTGATAATAAAAGTTTTATCAAGAAATTTTGTTGTTTAGGAAGTCGATCTTACAGCATTTTGGGGTGTTTTTTTTGAAAAGGTTATGAAATTGTTTATAATGAAATAAAAACAATCACCTAAAGTTTTGAATACCAATAGCTTCTTCGTGCTTATGCGAATTTTGAAAAAAAATTTTTTTTTCAAGCCACTTATTCCAAATCAAATCACGCTGATATTATCTCTAACAGAGACATCAATTAATTGATTGGCCTGCTAAATCTCTCGAGCTTAACTCTGCTGGGAAAATATAGAAACTTATTTATAGTTGAGTTAGAAGCATAGAAGGATGTAAAAATAAAACTCACTTTTATTCGAAGTTGTCTTAAAAATACGTATACGGTTGAAGTTGCATTAGAGAAATTTATGTTCAAAACAAACCATGTTTTAGAAAATTACATTTGAAGACAATTTTTTGAATACGGGCTCAAAAAAGGAACAAATAAAATTCTTAACAATATCTAAAAAAAATTCAATAGAATCAATGCACAAAAGATATATTTAAAGAAATTAAAGAAAAGACACTCAAATAAACATAAATCGATAATTGTTTCATTTTGCCATTTATATCACTCAAATTGTTCTGTTTAAACTTTAAAATTACCGTTTTCATATTTTTGGCCGGAAGGAACTAGCTTTATTTTGCCAAAAAATATTTTCTTTCATTTTTGCAAGCTAGTTAGTTAATAAATCTTATTTGAAAATTTAAAATAGAAATTGTAACTTTTCTTAATCAAAGTATTGAAAAAGACTTGCGTTTATAAATTTTCGTTCAATATAGTTGATTTGTTAGAACTTAAATAGCTGTTTTAGTTTTAACAAAATTTTGAAAACTCATCGTAAAATATAAAGGGGTTATCGAAGAATCGATTGTATGCTCTTTCGTGAAATAATCATATGTTTGTTGATATTGGTTGAGGAGACATACCGTACATAAGCTATTTAAACATTCATATAATTCTATAAATTATCTGCATCTTAGTAACTTCAAGTGATTTCCGCAATTTTAGCAGAGTTAAATTTAAAGAGATTTCATCAGCTGACCCATTCTACTGAATGAACTTTCAAATGCAGCTTTTTCAATAAATTATTCATTTACTTATGTGTTTCGGATGGTAATTCATTCCTTTTCATTGACTACAAGACTTGGCAGGATTTGGTTGATTACTTGTAGTTCCAAATGTGTTTTTGAGTGGTGATTTTTTCCTTTGAAGTTATGAAGTGCCAGTTTTTTAGGAGCATGTAGCATGGAGATGAAGAGAATAAAAAATAACAAAAAAGGAAAAAATAGTACTTTTTTCATATGAACTTTTAACCTTTGGCATCGAAAGCATTTTCAATCATCACTATTTCACAACTTTTCATGTCACATTTTTTACAACTTCTAGTCAGAACTTTAATTAAAATATAAGGAAAAAACAATAATTCACATGAAAAAATTATAACGAACCAACTTTAAAAACTAAATGACTTTGACAGAAGTTCAACTTAGTTCAACTGATCTTTCTTAAGACTCCGTTCAGTTCTCAGATATTTTCAGTGTTCCAGTTCTATAAGCATCCTACACACCCCATCATGAATCACCCATCAGAACTATCTCAAAGCACGCGATATGAGCAGAATTGTCGATGCAATGAATTTCAAATTTGAAGGAGAATCGGTCATGAGAGCAAATTTAGTTGTGAAATATCATTAAAAAAAGTAACTTTTTAGAGACATCTTAATGTGCTTATGAATAATATTCAACAATTTTTCACGTCGATTTATGAGAGAATTTTAGTACATGTTTTGTGATAAGGGTAAAATTATCAGAAATTAAAAGCTGTTTTTTTTGTCCAACAAATGCACAAATTCCTTGCATAAATTGACAAAAAAATAGTTGAAGATTAAAAAATTTGTATAAAGTTAGAAGATGATTTAATTTGTGAATTGGAAAAGCTAAAATCTGGTTTACAATTGTGGGTTCATACGTAACAAGTTTTCAAAACTTGATATAGAAAAATAACTGACACAAACTTTAAAACTCCATTATATGAAAAGTATACTGAACACCACTTCATGCGTTTTGCATTTGAAGAGCGCACAAGCATCATGGTTATTTCGAAGTTGATAGCAACGATGTTTTTCAATAATCTGTACATTTCAACACATTCAAATTTTTAATAATTTTTCGAGTGAGACTCATGTAAATTTGAGAAACATACAAACCATATTTATCGATGAGTTGAGCTTCATCAGGCTGTTCTTCTGCGGCATTGTCATGGTGAAAGTTCTCAAACCATAGCTGTTTCTTTGAATGTATTTTTTATAATGTTTTATATGTATATCAGTCCATAAAGAATTAATTTAATCAGTTTCAAGATACATAAATAAAGGTATGGTTTTTAAATGTTAAAAATTCGTTTCAAAAACTTCCAAGATAAAATACTGTTTGAAACATCAAATTTTCAAATCCATTTTTTAGGCTCTTTTTGAATATTTTAGTAGAAATTTTTAGACTTTTCAAGCATTTTGTCAATTGGAAAGCGAGCAGTTTAAATTGTGTTTAAGAAAAGTCGTTTTGAAAATCGAAAAGCTTTTTCAACTTATTTCCTGTTATTTGAAATACGATATTAATCCATACACTTTGCGTCGACAAGTTCGAGTTTAGAATTCATTATTGCATTTTCATTGTAAAAGTTAAAAAAAATATAGGAGCTTTCAACATTTATATTTTCAAACAATACTTTTGGATGATACATTTTTTATGAGAGAGTTTTTGCTTAAAAATAATTTAATCAAGTATTTTCGAAATTTATACTCATATAATTTTTTGAAATTTTATTTACTTTGGTGATTGATTATTAAAAGTTTACAAACCAAATTTAAAGAAAAAAGTTTTTTTTTATTGGATCCAATGAAGGATAAAGACTATATGGTTTATAAAGTTATATTTGTATACATTACGGGTGAGAAACTTCGACCCTTACAAATAGCTTCGAGAAAAAACTGGACGGGTGTTATACGAAACTGCTTCAAGCGACCTTGGGAACTAGCTGAAAGAAAATGTCTCCAATACAGTGGTCTACTCGGGACTGCCAAAAATCTCCGACTACTATTCCTCGACATAATAGTATGCCGCCCTAAGTAAGTAAAGTAATTTTTATACATTTTAATTAATTTCACCACCTTGTTGACGTTAAACGGATTAGAATGGCAGTTAAGTGTAGTGGTTTGTCACAATATCCATAAAGTAAAAAGCTCTTTACAAGAATTATTATTTGTTTACCAAGACTTTTCCATGTGATTGTCGAACAAATATCCCTCAGCAAAACAATGGACAAATATTTCTGGTGCCAAGACTGCTGGATTTGGGTGGATACCTATTTAAGAAAATACTCAATAAACTAGTACAATTTTTTTCTTAAAGAAAAAGTTTATTCAAAAAAATTTTCAAAGTTCTAAGATAATTTCAAATATTTTTAAGTAACTAAGTCATAAAACAAAATTAAAATGAAATAAAAATGCATTTAAATATTCATTATTGTTTTAAATTGCTAATAAAATAATATTTTCATTACTATTAGTTATCCACCGCACAGCCAATTGCCTGAGCGTTACCAAATTTTTGCAATTGACTCCCAAATTTTTGTATTTTCGCACCAAATCATTGCATTTGCTTACAAAATTTTTCCAATTGATTACCAAATTTCAAAAAAAAATTAATTAAAAAAAATTAAGTTTGATTATTCAAAAAATAATCGAAATTTTGTAAAAAATTTATTTTTCAAATTCAAAATAAATTTTTTAAATTGAAATAAAAAAAACCGAAAAAGAAATTTTTTTTTGGGTATCTTGAGCTTCTCTCTGAAAAGTACCAAGTACCGTGTTCTTAGTATAATATATTTGATTATATATATATAAAATATATATATATAATCAAATATTTTGACAATTTTATAAATATATTTGCAGTTTGATAAAACTGATAAAACTCTCAAGTGCCATAAAGTGCTGTTTTAAAACTTTTAAAGTCATCTGAAGAGTATAGAAACGCCATAAGAGAAGGAAAAATATCCCCTCCAAACCACAAGTAAGCTGATTCGCCTAGTTAGTATGAGTAAGATGTCAGCGAAGCAACTTCGAATAAGTCAAAAAATATTTCTGTCTACAAAACGTATACAACAAATTTTGAGCCTTTCGAAATTTTTTCAATGTGAGATACGTAAACAAGTTCTGTGGACGAGTGTCTGGCACCACGAATACTAAGAAAACAAAATTTCGTTTATTTTTTGAATAATCAAACTTAATTTAGTTTTAATTAATTTTATTTTGAAATTTGGTATTCAATTGCAAAAATTTTGTAAGCAAATACAATGATTTTGTGATTTGGAAGTCAATTGCAAAGATTTTGAATTGAATTGAAAACCCTATAAGACTAGGTTAAGGGGTTTTTGAGTCTTGTATTCGTATATTTCAACTTTTAGTATTTTTTCAAATGTTTCGAAAAGATGCTTTTTGAAAAAACTATACTGAATCAAAGTCTTTCTTTGATATAAAATGATATATTTTTGTTCCAAAGTTTTCCACATTTCATAAAAATGTCTTGAATGTCTCGAACAACTTACAAATTATAGTTTTTTTTGTTAGTTTGGTCATAATAAATCCCACATAACAAAAATACAAACTTGAACTCTTTCTTATTACTTTATACAAATCAATGAGAAGCTTGAAAAGAATCAATGGTTCTTTGAAGTGCATAAGAGAAGTATTGGTGGCGATTGATGGCCATTATAATGTAGTTATGTAAGTTGTAATCTGATAGAATGTTTCTCGAGCATTTCTGCTCATCAAAATTTATATATTCTCAGATTTTAAGACTTGATATTTCGAATGTGGAAAATGTTGATTTTTGAATTGATTAACACGTTATATATATTTTTTTGTTTTTGTTTTTATTATTACGTTGAACTGATGGCTTGTTTTTCGGATTCTTTTTATGCATTTCTTCCGATTTTTCAGAAAAAGTTGTCTATACCACTTTGAGAAGTAGGTTTTTTTGGCAGTAACGTTCTTATATTTGTATCTTTATTAGATGATATAAGTTCATCTTACGAAAAGCTTCGTGGAATAAAATGAAACTGCAAAAAGTTTTTTCATTCGATATTTATATAAGTAGATTTTATGTGTCATTAATGCTTTTTATAACTTCCAAGGCAGTGGTAGACATGTAACAATACAATAGTTGTTTGAAACGACCCTCTTTTGCTTTTTTGTGTTGGTGTTAAGTCTTTTATTATCCACTCTAATTTTTTGTCATCCAAGCACTTTTTTAAATGCTTTACTAACCACTAATGTTCTCCGGCATGATTTGTGAAGTTTAGGACTATTATTATTATTAGTTCACTTGTAAGGCGGGTATGCAAACTAGGTTCGCTGCAGAAACTATGATTTTCTTTCACTCTAATCTTTTAACTAATTTATCTTTATAAAACTGTTTTTTAGTGAGTAAAATTATTTTTTGTCTTACATGTTTTTTTGGGTCCAGATTATAGATAGTATAATGCATCACTTTTGGTAAGTTGAACCATTTTGGATATTTTTTCAGTATGTGAAATGATTGCTTGTGAGAGAAGCATAACTAGATAAATTGTATCCTTGTTATGTCACAAATTTGTATTATTTTGCAGTTTACATCGGTGAAGAATACATTAAACAACTATGATTTCTAAAATTAACTTCCTAAAACTGAAAAAAGCTTTTTAGTTACAATAACGGTCATTTTGAACAATCTTTATTTTCAGTCATTTCCATTATTATTCTCATTATATTTTTTTAAATCTCATTATCAAATTTTTTAAAATAATATTATTTAATATTTTTTATTTTAAATTTTTTTTTCAGTTCTATCACTGACTGTTTCTGAAATTTAAATTGTTTTTTTAAGTTTAAGTTTGACAGCGTTTTCAGCATTTAATAACAGTGAAACATAATGAATGCACTTTTTCACCCATCATTAAGTTCTTTAGATCTGTGATTCTTGTTTCCTTAGTTGCTGCGTAAGAAGTTTTTCTAACTCTTTAAAACATTCATAAAAAAATTTTCCAAGCAAAATTATAATTGTAATTTGCTAAATGAATTAATAAAAAAAACCATATGAATGATAATAAAGCAACTAAAAACATTGAATAAATAAATGAAAATAATTAAGTAAATATGAGACATCTTTTAGAGATATCGTATGCATCTTTTTATTCAACACTTTTTCGTTTTGTTTATTAAGCTTGAGTTTTATGATAAGGTTTCACTCATTGAAACCCAATTTTTCTTTAAATAAATTGTTTCTGTGAAAATCCTTTTTCTTGAAGAAAAAATAATTATAAAAATAATAACTAATCTTGAATAACTAACAAACAAGAATCCGCATAGAAATTTTTCAAAATATTCACATGAATTTTTTATTGAATATTCTAATATATTCAAGGAAAACCATTGAAATCTCAAAGAGTTTCAGCTTTATCATTAAAACGTCGACCTAAGTAGAATGTAGTGGAGACTTGCTCTACTTTACATGGATTCATTCTAACTTCACTTGCTCCTTTTAAATTTGAATTGATTGAATCAAATCAACTACTTCAACTTTATTGGGTTTTGCCCATTAAAATAACTCAATTTATTACAACTCCAGTTTGGTTTAATTAAATAAAACTGAAATTAACTGAAACATTCAACCTGAATAAATGAACGCCCAGTGGCCGTTCATTTTGTGTATCAGCCAATGGCGGTCCATGCTTCAAAGTGAAGGGTTTTAAATGGGTTGTGATAAAATTTATGTTGTATTAATATTTAAAAATAAATAAAGTTAAAAAAAACAAAGGTTGCAATTTGAAATAAAATAATTATTTTAAAAAGCAATTCGTGAATATGGTTTGAAGAGTTTAGGGAGATTCTTATAATAGCAAGTCATTAATTTGAATCCTTAATCGAAATTCTATAAACATGATTTTTCATGACTTTTTTGTCATTTTTTTATAATGAATATTCCCTCTCTTCAATGAACTTCAGATATTTTTCAACTGGCTCCTATCAAGTGTGGACTAGTGAGCATGCCAGTTGGAGTGACATCACCAAGCAACTTGTGTTAGACTTGTGCTGTTTTGTTCGGGTTTCATACTCTTTCTCGATCAGCATATGCTGTTTCATCAGTGAAAAATCATTTTCATTCTTAAACTTTTGTTTGTTAAAACACCTGTTTTTCTTAATTCATAGCGCAAAATGAATCTTCTGGTTTAGTCTCAGAGGTGAAAACAGATGCTGTTAATGGTGAGAACACTTCCAACGTTATTGCTTATGTGAGCAATAAATCATTTAGAAACCTACAATAATATCATTTTTCAATTTTTTTTTTAATTTCGATATTTTTCGTCTAGTTTCATTCGTTTTATGAAAAAGTTCTTTTTGATGTGTCAGTTTCAAGTATTTTGTTGAGTATTTTTCATTAATATACTATACTTTCAAAGCTTTTAATATGAGTGTCAAACCATTAAATCTAGAAAATTTATTCTTTTAGTTATGAATTCTGAGATAATAGAAAAATTTATTTTTATTTCATAATACCAATTTTATTTTAATGAATGTGTTTTTATTCGCGTAATAATACAAATTTGTTTCACTTGAGCCAGTATTGAAACCACCAACTTTAATAACTTCATCTTAAACTTGTATGATAAGGCTAAGCACATGCTTTTGCCGACAATAAAATTATTTCAGAACAGTACATAATGATTTTACACTAGCACAATCAAACGAGTGTATTTAGAACATTTCAAAACATTTCATACATTATTTAAGCTTGTTTTTTTAAAAAAAATATTTTGAAAATATACTGAAATGTTTTTGGAATATTTATATAAAAGTGAATTCGAATAAAACACAAAAAAATTTATCAAGTACTAGAACCTTTATTAATATATTGAAGCGAGAGCTTTTGGAGTATGTTAATTGCCATACTTTAAGCAAAAAAGAATATTAGTAGGTTTTCAATTTCAATTTCAGTTGTTAATTCATGAAAGCATAGAATGAAATACCAGAAACCAAGTATCTTCTTGGTTTCCATGGTAGATTGAAAAACTGAGTGATATAATAATAAAAGTTTTTAATATTACAATTGTGGCTTTATTTCCTCTCAACTTGCTGTTGAAAAGTTTCCTCAATATTGCCATTAAAAGCGCCTAAAACACTAGAAGTAAAAGGCACGAAGTTTTACATTGTAAAGAACTAATTAATTGCCAATTATATTTTGTTAAATTCAAAAAGCATTTCATTTTTATAGATGTTATTAGTCTTCTCTTCTTCAAGCGTTTTCAAAACGATGCATGGAGAATTAAACATAAAATTGTATTGAAAATTAAACCCACACTGAAAATTGATAGTGCTAATATCTTTTCTGTCAAAATGACTTGTACCAACGTGTCAAAAGAGAGCAATCCAACAGACCAAAATCAATGGAAGTGCTCTGATCGAAAGCTAACAGAGTGGAACGTTGAAATTCTGGAGAATTGTTAATTTATATTACTAATATAATTCATTTCTCTTGATGAGACCTAATAGTAGAAAAGTCCGAAAAAAACTTCAAAAGTTTGTTGTTTTTTTCTTTTTTATAAATTTCAATACTGCGTGTGAAAACCCATCTAAGCAAATGAATTTTAAATGTTCAAAATAATTCAAACAATTCATTTTTAAACAGTTTTAAAATGTTTTCATATAGGTTCATATTTTTAAAACTTTAAATTCCAGTTTTCTACTTGTTTTGTCAACCTCGTTCCGATTTAAAAATTCAAATTTTTATCAATTTTTTTCCAACGCCGTTTTATTATTTTTCAACACAATTACTTTTTTTCAGCGTATTTATTCAACATCGAGCAATTTCCTCTTCTGACATAAAATAAGCCAAAAAAATTGACTATCCTTCACTTTTGAAAGCATTTCATATTTCATGTATGTTTCATCGGACTTTTGATAAAAGTGTTTTTCCTTGTTTTTTTTCAAAAGAGAATTGATCATGTTGACTTTAACCATTTTTCGCAGGTCGTTTGTTGATGAGCTCGTTCTGCTGCGAATGATTTAAATTTTTCGATCTAAAACATTCTTTAAAGTGGTCGAAGGCAAAAAATTTTATTTAGAAAAGAATTTTTTTTAGTTGAGTCAAAACACGCTCCTACAGAAATACTGGCAAAATAATAGTTGTAGATTCAAATAGTTTTTCTTTATTTATATTTATTTTTTTGAATATAGTTTTTACTTTTGTGAAAAATTGTTCAATTTACATAAAATAATTTGAATTTTGAAAATTTTTTTCAAAAGTTATTGTTATAACTATATACATGAAATTTATTATAAATCTATGGTCGATAAAATGTCCGCCATCACAAATATTATTTCCGAAATTGATAGTATTCAGAAAGCGCTCAGCACATTACGTAGCAATGTCTTCGACTTTTTAAAGTCTGAGGAACCCTCGGTTCCCAAAAAAAGAGGGCGAAAACCGAAGACGACTACATCTTCAACATCTCAATCAGCAATCCATACTTTCTCCACCACTTTATCTTTATCATTCTGTTCGACCACTCCATCTCTTTCAATTACTTCTCCTTCTACATTTCCTCCAGCTACCACCTTTTTCTCAACTAGTTCATCTTGAACCACCTCTTCGACTAGTTCATCTCCAACCACTTCTTCGTTAGTTCATCTTCAGCCACCTCTTCGACTATTTCATCTCCTATTACTACTTCATCTTCATCAACCTCAGCTTCAACAACTTCATCTACAAGCAAGACATCTGCAATCTCTTCACTTTCTGCTTCTACAACCACTTCATCTATTAGTTCAATTAATAATTTTCCATCATTAATTTTCCTAGAATCATTCACACCAACCAATTCAACCAGATCTATTCTTACTACTAACTTATCTCAACCTACTTACAGCACTATTGTCAAATCAAAAAACATGCACACCCTCTCTCATCCATCCACTAACAAAATTTTACACTCACTCCTCTCCATCCAACATAAAATCCCTTCTATTAAAAAAACCCCACCCATTATTAAATATTCCACCAAAGTTATCTCAACCACAGGTGAGACTCCTATGGAATTGTGCAAGAGATTGATTTCGTCCATCAACTTTTCACAAAAAGCCTTTATATCTTTTCCTAAGCATGTTCGAGAGTCTACTGATGCTGTTGTCTGGGAAGCTGACTCTGCTGATTCACTCAAGGATGCCAAACTTTTCCTTTCTTTTCTTCCCAACATACGCCTCCACGACCCAGTTCTTTTGAATCCAACAATCACCGTCTTGGGTCTACCGACTTGGGTTACTAATGAGAATCTTGGAACCTCTTTCAATCTCCTTTTTCCATCTGTTAATCCCAGCGCTTTCCGTGCCTTTAGGCACAGGCTCAACGCACAAAACCCTTCTACTCGTGACTGGCTTATCCAAGTTCCAAGCAATGTTTACTCCATGCTGAACAAGTCCAAGAATTTACATCTCCCTTTTGGTAGATTCCCTTTCCACTCTCGCATCCATCCAACTAGATGTCTGAATTGTCAGACTTATGGTCATAACATATCTAAAAACCAAAATCCTAGAGTATGTGAGCACTGCGGCAAAGACCATTCGACTGACAACTGCCCTAAAACCTCTCCTTCCTTTTGTGTTTCATGCTTCAAATCAAAGCGCTCTTGCCATGACCACGTCACAAAATCCTTTTTTTGTCGCCTTTATAGACAACAAGTGCGACTCAAGATGGGACGTATGGCTTGGGAATGACGGTCAGCCTTTCATCCTAAAGTCCCCAATGTACCTTTGTCTACTAAATTTGCTCTCCTCAATCCTAGGTCTACTCGTAGTAAATCTTCTATTATACTCGATACTATCCTTTCTCTTAAACTTGACATTATTGCTTTGACGGAAACTTGGATTCCTGAAAACGCAGACAATGTCACAAAATATGACATTGTGCCTCATGGCTTTCATGTCTTGCACTCACACCGATCCATTGGTAAACGAGGTGGAAGTATTTCTGTAATTTTCAGAAACTCCATTAGATTGGATGCCATTAAAACCCCGTCTCACTCTTCTTTTGAATCATTGACAGCCAAAGTGTCTTTTTCGTCACACTGTTTGTTTCTATCTGTGATCTATCGTCATCCAAACACCGGCAATTTTATCTGCGAGCTCACGTCTCATCTCTATTTCCTTTATTCTCTTTCTTCAAATTTTATATTGGCTGGTGATTTCAACATCCTATATTGTACGTCTCATGACAACCCGCTTAGTGCTCTTTTACGTGAACTCGAGCTGGTCCAGCACATAGACTTCCCCACCCACAGACTTGGTAACTTCTTTGACCTCATCATTACTCCAAAACCTAACAGTCATTTCATACAAGAAATCGGCAGAAAAACTTTTGACTCCGATCACTATCTTATGTTATGCAGTCTTAACCTCGCTTCTCCTCCCCTTCCCCCTCGCATTGTAATTTCCCCCTTCTTTGAAAACTTTGATGATGCTGTCTTCGAGAAAGATTTCAGACATATCCATAATACACTAACTAACCTTTCTGATGTTCCAGTTGAAGAGTTTCTCACAACAATGAACAACTCTTTTCAATCACTTATCGACCACCATGCCCCTTTTCGCACCCACATCATTCGTCCCAGCAGTCACTCCCATCACAAACTATCCACTGACGCCATTGCCGCCAAAAGAAAAAGACGAAAATTTGAGGGAAAAATTTTCTTATCGTCAAGGTCATCCAAGCCTGTTCCAGCCAGTCTTTTTGCTGCCCTCAAGGAATCTCGGAAGACTGCTCGCGCTCTCATCTTTAAATCCCGTACTGATTATTTTAACAACATGCTTGCATCTGTCAAACCAAACTCGAAAGTTTTTTGGAAAACTGCCAACTCCATCCTACATAGATTTCTTCCTTCTCCGCTACGCAGCTCTTCAGAAGCTATCAATCTTATGAATACCTTTAGTAACTTTTTTAAAGAGAAAATCGCTCTTATTCACAAATCTTTGCCAACGTCCATTTTGCGCTGCACAGACCCTATTCTACCAGACAATCGAACACCACTCTCTTATTTTTTATTTGTCAGTATTGAAGAAGTGAAGAGGCTAATTCGCTCTTTACCCAACAAATCATTAGACTTAATTCCCACATCGCTTTTCTTACCTCTTTGCTCCAATAATTCCCAAACTTAACAATTTTTCTTTTTCACAAACAATATTCCCCGCCTCCTTTAAACAGCACAAGTTCTCCATTTGCTTAAGAAAGGCAATTTGGACCCTACCATTCCTTGGAACTACCGCCCTATTTCTAACTTGAGCACCATTTCAAAAATTATCGAAAGACTCGTTCTTTCTAGAATAACTTCTCACGTTTCATCATCTCCTAATTTCAATCCTTTCCAATCAGCATATCGCAAGCACCACTCAACAGAAACCACACTCTTCGTATCACTGACAGTCTTCGCAACATCTGCGCTATTGTACATGCGGCCGTTTTGGTTTCGCTAGACCTTTCTGCTGCTTTTGACACTCTCGATCACAATATCTTAATTGATATTTTGAAAAGACACTTCAATATTTCTGATCTCGCTCTTTCTTGGTTTCGCTCTTACCTCTCTCAACGTTCTCAGTTCGTTAAAATGGACAATTTCTCTTCTCTTATATCACTCAACTCAGGCGTGCCGCAGGGCTCCGTTTTGGGACCAATCCTCTTTTCTCTTTATACATCACCCATGTGTAGCATTATTGTACAGCACGTCTTGCTTTTTCACCAGTTCGCTGTTGACATCACTCTTTTCACCGGAGTCTCTCACCCAGATCCTAACCCCACTCTCCTTAAATTATCCAGTTGTCTTTCCGCTCTAAACTCCTGGTTTTCCCAAAGCCAACTGAAACTAAACCTTACAAAGAGTGAGGTGATGTTTGTCGGCAGCTCTCGTCTTTTAGCAAAATACAATCTCCCTTCTGTGGTAACCCTTGACGGCACCACACTTCCTTTATCTTCCAAGCTCAAAATCTTAGGTGTCACCTTAGATTCAAATTTGAACTTTGCTCACTTTATTTCTCAAATAATCCAATCTTCCAATTTCCATATTTATGCCATAAAACAAGTACGCAAATTCTTACCTCTTTCCACTGCTAATGCCCTCTTTATCTCACTAGTTCTTTCCAGATTGGACTACTGTAATTCTCTCCTTTGCGGGCAGCCAAGCTATCTTTTATGCAAACTTCAAGCCCTCCAAAACCACGCGGCCAAGACGGTTCTTCAAGCTAATTATTTAAGCTCTTCCAGCGACTGTCTTGATCGTTTATACTGGCTACCTGTCTCCCAAAGATGCAAGTTTAAATTACTTTGGCTCATTGCATGCACTTTCAAGCTTGAACAACCTGCTTATGTTTTTGATCTTTTGTCAATCAGACACACACGTCAACCACTCAGATCCTTGCACTCTAGTTTCCAGCTTCATCAACCTGTTTCTTCAGGCTTGTTTACTAGTCGCTTTTTTTCTCACCAGGCTCCGCGTCTGTGGAATTCACTTCCTTCTAACTTGCGCTCATTGCCTTCTTTCATGAACTTTCGCAAACTTTTGAAAACTCACTTATACCATAAACATCCCCAGTCATAACCTCTTACAAGCCTTGAGCGCCTCTGAAGTAATCTTGAATTGATAACTGTGCGCTATAAAAATCTTAATAATAATAACTATGAGAGTGAATAGAGGTCATTAAGAAAAAACAATTATTTCATTGAGATTTTTACTTTTTTTGAACTCAAAACCAGTCTATATTTGTTTTATTTATTGAAATATTCATTTTTCGATTTTGCTCTAAATATCATCATCAGGCTCATGAAAATGTTTTAATAGGAATCATTACAAGGGATTATGTGATTCCAAAGTTCAGCTTGCTGAAGGTAATATTTTAAAAATTGTCACAAGTTGACTAGCACTTTTTAATTTGAAAAGATTTTATAACTGCTTCTTAAACACTCACGAAGTTTTACTCCTTCCTTGTGAACGTGAAAAGCTTTCAAGACTTAAAACTAACGCTTGTTTATATTTGAAACAAATTTATTTCAGTCCACTTCATGTATATATAATATATATGACGCATTATCATTGGGAACAATAAAACACTTGTAGTACAACATATAAAACTGTAATAGTAAACTAACTTTCAATAGAAAAAATCGTAATTTTTAAATGAAAAACCTATAATGCGAGAAATGGAAAAATCAACTAAAACAGCCAAGTTTTCTAAAATTTGAAGGTCGGGTAGACTTCCAATTCAGAATTATTCTGAAAATATTCCCAAAGCTAACTTTTTGAAAATACAAAATATAAGTTCAAGCTGGTAAATCAAAAAAAAATGAATTAAAAAATTTTTATTTAAAAAGAACGGGTTTTGAATATTTTCAATGCACAATCATCAAATACATAATCTTAAATGTCTTCGTACAAATTCTAATATGAACTAGTCTTAATAAGCAGTTTATGGAATATAAAAACTCACCAAAAAATTATAGTTCTTATTAATAAATCAATTTTTTTTTAAATTTTAACTAAATAAAAAATTTTTTCTACGTGTTCTCATAAATCTTCATAATTTGAAATTTTTGTTTTCGTTTTTAGATTTTTCCTTCTTTAGTTTTATCATGACAAAACAATATTTTTATATCCCAATAAGGTGTAATTACTGGGGTTTTAAACAGCTTTTTATGCCTTCTCTTTGTATTTTTGCTGTTTTTCAATATTTTTTCTTACCATTGTTGAGATTTTTATCTTATACATTCAAAGGGCAATATGTTTTTTCCATTGAATAATTTTCGTTTTGAATCATCATCTGACTCAACTCAGATTATCATCCATCACTATTGTTCTATTTAACATATTATCAAACATTTCAAGAACGTAAGAAAAAATATTATCCCATAGTTGTTAGACCTCTATTTTAGTGAGTTTTAACGATGTGTTTGAAACTGTCTATTATATTTTAACGCTTTTACTAGCTGAATAATTAAATGCGTCCAATGGTTAAACAATTACAAATATTATCACAGTCTTGCCACAGCCATTCATCAAAAACAACCATTACTAAGCTCGTAATCTTTCAAAATCACATCAAAACCTGACGGAGCGGCTATTTCTTTTACATTAGTAAGTTTTTGTAGTATGAAAGTTTTAGGAGTATCAAAAGTTACGTTTCAAAAATTGACCTAAAAACCACACCTTTGCTTGTTGGTTGTGTGGCTTTGCTTATGAGTAGAGAGATAGAACCAACCGTATACTGGTTGAATGTAATGTAATGTATGTAATGTCCTATTTATGAAGCGCTTTTCCTTATAGTTCAAAGTGCTTGTTACAAATTTAATGTAGCGAAAACACACTGTGGAACAGGTGCTTATTGTTGGCTTACGCGGGATCGAACCCGGTAACTTTCGATAATCAGTCTAACGCTCAACCATTGAGCTATGGGGGCCGGCGAATAATATAAGAAATAGTAATATGATAAAAAACCCAAGTGCTCTTACTTTTTTTTATTTCAAGTGAGGTGCTTTTTAGAAGAAATTTTTCATAGATTCAACTTGAAATAAAATTCAGACATGGTTTAATGTAATTTAGTTCATATCATGCCAAAAGCCTACATAATGGCCGTAAAAATTAACATCTGGATCTCACGAGAAATAAATAATGTAAGAAATTATGTATTTACGAAATCTTTTCGGTTTTCTAAATTTTTTTTGGACTATATTAAGAGTTAAAACTCTAATACCTGATATAATATTTTTCAAGATAGAGTACATCAAAGATAGCTCAGAAATAGCTTTGTCAAAACCATATAAAACTATAAGAACTTGCTTCTATTTGAAGTATCACAGACTTATTTCTATGTGGGTATTTGTTGCATTGAACCTGGAATGATTCAGAGGCCTATGTTTGACTACTTGAGGGACTCGTTTGAAGCCATCCACTATTGCAATGTGAGAAAATTATACCCAGAAGTCTTTTAGAGAGAAAATAAAATCTCAAAAAATAAGATTTCAAAATAGTTTTGTTTGAAACAAAAAGTTTTAAAACAATGAATGTTATTATTGTTCAAATTATTCCAATGCTTTTAAAAAAATGCGAGGTAATCAAAGCGCAATGAAACGTTCACAGCTTCTGATAAATTTGTTTTTTATTCATGCAACTCGTTAACAAAAATTGAAACAATCTTTTGCTTGATTGCTTTGGGAAAAATAATTTTTTTCATTTTTCAGAAGTATATGTTACAGACAATGTGTAGAATTGAGCATACACATTTTTCCTAAAAACTTTCACAAATATATGTTGCGTGTTTCATTTAGGCAATGTGTATACTTTATGGTTATATTTTAAAAATTTTTTGGTGATAATGACTTTTAGTTTTCGAAAAAGTAAATCTCATCACAGAAAATTATAAATATGTGTGAGAAATGCTTTTTTATATAAAAATATATTTTCTTATAACGCAAAAAATGTGGTTTTTATTTTCTTGAGTTCAAAATTTACATTCATTCTGAATGCTGTATTTTGTCTGTTAGCTTATAAGTCGCTATCTTGACATTAAGTGATACAAGAACTGTTTAATACCTTACTCAGCTAAAAGGAATTCCTATCGTATTCACAACACCAATTATATTCAAATTGATTCAAACACAGTGCTTTATTGTCTATAAACCCACTAAAAAATAACTAAAATACTATATTGATCAGATAGCTGTCCAGCACGAAACTGAAACTGCGATTCATAAGAGTTCTGTGAAAGGCGCTACTCTTAAACATTGAAGATAAAAAGAATAACAATAGACTTTTTATTATTTAAATTTGATATAATAATAAATTTACTTACTGAAGATTCCTTATAATTAAAAATATTTTTCATTTTCAAATGGAAAAATAGCATTTGTCTCATAAAATTATAAATTTTATAAAAATATTGCACACGATACCTAGTACCTGCGATATGAAATATATTGTATCTCTTTTTTAAAATGAATACATATACCCCCAAAAAACCTTTGTTTCTTTTTCAAGTTCCTATCGGAAAAACATCAGTAACAGTGTGGAAAGCTAGGTAGGGGATATACATGATCTTAAACATGAACAACCAACATTCAACCGCATGTGAAAATCCCCGACAGGTGATACAACTCATTTTTGTTTGCATTTACTTTTAAAACCCTTTCAAACAAATTCAAAATTTTTGAAATGTACGATTTTATATGAAGTTTGAATTTTTTTATATGTGGAATGCACTGAATAACACGCATCAATAGAGCTGAAGCATTATAAGTTTTACAATATAAAAATCACCTCAAAACGTCTAAGAATGGTGAAAATATCTTTTTTAATTATTCATATAAGACCTTTTTCTCAAATAAAAAACTAAAAATGAAGGGATAAGAACTCTTAAGATGACTGCGGCAGGTAGTTACACCCTGCAAACTTTGGTCACATGCACTTCGCGATCAGGCAAAAAGTATTGAATAGCGAGCCTATAGTTTAATTCCAAAAAAATTGTGAAAGTACTGAAATAATCATTTTTAGAAGTTTTATGAAAAAAAAAAACTAAATTTATCAACTAACAAAGCTTTTTGTACAATCCGTGAATATTTAAACATTATGATACGTGAATATTTTCAAGAAAAAAAAAATAACATTTTTTAAAGCCTATGATTGGTCCAATTTAAAACAGCTTTTTGCTGCTTAGAACTTCATTAACTTTGGTCTCTCCTATCCAATTCAACAAAATTAGGCATTTCAAATAATCAACGATACCATTGAGAATTCACAAACCTCAGTTTTGGCATAAAGTCACGATTGCCATCAAATACATCAAATGTCAATCTCAAATGAAACTGGCTGATAACTTCAAACACTTTACTAAAATTTATTAGAAAAACCTATACAGTCCTATATTTTTTGTCAAATAGTTTTTTTTTATGTTTATATTATCAATGAAATAAAAAAAACACCGATGTTTCAAAATCATATTTGAAGGATGAAAATTCTCTTATACTAATCTTACATTTTAATAATAATTATAATAAAATGTAAACAACTTATATAGCGCCTCGAAGCATCGTTCAGAGGCGCTCTACTATAAGCTGCTTAGAGTTTTCAGATTTAAAAAAAATAGGATTGGGAGATTTGAGGTTCAGAAGAAGAGAGTCCAGTGAATTTCTTTTTTAAAGAATTTTTTTTTGTCAGAAGCTCAGTTTAACAGAAAATTATTAAGAAGTTGAAATAGAGGAAGTTTATGTAAAGACGAAATAAAGTTTTTTTGATGAAACAAAGTCCAGCTTAGAAACTCGAATAACTCATTTTATAATAATATATTTTTTTTGAGCCCACAATAATTATTTTTTACGTTTTTTGAATTGTAAACTTTTTGTATTTATTGGGTTTTAGATCACTTTTTAAATCTTTGCAATCACTTTTTAAATATTTTCGATAAATTAAAAAAAAATTCTTTTAATGAAAAAATTAGAAAAATAATCGTGATAATATTTCGAAAATTTTTAATTAAAAAAATGTTCGTTAGTTGTCTCCATGATCTTAAAATTTTGGGCATATTTTACTCTCTTCTTTTTTGTATTCCCACATTTCTTTTTCTCTGAAACTATTGTTAACTTCTCCAAAGTATAATTGTATTTTCGAAGTACCCAGGCAATTGTGCTGAAAAAAACTTCAATCATATGTTCATTTTGAACCCATTCTTTAAGTTCCTTCAAAGTTTTTGTGCAGTATGTATCAACGTGCTGCAAAAGTGACTTTTTCACTTCTGCTAGGAGTTTTGTTTATTCGTCACCTCCCATTTGAGCCTTCGTAGTTTTACCGGTTTTGAAAAAACATTTTATAATGGCGTTAACAGCATGGAACTAATTTCTTTCATAGAATAGCCACCAAGCAATTTCGAAACTATATATTCTCTCCCTATCATCATCAGAAACTTTGTGGTTCAATCTCAAGCATGACAAAACTAAACTTTAAGCACACGATATCTGCAATTAGTAGCTCGAAAAACGAAACAGAATGAAAGCGCGAATGAATATAAAATATATATTCAAAAAAACATATAAAATATAAAAAGTCAAGTTTAGAAATGTTTCTTATTTTTAAAAAATTTCGAAAAAAAAATTTTTTCTTTTTGAATTTTTGAAAAATATTAATGAGTTTTTTTATTAAAATATTTTTTATAGTTTATTGAAAAAATTTAGTGATTGCAAAAATTTGAAGTGATCGAAAAACCCTATATATTTGAAAATTTCAAAAATATGTTTAACATTCAAAAGTTTATTAGTTTTTTTATTAATTTTTTTACATTTTGATAAAAAGAACAAGTAGGAATAGAAAATAAACTGTTCAAATATAACTTTTTTTGTAGTTTTATTCTGATTATTTTAATCATTTTGTGTCAAAAGTGCTGATAGCAGCAAATTTTTTATGAAATTTTTGTTTTTATTTAAAATCATTTTTTTGAAATTTTGAAATAATTTTAATTTTAATTTTTAAACAAATTATGTATACAGCTCATCTTTAAAAACTGCCCTTCATTTTTAAACCTAATATCAACTTAACCCTAAATCGAGACTTGTCTCCTTTATAAACAAATTATTTTTTATTAAAAAGAAAAAATCGAATTTTAAGCAGCCAATAAATAATATCATCTATTCAATTTTTAAAAAATCGTTTTCAAATATTAATATGCCCATTTTAGTGGGAAAGGATTAAAATTTCATTTTGCGTTGAAAGACAAATGGAATTAAAAAACGAAAAAAAAGTTGTATTGAAACATATTAAATAAAGATATTTCAATTTGAGTTTCAATATAAAATTTCTGCGAAATGCTTCACGTATTTTACGTTAACATTGGCTCTACGCTCAAGTTCGACTTAGACCCCACCAAAAATTGGTAATATCTTGAAATTTCACTTCTTCAAAGTTTTAGTTATTTTTTGCCTGATATATGTTTGTAACAATCTAATTTAGCTACTAATAAAAAATTAAACGCCCTTTTCAAAATAACAAAATTATAAGTTTTCATCAAAGAAAATCTTTTTTACTAAAATAAAATTATCTTCTTCATAAAATAAACGATTAAAATTTAAAAAAACCATCTCAGTGTGAACAAACTGCAAGAACTGATAGCCAGAGAGCTGCATATATCCTTTGAAGAGCAGATTATTTTGATCAGTGGTGGGGAAAATGTTTTAGCTACTCGCAAACTTGCCTCTTACTCTTCTGGAAGTGTAAGCTTCATCATATATTTTTTCATGAAAAATATTTTTTTTCACAGCTTCCAAAAAATTAAAAGTTCATCTTTAAAATTTTTAAACTAAATTTGAGTTAATTTGATACAAAATTATTTTTTAATTTGAATCTTAAAAACTCAAATCAAATTTGTGATGCTCATATCAAGCTCAATGCTCACCATCATGAACTGACCAGCATATAATCTCCATCCATTAATCACCAGGAAACCAATCCTTTCTTCCTGTATCATAAAAACTCATCAGA
The DNA here is from genome assembly GCA_964035795.1 of Pterobdella sp. o SKG-2022. Taxonomy (NCBI): domain Eukaryota; kingdom Metazoa; phylum Annelida; class Clitellata; order Hirudinida; family Piscicolidae; genus Pterobdella; species Pterobdella occidentalis. The sequence continues at coordinate 8,489,111 of OZ038321.1, read as the reverse complement.
GGTTTATCTACCACCTGTTGAAAACTCCATACCGCCATCTGGTGGGAATAACATGATTTTATTTATTTTTTATACTGTCGTTAGTAAAACTAAGCTCAGGATCAATTATGGTTATAGTTTCAATAAAAAATGATTTCAAATATAGGGGTAATTTATATACCTTTGTAACTAACAAAGTTATAAACATAGTGGCACTAATAAAATCTTTAGGTTTACTTTGTTATTATTTTGCCAAATTCCAATCAAATTTTGATTTGAATATTGTTTTTCTAAACTCAAAAATGAGGCTGTTTACAATATATTCTTTAAGATTTACTTTTTCTCACAGTTGACTTTGATTTTTGGCTACTTAAATATTCATAAATGTAATAAAATGTTCATTAAAAGCCCTACCCAAACATGTTATTGCTTAGACTACTTGGTTAAATATTCAACTTTTAATATTGATTTCATAGATCTTATTATCATCTACATCAGAAATAGGTCTACAGAACCAGCTGATAGATTGCTTATCACAGCCTGCTAGCACTGACCTCACCTCACTGAGAGCTAGCATCCTCAAGGTGTCTTCATGTCATGTCTTCGTTTCATGCCATTCCATCATTTTTTTTGAGTTTTTTTATTTTATTATATTTTAGGCTTTTTGTTATGGTGTTATAATAGCATATATTTTATTATTTTACTGACATCTCTTTTTCACACAACTTAAACCTCCATGAGTGTTATATTGCTATTTTTAGATCAATTTTATAATATCATATATATCATATTGCTTTTACTCAAACCACATTGTTCTTTGTCTTGGGTTCAAGTACATCTGCCCTCAAACGCTTGTATCTATGTCATTTGCTTTTGTTATGAATGGCAACTTGACACTGAAGAGTTCATAAAAATATGATATCTAATTTCTCATTGTGTGGTAATAAAGAAAAATGTATAACAAAGATGTTTGGATGCATGTTATTCTATCGACTTGATATGTCTAAAATATTGAAGTGTGTTGTATAATTTATGAAGAATGAATATAAAATAGTAATAATATTATTAATGGTGATGATAATAGTTTAATCAACAAGGATCAAAGGTTTTAGTGATTTGAATGCAATGATAAATGTACTGTCTGATACATTACATATAAATCGATTGAAACAGATAACAATAACCTCATGGATATTTGAAATTTAAACTATTGATAAACACAATACAAGTAATAACGTTAATAACCGTTTGAACAATAGCTTAGTAATGTTGATACTAATGACAGCAATAACAACCTGCTACCACTTTCAGTCATTGTGTCAGCTAGGCAGGGGGAAGGTGGAGATGTGCAACAGTCTGGTGCACTCACAACACCTGCAACACCAGGGATGGGCTGCTGTCATTGCTAACCTGCTTGACGTCACTGGGTTGCTGCTCCCCTTGTTTTTATATTTTAATTTTTAGACATAATATGAATTTATTCAGTGTTGAAGAAAGCCACTGAAATAAAACTTTTTTGATAAATTATTATGTCTATTATTTATGATGTTTCAATAACTTCTTATTAGGTATTGTTTTCAACTACACCATGCTAAGTGAATGCACCATCACAAAACCATCAACACAACCACCCACAGTGACTACCTAAGGAAGGCCAGTCTGTACATGGACAATCTCAATGATTTCCATCTCTTCATCCATCACTACCACAAACTAATTAACGAGTGGGTGTTCAATAATTCTTTATATCCAACTTTTTAATATCTTTAAAATAATATAATTAGTTTTATGAATACTCATTGAACAATCATGGTACAAATCAATCTAATCTATAACATTAATATCACAGAATGCCAAAGAGCATGGAACTCTTAAACCGGATTGAGCTACCCCAGTGTCTACCTCTTTATTCATCCAAACAATCCTCATTCAATCTATCATCATCAACGTCGTCCTCATCCTCATCATCTGCCTACTTCAACCAACCGCAAGCGCCCAAAGTGTGCACTCTACTTGACTGGATCAACACTCACGTCAGTTCATATATGTCATTCTCTTGCTTTTGTATGCCATTCTTGTCATTAAATGATATGTATTATTTGAATTTTCCAAATCTCAGTGTTAGACTTAATGGCTTTAACGTACTCTATCGCATACAAATTGGCATTTGTATTGACTACATTATCGATATAATATAGAGTGTCTTATCAATTTATAATGCCAAATTGATTCAATGGTGGTGATACGACAAGCCTAACGTAGTCATTGATGAAGCAACATGTTTAAACTACAGGATTTACGTAACAGTCTACATAAGTTGGAACAGGAAGGCAGAAGATCTTTGGACGAGGTAGTTATAAGAGTTCTCATGTTTCTTTCACTATTGACACCAACCATGATGCACCCAGTTCACAGAGGAGTCTCGACAAAATCAATTGAAGGAAATGGATGCATTCAGGGAATTAGTTATTGTGGATAAGAAAGATATGAAGGTGTGTGTGTGTTTGTGTGTGTGTGTGTGTGTGTGTGTGTGTGTGTGTGTGTGTGTGTGTTTTAGGTTGTCGTTGTAAGTGTGGTTTTTTAATTATTAATTATTATTATTGCTATTATTAGCTATTATTATTATTATTATCTTCATCATAGGTGATTAAAGGTCTTGATGATCGACTTTCAGGTATCCTTAACTTTATGAACATTTCACATCTGTATATCTACATATTAAACAAAATTTAGATAGTATACATATGAAATATATATAACACTAAAGGACTAGATAGACTGATGGCGAACATCAAAAAACTGCTGAGAGAACAAGAAGAAATCGCCGAAGTTGGAATTTTTAATGAATATCAATAATAATAGTTATTATTATCTCTCTTACTTAATATATAAGTGATTTTTTTTGTATAATAAATAAATATTTAAATTTAATATATTTATTCAAGGATAAAAAAATTCTTCCCTGTCTCTGCTCTTCTTCCTTTCTCTTAATCCTCTTTTTTAAATTATAATTGTATGAAACTTTGATTTTCTAAATAAAGCTGTAGCGCATAACTGTATTTAGTAGTTTATTTTTTTCTATTTATAGTATATTCGAAAAAATAGTTGTATTGATAAATTTAAACAATTATTAAAATTAATCATTTATTTCGCATGTAATATTTCAAATTTTCAAACTTGATGTCTTTTGCTTCATCATCATCATCGTCGTTTTGCGTCCGTTTTCATGCTAGCATGGTTGTTTGCTTTTTCTAATACTTTACAGAATCATATTCTGAACAATCATACTTTATCGAATTACTGAATATGTGAAGTTTTCATCTACTTAATATTAATTTAAATCTTTTTTATTTCCTATCACACTTGTTGGATACTTTATTGATTGAATAAAATATTTTTCATGAAAAATACAAATGATAGTAAAATAATATTTTTGTTTGGGTATTATTCTTTTGTATAATTCTTGATGAAAAATAAAAATGCTGTAAAAGATTCAAATGATTGCTTGCCTTCAATAGGTGTTCACCAGCGTGCACAACAGACTGCAGGGAGTCAAGGACACAGGCTTGCTCAGTAATTTATGCACTGGCCATCGGGAGTTTGCTGAAAAAGCACTCAAGAACCACTTCCTTCTTAATGATAACCTACAAAAGTGTCTCAAGGCGAAGCATGAACTGTGTGATAACCTCAACAATAGACTCAGGTCTCAGTGGGGATGGGGCTGCTGTGATGAGGATGGTTTTGATGATTAGGATATAATAATAATGACGTTAATATTTTCGCGTTAGTATGATGAAATCAGGAGCTGATGATGATTGCTTCTGAATAAAACTTGAAAAATGGATATAAAAATATGATTAAAATGGTCCTATAAATTGAACTAGAATAATTTCATACTTTATTACACTGCAGTATAATAATAATAACATTAAACTGTAAAATAACGTACCACCAGACTAATGAACCAGCCACAGTACAACCATTACAACATTGAATCACTATCCACACCACAGATGGGTGATGTTGTCAGAGCACTCCTTGTGGAAGGCAGATAACAGACTACTACTACGTCACAAAAAGCTCACCAAACTTCGCCGCATCTTCCACATCCTACACCAAATCAACTCTTCTACATCTGTTTACTGCAGGACTCTTGTTGAGATCCTGAGACGAAAAGAATTCTCTAGGTATTACATGAAGGTTAGTGTCGGTTCTATAAGTTTAATTTTATGGAATAGTATTGTGTATTTTTTAAATTTATGTTATGCCTTGTTATTATACCACGGAGTTTATCTGGCTGCTTTCGGTTTATTCAGGTAGATACCTCAGTCAAAATCAGCTCTTATTAATTTTGCGCCAAGTTCGCCAATCATCGGTTTTCCAAATGTTGTATTTTTTATATCAATATCTTTTAATTTAAGGTTGTTTGCTTAGTTTTTCTTCTGAAGTTCAACTTTGAAACAATAACTTTTTTAAAATATATGTGCAACAATTTATAATTTATGTCTTATTCAACAATTTTCAGTGTTTTTATGTCATATAGAGAATTAAAATTTTAATTTTTTTATGTTAGCGTTTTAATAAAAAATTGATATTTTTGTTTATGATTCAAATAAAAGTCTCGATAGTTCAGTAGAGACAGCTAAAGATGCGGTTTTCTATTCTACATCTCTACTGGTCCCTTTGTCTCAATCACCGTTATTGACACTACTTAAGCAAACATGACTTTTGTTCAATAATACCATTAATAAATCAACTATTAAGCCTTTCGATACGTTTTGCTGTCTTTAAAATGCTTAATATTATTATAAATCATGACACTAGGAAGCCACTTCGACTTCAGCCTTCTATACAAAGATATACTCGAAAGAACTTGAGAGACGCAAGCACTTTGATGAGAACGTCAATATACGTTAGTGGTTGTTTGTTGGTGGTGGTGGTGAAGGCGGTGTAGTGGTGGTGGTGGTAGTGGTGGTGGTGGTGGTGGTGGAGGCGGTGTAGTGGTAATAGTGGTGGTGGTGGTGGACGCGGTGTAGTGGTAATAGTGGTGGTGGTGGTATGAGTAGATGGGGGGCTGAAGATAGATTTAAGATTTGAGGAGTGCTAAGAATTTATACATAAAATTAACGAATGAATGGATTTATGGATACATATGTATAATGTACTTTAATCACATTTGATGTCATTTTCAGAAGAACACTTTTTGAAGGCCTTATTCCCTGGTCTCAAAGACGAACATCCGCAATACGCTGTGAGATCCTAATGTTTTGTACACTTATTTGTAGCTTTTATGGTTTTAAAGGGTTGTTCTGTTATTCCATCAATAAAGATTTTGATATATTAAAGAGCATTTTTAGGTGAAATGTCCCGAAGAGTTTGATAGGAACCTGCCAGATATATCGCATGAGACGGTCCACTCTCTTCTTTCGGCAGTCCCTGAACTCCTCGTCTTTCTGTTGTTATCCACTTTACTTTTTATTCCTATTTATGTTTTAATTTATTCATGATTGTAGTTAATTTTATTTAATTAAAATTTTTTTTATTTAGAAATATTATAAAATTTGAAATTAATGAATTTCTTCCAAACCACAGGGAGGGCTCAGACATGTCGATATCAATGAGAAACATCAACAGTTTTCAGCCTTTATCACAGACCTTGAAACTGCAGTCACCTACTCCTATGGACAAAACCGACAACTTCATCATTAAAACTTTAAACGATCCAAACGAAAAATCTAATGATAAGTCTAATGATAAATCTAATTCGAGCTCTTTATCCAAGAGTTACGAATTCATACAAGATAAGTTTGAGCAATCAAAGCTGACTCATTCGGCAGATACAAAACTCATTCCTGTAAACACCACATCATTCTTCACCCAACCTTTTTGCACCCTCACTCCCTGTAGCCAAAAAGGCACCAAGAACCCTGTTTCCAAGGCTTCTGTGCAATCAATTTCAGCACAAAACAGCAGTCCATTGGATTCATTTTTCACTGGAGAGTTTTTCTTTGAAGACTCCATCAACCCATGCCCTCTCTCTGAAACCTCCAAGAAAGTTTCTGTTTAATACTTTTCAAATGCAATTAATGTTTTTATAATTTTATTAATATTCAATTCTTCTATAATAGCTATTAAATATTTCTATTTCAGTATAGTCATTTTTAAAAACACTATATTTAATGAGTTGAATGATTAAATGAGTGAACCATTAAGATTGGGGAGCTGGAAAATTTACTACAAGAACGAGTGGTGCAGTTGGAGAAGAGTGAGTTAGAAGTGAAGGCCCTAAATGAGAAGCAGGGGGCATCATGCCTCAAAATAAATTCTCTCATTGAGCGCTACAAGAAACTCACTGAATTCTGCTTCGAGGGTTTCAAGGAAACCAGAGACTTCTTGGATGAAGTTAAAAATGAACAGTTGAAGTTTAATGATAATTTGAATAAAGAATTAGTGAAAAATAAAGACAATTTTGAGAGGTTGACTGAAGATATTCTGTTGTACTTGGCAGGCAAAGATGAGGAAGTTTCAAAATGTAACAGTACCATCAGTACCTTGAAAGAAAAACTTGAGCTCAAAAAAGAAAAATTAATCAATTCACAAAAAGAACTTTCAGAACTAAAAGAAATAATGAATAAAAATGAAAAGAAAAACGTTGAACTGCTTGAACAAAAGAATAGTGAGATTAAGAAATTAGAATCTAACTATAACCAATATTTGTTAGAGAGTGAAGTCGAAATGGAGAATTTAAAATATGATTTTACAAATAAATTGACAGGGAAAGATAATGAAATTAAAGATCTTACAAAATTAATTAAACTTGAACAAGAATCGAAAATATCAGAAAAGAAAAAATTAGAAGATATTTCAAATGAAGAAAAATTAAAATGGGATGTAGAAAAGAAAATTGAAATTGATATTTTACGTAAAGAATTTGAGGAAAGTTACAAAAAACAAGCAGAAAAGTTGAAAGAGGAAAGTCAAGAGGAGATGAAGAGGAAGTTGAACAATGAAATCTTAGCCATGGAAACTGAGAACAAATTGAAGAAAGCCTTGTACATGAGCAAGTTAGAGGCATTAAGCGAGCAAGTGATGTGCTTCCAAGAGGATCTTCAGACCAATGACCTTGGTGATATTACAATGTCATCTAACAGTGAATTCTTCACTTTCGGTCCATCAAGCTTAAACGATTTGAAAGCTCAAATCTCTGACACGAATCAAAGCCAAAGCACCATCAGCACACCGAGAAACGCGTACATAACATTGGAGGCGAGTGTTGAGGGAGATGACGTGGTGAAGCACGTGGTATCACTGGAGAGGTTCATGAAGGGACTGAGGCTCCATCTCACATCACTTCTCGACCGCCTCTTCTCCTTCAGGGATCAGATTGCTACTAAGGTTGAATATTCTTTGTTTTTATTTTTATTCTCCAATTAAAACTATTTCTTTATATTGTTTCTTTTGTAGCAACATACAATTGAATTTAAATGGGCTCGTTTGCTAAATTGGAACATCGATGCTAACTTTGAAGGACAAGGAGATAGAGTTAATGAGGCAAGCTTCCACCATCATGCAAACGTCTGTAGAGGAGAAGTACCATTCCACTTCATCACTTCTCAACCAAGGTAGATCACCTATAGTTGAATGCTCTAGCATCATGAAGTGCCAAATATAACGCCATGATGACATGCTACATGTGAACTTGCTTCGATACTCTTTCTATTGAGTTTCTACGTCATTCGAAAAAAATATTGGTTCTGTGCATGACGTTGAATTACACCGAAGATCGCCTTTCCAAATTGAGACTGCTTTTCTGTTATAACCTGCATATCAATAGACTTCGGTTGAAGGTATCCAAAATCTGATATTCTGATATCGTTGTCGTTTAACTAGGCGGATGATGCTTCTTTTTGTTGACAACGGCAAGGCAAACTGCCTAAGTGTGGGAACGGCGGATCTTGAATTCGACAATTTCAAGTTGGATGTTAGTTCGGACTCGCAGTTTGAAAATGTTCCCTAAATAAATGACTTTTTTTATAAATAACTATTATAGTATCAATAACCTAGGCTTATTGCTGTCAACCCCAGTAACTAGGGCGTGTACAGCAGTATAATATAATTAGATTGATATAATATCTACCGTGTATATTTGTAACATTTGGATGTGCATAGGAGTGATGAAGGCACATTTTTCTATTTTTATCATCGACCTTGAAGCACTTGAAGTTTCCATAATGATACGTTCTGATTCATATTCAGTTCATTTTAAACTGACATATTATGCCTAATAGGGTGGCATTTAGAATAAAGCACTGTCAACAAATAGGGGAATATGAAATAAAAATTGATTTAATTTAGGCATGTGAAAATTTTTAAATTTTTTTCGATTTCTTTTTAAATTTTTAGTGTCGTTGTTAATACAAAAAATATATATTACTATATTTATTTTAAGTAACCCCATTTTTCTAAGCTTATTTTCTGATTATACTGTCTTGCGTTATGAAAAGGATGTCGAGAAAGAAATGGTTTTTGTTTTTTAAATTTCACCTGTATATTTACAGATCCTTCATTTAATCTTTCTTTATTTGTTTTTCTTCAAATACAAAGCTCTAAAAGGGATATTCCAATTTGTCTCGTTAAGGCCACCAATTATAAGAAAAAATTTAATTTTATAACTAAACGTTGAAAACAAAAATTTAGAAAAGTTTATAAAGGCACAAAACGATGGGGTGATGTTTTTCATAGTAGAAACACCATTCAGATCCTGCTGATAACAGTGACGACGGTAGGATCCCTCACTCAATCTCCTCATGCAACCTTCCTCAGCTTCTCACACAACAGATGCATCAACAACTACTCAATGAAGCATTGGCCAATAAAAACGCTGAGCATGAACAAACGCTTGAAAATGTTTGTCGTTGGTGTTTTGATTTAAATTTATATAGTGCCAAAGACAACACATGCTAGCATAGAAACGGACTCAAAACAATGTGATGATGATGATGAGGATGATTGAAGAGACACTAAAACGCTTCATATGAAGTTGTATTAATTCCAATTTTTAATAAAATATGAACCTAATGATATGAAGCTACAAGCTTAGTAATAAATTTTAATGACGATAAAATAGATACTATTAATAACTGTATTAAATAGTATGTGAAAAAAATAAAAATAATATAACAATCTTCATTGTTATGATTATCATCATTCCTTTATGCCCGTTACTAGGCTATCATTGGTTACTATAGTAATATTATATATTACTATAGTAATAGTAAGGAAAAAAGTTTTTAATAATACTAATAATAAGCCCTCAAATCATTTTTAATGCAGTGGAAGCGGGAGAATCTGGTCTTCTGTGAGGACCTGGTGACGAACATGAGAATTGAGTATGAGGCGGAGTTGAATGATCTGAGGAGGAGGTGGTGGTCTTTGTACCCCTTTATTAGTTCATTAGTGCATTCATTGCTTGTTCTATCGATTGAAGGACGGATAGATACATTTTTTTGATTGGATGATTGATGGATGGGTGATAGACAGATAAATTATCTGATTACTTGACGACTCCACACGTCATCAAAAGAATGAGATCAGAGATGGAAGAGCAGAGGCAGGTGGCTTTCAACCAGGCTCTGAATCAGGCACTCAAAGGCAGGGATGACACCATTTCACATTTGGAACAACTACTCAGAAAATATGGTGCATTCAGTTTTATTATCCTTATATAATCTAATCGTTTTTGATGTGTGATAGACGATCGAATGGTCGGCTTACTTATTTATTTTTGATGTGTTGTTTTCGTTTATACTGACTATTAAGTTGAAGGTCTAGTTATGTTTCTCTTCATCATTTTTCGTAATGTTTTCCATATAATTTTCTATTGGAATTAAATAAAATAATCACTCAGTTCTCGATTTTATGATTTTAAACTCACCATTATATTTTTCAGAACCCACAGAAAAAACAAGGTTCAAAATTTATTTATAACTTAATTTTTGTTTTAAGGTTTTTTGAAATTAATTGAATAAATTTTTATAAATTCATGTTACTTGGTAAAAATAATAGTAAATTTGAATTGTTTCAATGTGAGCAGATATGGTGGACCAGATGATTCCTCGCGCCATCATTTACTAGCCTCATCCTCTTCCACCATCCCCACATCCTTCTTTGGCGAAGAGGGGCCCTCGACTGTTCCTGAAATGACAACATCTTCTTTTGATAACCCTTTCTCTTTTTTCAATTATCAAACTGCTGCTAATGATTCTGCAATTTTCCCTTCATCAAACACTCATTGTTCGCCTCAAAGCAATTATTCACCTCCTATCTACCAGTCTCCAACCACACACCACCCTCCAACCACACACCACTCTCCAACCACACACCACTCTCCAACCACACACCAATTTTCACCAATACATAGTCCTCCAGCCACTCAACATTCACTAATAAAAAACAACACAACACTCAGTCAATTAACACCAACAACCATTCAAGACCTACAATCATTATCAACGGCTCAATACTTACCTGAGTTATTAGCGACACTGGCATCATCATCGCACTCACCATTGATCGCCTCCAACACATCTATGTCTGCACCTTGCTCTCCCAAAGCCAATGTTTTTACCTTCATCAAACCACCACAACACAACAACCTCCCTTCCATACAGTCGTGCCCTGATTATTTGGAGAGGGTACAACAGCTGAAAATCGTTAGCATTTACCACACCTTGTACTTTTATTCATTTAAAATTAAATGACAAAGTTTTTTTATGACCAGTCCACATCATTATCAATTATGACGAACTAGTCATGATGCTAATGAATAATATAAATAAAAATAATTAATTAGTTAGATAAGTGCTATTATGTTTTTTAAATAAAGTCTCTATTCTATGATGCCTTCAACCACATCATCTACCTACACAGAATTCATCCTTCAATTCATCCACCCATCCATCTATCTACATACCTACTTATTCTCTAATTAATCCATTTACCACTCGCTCATCCATCAATCCATTCACTACCCAAACAGGTCTTGAAGAGCAAGGAGGAGGAGAACAAGAGGTTGAAGAACAGATTGGTGGGTTGATATGATTGAATTTGCTGTCAGTTTCTGATGTTCAAATATATTTTTTCTTGTTGTGTCATTGTTACTAATGGAATAGTTATGGTATCGTATTAATATTTATTAATGCTGATCAATTAAACTCTATGCAGCCAATTTTTTTCTCGCCAAGCTGTCTTTATAACAATGATCAATATTACATCGTTTTTGGGTAATGATTCAAATCTCCATTAACTTACTTTATTAATTGTGGTCTACAAACTTTTCAAGTTTCTGCCATTTTAATAATATTCTTAATTTTATTGCATTAAACACATGCATATATCAAAAACTAATCTAATTTTATGACGTGAGAAATATTGACACCAACAGAACGCTGCAATCAAAGCAACATCCCCTCACGACTCTGTCAATATCAAATCGTTGGTTTTCGATTTGTTAATAATTTTTTGTCATTTGATCACAATATCATGCTGTTATATCTTTGTTTTCATTAATGTCTATTATCACACACACACACACACACACACACACACACACACACACACACACACACACACACACACACACACACACACACACACACACACACATAGTTGTTCACCAGGGAGCATGGTATTGTTCGTGCAGGACAGCAACTCACCTCACTACGTAGCTTACCTCCCTTCATCCCCCATCAAACATTTCCTTCACTCTGACTCCATTCCTCTTTTCCAACAATGTATGTTTGATTGTGGATTGTATAATATTATGGGTCTTCTGACCCATTATGACAAATAAGAAACTTTATTAGTGATTATATATATATATATAATACTCTTTGCTCTTGTTAAACTTTCGTTTGAGTTTAATTGTGATTAAACATAACGTATTCCACATTCATTGGTTATTTTCTAACTTGTCCCTTGGTCATGTCTCATTACTTTGATGCGTAATAATGGTGGCGATGATGATGAAGATAACATTATCACATTCATATAATAATAATTTACATTTTCACTTAATATCACTTGATGCTTATATGATTGTTTGCAGCTTTATTACCATTACCCGCATGGATTGTGGCTGAGGTGACAGGCAAGGATCTTTGCCAGGCTAAGAAGGTTCTGTACACTTCTCATCAATTATATACATAAGAATATAAATAAAAGCACCTTTCATCTTTAAAAATTTATACAAATGTGAACAAAAACATACTAATCTATAAGCATAAAAAAATAGATAAACATAAAAACACAAATAACTAAGCATACAAACACACAGGCAACGAACAGATTCCGAGTCCCTGTAGGTAACAAGTTTTACCGAGTAATGGCCAAACCCATCCAATTCCCTAGCACTTCTGAAAGCAGGAAACAAAGTAAAAATAAAGATAAAAACATCGTTTGAGCTGTTTGAGGGTTGTCTAGTATAGTGGAGATACTCAATGATGATGATAGTAATAAGTTCAATAAGCATAAAAATGAAAAACAATAGTAAGATATAATCAACCAATTAGTTAACATTATAGATAGTAATGATAAAATGACAACGCCACAAAATATAACACTAATAATAATGTTAATGACAAGTAAAATTTATACCTTATTAGTTATGATGCGTTCTATGAAGTTACAATAAAGATATAAAAGCATGGTGGTGAGGGACATTGGAAGGTGGTATGTTGTTAATAGAGACGTGTGATTCCACTTGTTGCAGTCGATGGGGTTTTTGCGCTTATATCGCTTCATTTCACCATGCCCTGTATATATGTCTTGTATTGTTCTCTTTCCTATCGTTTGAACTTTCTCAACTTTTGAAACTTATTTTTCGTTTATTAGCGATTTAAATAACTGATTCATTTATGCCAGTTTTTAAATTATAATAATAAAATTAATTCGTTTGATATATTATTAGATCTCTAAATAGTTTAGGTTGTTTAAATATCAGGCGTCTAAGGCGATCTTGCTCGGTTATTAAGCTTTCAAATTCATTCTTCGCAACACTTAGTGCTTATTTTTATCGTTCTGTGAGTGGATTTGCAAATTATTTGGAAAATTGTATAATTTTTTTTGTTTTTTACCACACTCTTTTTTATTTGAAATTCCTTTCAGATTGTTTTTATATTATCGCTTACCCGCAGTCAATCGAATTTATCATAATATTTATCAATTATTATAAAATTTTTTCTAAAAATTCAATCATCATATTTTTTTTAAATAAAGAAAAATAAACCGATTTCAAATATCACCATTAATGTTGTTGACCAACTGCCATATAAGAAGATGCGTGTCATTAAGCTCCACTTCTGCTTAAAGCCTCAGTTTGAGGTCACCATAAGAAACTTTTTTTTGGCTTATTTGACCGCTTATAAATGTCCAAAAAACATTTTCTTTGGTGTTGAGCTTAAGAAATCACTGATCTGTGATAGGCATATTTTTGAGGTGTTTTAAAGTTAATGTCTTCGAAAAATGTTTGGGAAAACTTCTCATCAATTTCACATAAATTACCGACAAAAAAAAACAATTATTTCAAATAAATGTCGGCTCTTATGTGAAAACTCAGTGAGCACAACTACGAAGTGTAAAATATTGGCGTTGAGAAGAAGACAGAATTCATAAGCTGAACAAGACTATCCACTGTATCTGAATTTTGGTAATCAATGCTTGGAACTGAATAAAATAAAGTTCTTACATTTACGCCCACATGCTGTTTTCAACATTTATAGAACGTGTAATATTAGACTTTGAGATTATATTAAGTTTTATTGAATTCTCTAGGTGACTCAAACGCATGAATATATCCTAATAGAATGCCTTATTCGGTATTCATATCTTCCTTCTATTGTAGTATTTTTCATCAATATTTAATGCTTTTCTGCTACCCCATATATGAATGACAAAATATCTATAGTGGAATATTTACAAGTAAATGAAACCTGAGGTTTCTTATTAAGTTTTCGAATCTTTTCTATAAGACATCTCAGAATACAGTTTCAAGTGTTGAAAGCACAATAAATGATGTCATGCTTCTAGAATGGCAATAAAATCTTCATTCATCTCAAACCTTGTATGCCAATGTTCAGAGTAAAATTTTTGTCATTAAAAATAATTAATTAATTTTTTCTGATTTGTGTTTAATAAAAAAATTGAATATTAAAATCAATGTGTTGTTCAAATAAGATGATTGAGTTTCAAGCTTAAATGCATGAACTAAAAAGCTTCTTTTCAAACTTTGCTCCCCAACTTAGCTGCCTCTTCAATGGTTTATTAGTGCAGTTTTCTATCATTGTTGATGCTCAAGAGCTTCATCTCTACTTTTTTGCAATGTTTACAAAGTTATTTTTTAAACTAAAATTCAAGTATCTATATAAAAAACCCTGAACTAGAATATTTAAAATTAGAAAATATATTTTGTTTTGAAATTGTCAACTTGAAAGATTTGATAACCTGGGATTTCTGTTACTCGTATTTCATCGCAAATATGCAGTCATTGATATTGTGTAATTGAAACCCATATAAGAAACGATGCAGCTTTCTTATTGTTGTAACTATTTATATTATATTGTTTTTATTGTTAATTTTAAGTATCTATTAACTTTGATTTTTCTACGAAAATATGATAAAACATTTTCTAATATGACGACGTTAAATGAAACTACATAATTCAATCTTTTGTTTCCTTCAAAAACTAATAATAAATTCAACTGATTCAAAAATATAATTCTTAATATTTACTCTATAAAATATCATAATTGATTGTGGAAACAAGAAGAACAGAAGATAAAAGTTGCTGAAGAAAATTTGTGTGAAGTTTTATAACAAAATATAAGGTGCTTGTAAATAAAACAATTAACTGATTGTTTGAAAAACTACAACCTCGGTTGAAGAAACGAGCTGGGAAAGAAATAAACTTGAGTTTAAAATATTATTTAAATTAACTTTTAAATAGGCTAACTTATATAATAGTTCAATTTTAAAAATAAAAGATTGAAAATTAATTTGATTTGTTGTTTCTTTTTTATTGTTTATTCATCATTTGTTTATCTGCATTTTCAGTCTCTAATTCACTTTATGAATAATAAAAACACTCAATTTGTATTTGCGAAGATCAAATTTATGAAGATTTCAAAATAAAAAAATTGAAGTATTTTAAAAAAGTTATTTTTAAGTTTAAAAAAACATTATTTATGGGAATATATAAACAAAAAAAAAAATCTTGAAGCTTTTATGACACTACTTTCAATCCAAACACTCATGTAAAAATGTGAACAAACAAACAAACAAAAAGCCCAAACGGTCGAAGCAATAACACTCATTGTGAATCCTTTCTTTCATTTCGAGCTCTAGTTAAATATGTTTGAACAATTGAAAAAATAAACGAATGCCAAAAACCCATAATATAAGCCTTAATACAAAAATTTATGAAAAGTCTTACACAACAATCAAAAAATCTTCAAATAAAATTCTAAATTAATGTTTTAGGAAGGCCAAGTGGCCACTCGTGGAGGTAGGAGCCGTCTGGAAGCAAGCAATCACAAAAAACTTTTAAGTATTAATGAGAACCTGTTTTGTAACTACTTTATTCTCCACAAGCAACTCTTTCTGATAAAGCTGAAATTGTCGAAAATTATGGTTTTTTATATATATAAGTTTTTAAAATCTATATTTTTGACAAAAAACTTTGAAAGATTTTAGAAACTATTTAAAAAATGAAAACCCAACGAAAGCTCAATATGTCATCAGTAGGATACGCATATTGTAGTAAAGTTTTAAAAACTTGACCTGTTTGGATGGAGGTATTCAAAATTTTTCACTTCTGGGTATAATGTTGAAAGACAACTCAACAATTCAAATCTCTTAAATAACGCGACTGCCTTCATTTCAGAACAAATCTTCTCTGTTATTCACTTATACTTTCTAGTTACATATCATACGTTTTCAAGAAAACTGTGTTTTAAAAGACACCGCGTGGGCTTTTTGACCAGTCTAATTTGATCATCAGGCTAGATTCATATGACGAAATACTTATTATCAAAAGAAACATCCAAAGGTCTGAGCTGACAGTCTGATGAAAAACTAGAATATGTTTCTCATTTGTGCCGATAAAATCTGAGATAATTAAAAGTTTGAGTTTAAAATGAAAATGTTTCTATTTTATCATAAGCTTACGCAGACATAAAAAAGATAAAAATTGAAAAAAGTATTGAAAAAAAGAAATGTGATTTTCTTAAAAACTTTAAAATAATTTCTTTTTTATATACATTGAATATCTCGGGGAAATATTAAAGTTCAGTGGGTGATAAAGTGGGCACCGTTGTCGGGAGAGCATTCAGATCATGATAACCTGCCTCTTACCTGCATACGTCTTCAGTTCCTAATTTGTCACTTGTCTCTATATCATTGTGTGAAAGTTTTAATTGTGGTTGTGAAATTTTTTTAAGACGTTTATTTTTGTCTTAATGGAACACCTATCAAGCAATTGTATCGGATTTTAACACAAAGTTTTGTAGTTTTTGTTATACATTTCTTAAGAATCTCATTAAAACGAAAGTACATATGGTTTTTCATGCTGATCCATTCTTCAAAAAAAATTTATTTTAAGAAATGTTATGCCCATGAAACAGTGAAGGCATTGAACTTATAAAACAAGAAAACCCCATTGAACCACACAATGATGTGAGATAAAACACCAATAACTAAACTAATTGCTTTACCAATTTCCATACTGTCAAAAAAGCATTCCCTTTTACCTTTATGTTTAGCATAATAATTTAATTATACTAAAAGTTAAATTAATTCTCATCACTATAGAGTTCGAGTTACACAAACATACACACATCTACGCATACAGACACACAATTCCAAGCACACACAAGTGCACGCGTACCTTTGTACAGTCGTTGTACCCGTTTGGCTGCAGTCGAATTATAAAATCATTTGGACGATTTCTTGTGTGAGACTCTCAAGCGATTCTATTTCTCCACCAAAATAATAATGCTATATCACTAATAATATTTCTAAATGGAACATAGTATTGAGTATTTCTAATATGATATACATAATGCTAATGTTTGTAATTAAAAAACATGACTCGAAATGATTTTGTAATTTTCGAGAATAGATCAGTGTGAAATTCATGATTATAAATAATCGTAACTTTAGTTTTGTTTTGAAATTTGCATTGAAACCGTTAGAATTTTTAGAAATTGTTGTTTTTGCAAAAGTTGGCGTTTTATTGAGGAAATGAATTGAAATCTTATCGTCCGTGTGTTTCAGAAAGCATAGTTTCAGCATCAGTCGCAAAAGAAATCATTCAAAGATTGCATAATACTGTGTTGAAATCAAAAATCAGTTGAATACAGTTTTGTTGAATTGCAGTATCAAAACAGTACCCTGAAGATAACATCATAATCTGAACCTTATCATTTGTTGAACTATCAAAATGCACAAATAATACAAATGCACAGATACATCACAACAATAACAACAACGAAAGTTTGTTGAAAAAATACTTGAAAGATCTTCGATTTTTAGGTTATTATAATGAGGTATAAAATTAACTAATGCGAAAAAATCTCCAAACCGCCATCAAAATGCTCAACTACGCCAGATAAACAAGCTCAAACCAGCTCAAAAAAATCAGTTTACTGTAGGTTGTTCTAAGTTTTGAAAGATTCTTGAAATGATATATCATCTAACTTATGGAAACATATTTCACAATAGTTGTTAGATTGAAAGTTAATAATGGTAGACATAATAATGGCATGGTTGAAAAATCATGAATAGAGAATGTTATAGAATCCATAGTTTTAAGTGTCGTTGTCATATTAAATAATTTATTCCGGACCAAAAAGTTTTCGAGGTCTAAATTAATAGCTTTCTCTCAAATACTATTTTCAATTCTGTTCAAAAACTTTAGCTAAAATGCTATTAATGTATCTGTATCGTCAACGAAAATATTCTCCCATAGCCAACTCTGACATATCACAGCAATGCCATCACGAAAATATCAAATTTCAACTTTATAACAAAAAAAATCGAGAAAAGTAAAGCCAAAAATCACTATTTTTGACCATTTAGCCACATTCATAAGCAAAATTTTTCTTTGAACCACAAAACTATGTCCATGAACTTACATAACCCAATTAGTCCACTCTTACACTATTTTTGTCATTTACTCTGACACTGAAATTGATTCCATTGAAGAGTTCATTTCTGACATTCTTCGTGTTGCTTTCCTGCTCACAATTATTAACAATAATTTCACTAGTTGAACAACAACACCAACTTCTCACCGCAGTTTCGACATCAAAGATGGAGATGGGTCCTCAGTTAGACTTAACTCATTTGAGTGAGGAAGAGAGGAAGATTATAGAGTCTGTGATGAACAGACAGCGCTGTGAGGAAGAACTGGAAATGCATTCTAAAAAGTAAGAAAGGGTGGTTATATTATCAGTGTTTTTATGGAAATTTAAAGCTTTTTAAAAGTGTTATTAAATGAAGGTAGTAATTGTGACTAACTATAATGGTTATTTTGGGGGTTAATTAGGGTAAAGGTAAATAAACTATTTTATTATCGTTTCCCATTATTTTATTGTTTCTCCTATAATGTGTTATACAAAGTGTTTTGTAATTTTTCATGGTTTTCAAATGCGTTTTTTTTTTTTCTGTCAGTTTTGATTTTATTTATTTTCCTTTTTTATTATGCCACTATATAAAGTTTGCTTGGGTTTTTGTCATTTTTATCTTATTTGCGCTTTTTCATGTTATTTATAGACAAAAAAATATTTCGTTAATACCCTTTCAATGTTATTTCAAAAATATGAATTTTATTATATCCGGATTAATTATTAAAGTCATTTTTATAAAGCTTATTTTAATCTAATTCAAATTTAATATTTCTGTATGAACAGTTCATAATCTGTTAAATAGCTTATCAACATCAAATGATTAATTATCAGTATTATTTGTCAAATAATTAAAAATTTTAATGAGTAAGAATGAAATTTTTAAAAAAATTAAAAAGTAAAAATTTTAGATAAACAAAATAAAAAGAGAAGTAAATAAATAAAACGGGAAGCTTTGAAAAACAACGGCTTAAGATCAGAAACACTACATCTACACGCGTAGGTCAAGTTGAGCTAATCTTGAATATATTCCTGAATAACTAAGTTGAACGTTTTTGAACTTGATTTAGCAATAATGTATCACTTTATATTAGTTGCGTAAGCTCTTGCAAAGTTCATAAACTCAAACTCGGTGCTCGGTTGTAGAGCTTGTTTTACATGACAACTCGTAGTGTTATAGATTCATGGCAAGTGTTTTTTTTAAATCAGGTGTTTAAGGTTTTTATTGGAAAATTATGAAAAATTTATTTTTTTCCAAATCAAGTTTTTTTAAGTTTATGAAATCTATTAATAAATTATTATTTTATGGAATTTGTTAATTTTTAGCGCATGCGCATAAAATGTTACAAAATTCAAAGAATTGTAACAAAATCTTCTGCATTGATGATATTGACTAATTGTTCAAACGTAAGTGAAACTTGAAACAATTAATATTTTTTCTTCTTTTGAAAACATTTATTTGCGAAGCCTGCTTGTAAAAGTAATTTTCTTTTTGAATAATATGTCCTTTTGTGAACAATAATCGAATTTCCAGTTTTTTCAGAAGGTCTATATATATAAGATAAAAACTAATATAAGGATAAAAAAAACTAATATGAATAATTTTGCTGTTTTTAAAAATAGACAAAATTTTTTATAATTCAAAAACCAATGAAGACTACATTTTAAAAACATACGAATCTCTGTAACGATGCTAAAAGCAGAGTTTCTGCTACTCTCATGCCACAGTGCACTTGGTGTGTCACTTGTTTGACATTTGAAAACATTAAAAACTTATTTGATGGGATGACTCAAAACGCTTTTCATCATTAAGTAACAATCACCTCATGACCACTCCATTGCTAATTGAAAACGCTTGATTCTTCATTGGAACTTATCTTTGTCAAATCAATCTTATGAAAATGTAATGTAGTACTAATGGCAATAAGAAATATAAGCAGAGGTTGTGCTCAATACAAATTTTTATTCAGTAGCTGTTTTATTAAAATTTTCCATTTATTTCTTTTTTATTATCAGCTGAGTACCAACAATTATTTTCATTTGTGTGGATGGGCTATTCCTTTTACAATAACTCCAATGTTTTATTTCGAAAACGTTTTTCAAAAATGTTCGAATACAAATATTCTTCAAATTCTATTGATGAGTGTGTATGGTGTTAAAAAATGAAGCTGTGTTATCATTCTTCTCAAAAGAGAAGTGCCTAGCCTTACCTTGAGATGCTCGCTTCAATAATATCCGAATATTTATTTCTATTTTCTTCACTCTAAATTTAGTAATTTTTTTCACAAAAATATTCAATAAAATTACATGAAATACACAATTTGAAAAAAATACATGTTAATCATAAAAAATACAATTGAAAGACGTTATGCAACTTATAAAACAAATTCTACTAACATCAAACATTTTCTTTCTAATTTGTGTAATAGCTTTGTATGTTTCTTGGTGCATGTGAGAACTGATGTGCAGTGCACAATTGTGACATTCCAAACCTTCAGTTTTTGGTGTGTTGTATATCAATGGAGATAAGGTCTGATTTACTGGATGCGGTTTGTTCCCAATACTACAAACTCTTATCATGAGCTTCTTGATGAGGGACTTTTTCCTTTTGCACAACTTCAAATTTACATGAAGACTGGAGGGATTTTTCACTACTATAGTTTTGATCGAAAACACAATTTATAAAAAATTCCAAAACTAACTTTAGTTTTATGAGCATTTATTGTTTTTGACCCAAATCTTTAAAACAGAAAAAAATGAAAAGTTAAACCGTTATGAATCCCTTTTTTCAGGATTTATTTCAAAAATGAAAAATTTTATACTAAAATCTGAAAAATTATGTAAACGAAAATTCAGGTCGACATGTTTCTGTAAAAGACCTTTGTAAGCTGCACGCTATACACCTTATATAAAAAAGAATAAAATCCATTTTTTCTGTATCATTTTTATTATTGTTTCTATACTAGAAATTAACCTGTAATAACTTTGCCAACCCACACAGGTCTTTAGTTTCTGAAGCCTCCAAAGGTGTGGACTGCCAACTTCCTTGCCAGGTTCCAATCCCTTCAATGTTTATCATATAAATGATTTATTTTCATCCACTTTATTTTATATTTAAAAAAAAACGATTTAATGCTTTTTTCTAATTTTTTATAAACTATTAAAATTTAATTCAATCAAATCTTATTTGTTTTAATTTTTTGAAAAAACATAAATAGATATTTGAAGTTATTGAATATTCTAGTTTTTCAAAAAATATAGTTGATACGATAAAATAACAGTATTCTTAGCAATATTTAAAATTTTTAATCTGAGATAAAATCTTAAAAATACATACCTATGGGCAAATCCAAAATCTGATATATAAAAATCCATTTTTGCTTTAAAAAAACTTTGTTTATAATTATTTGTTTATCGTGATGTACTTTAATTAGTTTCAAATTAATATTTCCCAGTCTTAAAGAGCGTTTTTGGATTGATAACAATATTTTCTTGAAGTAATTCGTATGATATATTTTAAACTAAAAAACAGAAAACAAAATATAGTTAAAAATACAGAAAATAAGTATAAGTGAATCATAAAAATATACAAATATCTTTCCAACAAACATTAAATCCATTTAAATTGTAACTAAGGCTTTTTGTAGAAACAAAAAAACGAAATTGAAAGTTTCAGGCTAGTGACCTTGCTGTCTACGATGTGAAAATGTTCCAACAATTGCACCATTGAGAGGGATCAGTGCCTCTCGACTCTCACACAAACTGGGAAGAAGTTTACTTGTGTAACGAAGAAAATTTACCATCCGCAAGGTACTCGATTCAAACACGACAAGTTGTTAGATTAACATTGAGGTACGGAGACATATTATGCAACCAACAGATTTACGAACATTTTATGTTCTTTTTGAAAAACCATGAATCAACGCAGAGTCTGGTACTGGAACAACCAGAGTTAAGACAAAAGTGGGGTCTTCCAAAGAAAATGGTTCAAGTTCTCTGTTTTCTGTAATGTACTTGAAAGCTACTTCCAATAAAATCGGTCTCAGTTTAAAAAGAAGTTTCATTTGAGTTGACTTTTTTCCTCAATGTCGGTCATACTGTCAAAAACAGAAACATCTGGGAAACAAGCATAACAATAATTTAAAAAATAATTATTCCAAGTTTAACATTACTAAAGTAACTCATCCATTTTCAAAACAACAAAATAAACTTTTGAGACTAAAAATAAATTGTTTCCTACAGAATGACAAAGGTAGAAATACAAGACAAATACTTTTGAAAAGTTTTCAAACTAGTAAGAAAGTATAAGCATTTGCTATAACAAAATATCCATCTTTTAAGTTCTCAGTTATTTTACTATGAAACATAAGTACAACAAGGTTTTTACTACAAAACCATGTCAGATGATTGACATCCATCACAGAAACATTTGAACAAACTATATGATGCCACCTACACAAAAATCATCTGTTACCAATCTTGCTAGGACAAGTTGGAAAGATTTTTGTGAATCAACACGCTGTTGACATGTGCTGGATTATTTTGGTTTTATTTGGATTTCAAGGATATTTAAGAACACTAATCATTTTTATTAAGATACAAAGTTACATTTTCATGTATACTTGTTAATTATTTTATTGTGAAAAATCGTTGTTTGGATTTAAAAAATGAGCTGAAACTTTTCCAGCACGACTAGATAGGGAATTTGCTGACAAAAGTTCAACTTTTAATAAACTGATTATAAAATAAATTTATGGATTACATTTTTGATATTTTCAGCTGATGACTTGTAATAAGTTAACCTTTTCAATGAAAACTTTGAAGTTCCAATAAAGCTATCCATCAAATGATTCAACAGAATGCAGAAGACAAAAATAAAAAATTTGTGAAAAAAAAACTAAAATAACTGTTTAAAAACCGATTTAAATTCAATTTATCTAATTATTAATCATATGAATACATATCTTGTTTATCTTTTGCAGAGATAGATTGGTCACACGTTTTTAACATACTATAAAATTATTTGAATAACTGCACACAGGTTGTTTCCCATATCGACATTCAAAACATTTTCAAATTTGAACCTGAAATCAGAATCAAATCACACGATGAAGTGTAAAAGGTTGAAAATTTTTTTGACACCTTCTATTCTGCTAGAATCATCGTGTTTCATAATAACGCTGAAACTGTCAAAAGTTACACTGCGTTTGAAAAAATATTGAAAAGATCATTTCAAAAAATATTATCATTGGGACTACAAGAAATTTTACTGATTGTTTTTAATGGTTTGTTAGCTGGCTAGTTTCATTCACATAGTTTTACTTTCACTATTGTTTTCATGGAAAAGCCATATATACGAAATTTTTTTGACTTTTGCAACCACATCAAAAAATTAATAAAATAATTGGGATCAACAAATTAAATATAAAAAATATATCAGAACTCTTTAAAGTTTTTGACGCTGAAATCCTCTTGAGTTTTTTGTGTAAGGGAGTGATGACTCAAAAGTGACGAGTCTGCAAGTTCCATCTATAAAATAATTCACGCATTTTTGGCAGAATTTTGAAGCCTAATAAATTGAAACGACATTAGAAAATTTAAAACTAATCAATACCCGTATCTAACTTTTCCTTTTCGTCATTTTTTTCTTTATTTTGTTATGCATATTTTCTGTTCTATATTAATTTTTGTAATAACCTATCTCTCACTCCATATTATTCAAGTTTCGTAAAAACATTTCTTCTCCACCACCTCACAGTCATGCAAAAAGCCATGCCAAGGAGAGAAAGATACAAACAGGTGCAATGAGTGCCACATGAACTTTTGTCTTTCCTGCTTACCTCTGTCCTCCGTGAGTCATCTTGTTGATGTTGTGTTCTTTGGTACTAAACTTGGTGTTTTGGGAAATGTTCCAAAAATTTCACTTAATTGAAATAGTAATTATTTGAAATATTTTTCAATTAGAAACTAAGTCTCTTGGATTTTCTAAGTTTGTAAGTATTGATAAAACATCAGAGCTATGCTTGAAAGTGTGGTTAGAGGTTTGCGATACCTTCGGAGATGGGTCTACGAAGATTTTTCAATTTATTGACACGCAAATAAAAATTAAAATTATTTGTCTACCCGAAAACATGTTGAGTCTGCATAAAACAATCTAACTCGAGTATGATAATAACCGTTCGTGAAAATGGCGAAACACATAATGAAATACATTTATTATCCTTAACTCGTACTTTTTTTCAATAAAATAGGTTAAACATACTCTGGATAAACTTTGATTTTTGATGAGTAGCACAAATCAAAAGCAAAATAGAAATGCTCCCGGAGAAGGATCTCCACCCACCGATCAATATTTTGTGTATTGCTTCAGTATCCATCCAACTTGAGTTTTGTCGTTGTTTTTATCACGTTTTTATCATTTTTTTTGTTTTTCAAATATTTTAATTTTTGTTTTACAGTTTTTATATGCTTTTTCATTAGTTTCGTGTAAAAGTGCATATTTTTTTCATTTTATAATTATTTTTAATATATAATTTCTATATTTTATGATTTTTAACCTAATTTTTCTCAATTTCTTTCAATACCTTTGATATTCAGATGTTTTTATTGAAAAAGGATTATTTCACATTAGTGTATTGGAACATAAAAGAAGAAAATTTTTTTCTAGTTTTCAGTTAATAGTAGATAGAATAAGCCAATTAATTCAATCTTTAATAGTTTATTCTTCGAGTCTTGATTGAATTTCAGTTAATATTTCTAAAAAAACATTAAGTACCTTTTTCCGTTCAAAGTTTTGTTTTTATTCTATAAAAGTTATATAAAAACATGAAACATCTAAAGAATTTGAAAATTCATATATTTTTGAAACATTTTTGTTCCAAAATAACTAATACGCATTGTTTCCATTGGGTTTTTGTTGTTGTTGAGTGCCAACTTCCAAAGACTCTTTCGACATTCTTTGGAGCGAGTATTGAAAGAAACTTGTAGCTTTGAGTTGTTTGTGACTTTTGGTAATCAGTGAAAAATGATGGATGGATTCTCGAAATGCTTTGTGGTTGGAAACTGACGTGGTTTAAAACCTCTTCGATACTCTTGTTGTAGTGCACATCCGGCACCAAAAAAAGGTGGGTTCTTTCGCCGGGCTGTTGTTGTTGTTTAGTTCTCTATTAGGTGCTGAGACTCTTATATTTCGCCTGTACAGGTCTTCCAACAGTTGGCGTAGTTTGTCTTACATTCACGGCACCTGATTCTCAAGTAACCTTAACCGGAATAGCTTCATTAATGGTCTTTTAAGTAATTGACTGTAAAAAAGCTGGTAGCAAGTTGAAATTTAAACTAGATACCTTGCGTTTTACGACTCTTCTAGGCTGCTTTCAGTTGCCTTTAAATTAATTATGAATAGCTTTTTATGACTGTTTTTTAGTTTTTTTTTTCTCAAGCAAATGAGGGAAATAATCGAATAAAGATCAAACCCAAACTTACGGGGCTTAGCTACAGCCGGATTTGCCCTTGTGAGATCTGGTGTGCTGGGAGTGGCTGCAATGGTTTTTGCAAACGTTGCATGACTGCCTGCGTTCAAAATATGTTTTTATTTTTTTTTGACTATTCATGAATGACCTGCTTTCTTGCTAACAGGTTTGAACAACTATTCCAACTTGCGTGGTGTGCATTAAGGTCACCACAGAAAGGATTTTCTTGGGAGAGATGGTTCAACAATGAAATTTGAATGATGTTTTTTGCGGGACATTACTCTAACAAGGAACATAGAAAGAAATATGTTTTTTTCCAGTATGGAAATACATAAAATTACGTTTTAGTATAAAATGAAGCTACTAGATTAAAAGAATACGGTCTACCATTGCGTACGTAAATGAAAAGTCTGCTTCCACGGTGGAACATAGTCCCACTTGCACGTAGGTTTTTTGGAATGACTTCATGGCCTTTTTTTGTAAAGTTAGATCTTACTAAGTTCAGTTTAGTTTCTTGCGACATATGATTATTCACCCTGTGCTATGCAAATGTTGAAGAAGCACAGTCCTATTGTAGGTGTGAGGTTCTGCTTCACATTAAAAGGCTTTACTGCATTTCTGTGCACATTGTTAGAGGAATGTTTAGCAACTGTGTTTGTAAACAGGCACAAAGATTCAAGGCTGGTATTTTTATATGTTCGTTAAAAAGATAGGGTAGAACGTGAGTGTCTAGAAGTGAAGATTTAGGAGTTTTTCTTGTTTATTTAAAAAAAATTCTTTTACTTCTTTTTTTTTCTTCACATTCTTTGACAAGTCTTTTGTGAAAGTAGGGCTATTAATTTTCAAATCTTTAAATTTTCATGTTCTCTTGGAACATTAAGTCAATTAATATAATTTCAAAAAAAATATTTTTTCATAATGTGAAATGATTCAAATGTTTGCTAAAATTCTTCAAAATAATTTCTAAATTTTTATGTTGATGTTAGTTTTAAGCTGAAATCAGTTCTTATTATATATACATGCATTCGAATTTTAAAAATTTTCAGTTTCATACATGAATTCTTCTAAACCATACGCTATATAGTTTTTCCGAAAATATTAATAAAAAGTATTGTTACTATTATATTAAAGCGTTTACTTCATAGAAAAAATAAAAATTATCATTCTTTTATCCCACTCATACCCATAGTCGATATGTTTTTCGTGCAAAGACAAACAGCAAGCAATGGGAAGCAGAAACTCCACAACAACCCTCCCTCAAACCACCTCAATCTTTCCTCATCTTTCTTCGAATTCATTCACACAACAACAAAGCATTCAGCCTACATCACAACCTTTTGCACAATCATTAACACAACAACAGCAATCAGTTCAACAACCAATAGTTCAATCGTTGCAACAAACAAGACCACTATCACAACAGACTATTCAACAACTACCTCAACAACCCCAGAACATGCAACAATTCATACAGCAACAACAACAAATTACAAACCAACAACTACCCAGAGGTATAAACAACCAATTATTCAACACAAGAAACCCTATGACTCTAACAAATTACTCAGCTCCACAACAAAAACAACAATTCTTTCAACAAAACTTCAACAACAACAATTTGAATTTTAACACAACCGACCAAAACAGTTTTAACACTTCTATCACCTCAAATCCCACACAACTATACGAAAAAAATTTCAACACAACATTACCCCAACACAACCTCCCATTAAACCAACAAAGACTCAACGAACCTCAACAAATGCTACAACAATACAACAACCAGACACAACAAATCTACCAACCAAATCTCCAATCTTTTGCTCAATCTGTCACAACCTCCATTAGACCTCCAATGCAGAGCAATTTCAGCACGGGAAACCCTGCTTTCAAAGGTCTACATTGGATTTTTTATACCATTTATTTAAAAAGTTTTTCTCTTATATTACTACGTATTTTAAAAGTTCATTTTGATTTAGAACTGTGTTGTTTGCGCAGTTCAGCTAACTTGTATGTAAAAATATTTTCACTCAGATATAATTGCTTTTTCTGATTAAACAAATAAAGTTTTTGTGTTAATTCTATATCGAATATTAATATAGGCATTATTAATAAAAATTTTATTTGCTATATTCAATAATTCTTTTGGACCACAGGTTTGGGCCCTCAAACAAATAGCAGTTTTGTAATGGTGAGGCATTTTGTATGTCATTTGTATCTATACTTTGCATTATTATTATTATTATTAAGATTTTTATAGAGCAAAGTTATCAATTCAAGATTGCTTCAGAGGCGCTCAAGGCTTGTAAGAGATTATGACTGAGGATGTTTATGGTATAAGTGAGTTTTCAAAAGTTTGCAAAAGTTCATGAGAGAAGGCGATGAGCGCAAGTTAGAAGGAAGTGAATTCCACAGACGTGGAGCCTGGTGAGAAAGAGCGACTAGTAAACAAGCCTGAAGAAACAGGTTGATGAAGCTGGAGATCAGAGTGCAAGGACCTGAGTGGTTGACGTGTGTGTCTGATTGACAAAAGATCAAAAACATAAGCAGGTTGTTCAAGCTTGAGACTGCATGCAATGAGCCAAAGTAATTTAAACTTGCATCTTTAGGAGACAGGTAGCCAGTGCAAACGATCAAGACAGTGGCTGGAAGAGCTGTCACTTGAGCTACATTCTTCTAAAAATGAATCAATTCAAAATATCTTGAAATCTATTTTGAAAGTTTATATATGAATCTTCCATAACTTAGTTTTTAAAGGCTTGTTTGATCATGACTACTAATAATGATGCATGCCATATAATATAAAGTTGAGTTGTATTCAAAAATTTTATACTATTCTATGTTTCAAGTTTGTAAAAAAATCCGAAAAAACAAGAAGCTTTAAAATTTTATTCAGTTTTTAAAATTTTTAAAGACGAACAGCCGTTTTTTGATTTTTGAGCATTACTGCCACGACGATAATGTATAGAGTTATATAGGACAGTTTTCAAGGGTCGAATACAACCTACTGAATTTTCAATGGCAGCCTGGAATTTATATTGACAATAATCAATTTGATATGAAAATTTTCATTTCTTTTAGACATTTTTTGAAATTCATGAAAATATAATTTTTTTGAATATAGAAAATGCTTGCTAGCTTTATAGAAATATGGAACGAAAAAATGTCTTGAAATTTATTTGGTCAAAACCCATATTTATATAACAATAGTTAGATTCAAAAAAAAATATGTGGCAATGTAGTTGAACAGTATTTCTAAAAGTTCATAAATTTTTTTTGTTTATCACTCTGTGCAAGCATCAATTATAACTATATGTTTGTAATTTTTCAACATGTACTTGTCCTAAAAGAGAAAACTTAAATTTAAAGTAATATTATCTTCAAAAATTAGCAATTTTAAAATAATATTAATAATTTTTATTGTTATTTTCATTGTTTTTTTTTGTTTCAGTATTATGTTTTTACATATTGTAATCTTTATGTTGCAGCCAAAAGAAAACGTAGATCCAAATTTCCGGTTACCCTATGACCCTCAAAATAGCTCTTTCAAACATTTGCAGTAAGTTTTATTGCTTCTAATGTTTCAATATGAATGTTTATCACACTTTTTTAAAAATTTTAAAACTAAATCTTTCATAAAAATTAATATACGGGCTATAATATATTGTCATGTACCAATATGTTTTATTCAATCGGGCTTCCTTGGCGCTATACAAGCAGACAAAATATTCATAATCATTGAAATTTTTTTGATTCACAAGCTGAACTTAAAAAAATTCAAAAACCTTCACAGCAACACTAAACTTGAAGCTGATCCTTACAACACCGTTTCTACTGGGGTGGATGACCCACAAGCGGTTTTAGAACAGCGTTTTTTACGTGATGAAAGATACCCATCTCGGATGCCACCAGCCTACACAAACCACAGACCTGAAAGACTCATGAAATCTGATTTGCTACAAACCAGACGCCTTCCGAACACTTTCAAGAAAAAAGATTTCAGTTTCAACCGTAGTTTCAATGAGAGTGATGTATATAACAGAAGAGATAGTGATGTTGTGGGTCGATTGAAAGATGGAGATTTGAAGCAAAGAGAAAATGTTAGAGGTAGGATTGATAAGCGACAAACTTCAATGAGTAGTTCTGACGATGGAGTTCAAACGACCCCTGAAAATACAAGTGGAGAAGATATCGAAAGTGAGGGGATTCCTGAAGGAGGTGGTGTTATTAAATTAATTAGATAAGACTTTAATCAATAAATTAAACGTATTCAAAAGATTCCTAAAAAATAACATCAATTCGGTGATTTTTACGGTGTATTTTGGCTGATAATATTAAAATTGGATATATTTATGAAAGAAAAAACTTACAAAGTAAAAAAATTTACTGAAAAATGAACAAAAATAAATAATGAAGTAAAAATACAAATTCAGAGAATAAAATACTTAAATTCTAAAGAAAATAAATACATAAATAATTAATATCATTCAAGATAAAAAATTCCGTATTCGACGGAATGATTAAAGAAATCCATTCTTTGCCAATAATTTTTAAACAGAAGTGAAAATTTTAGAAAATTGATTTTATTTTAAAAATCAAGTCCAATGAAAAACTACTTATAAATGAATGAATTTGTGTTCAAACAGATGCTCAACTCTTAAAAAAAACTCCATATCATGGGAAACCCTCCAGAAATGAAATCTTGGATAAATTTCTTGAAGTGATTTATGTTATTTTAAAATTGGATATTTCATTACATTTTTATCTTCCGCAACACAATCATCCCAACTTTTTCCGCTACGTCATCATCACCGCAACCAACCTCCACCGTTACACCATCATCCCAATATTCATCATCATCACCACAACCACTTTTCTGCAAAAACTAATTTTGTCAAAAGAACAATAAGAACAACCATCATGACAATCACTATCATATCTACCACAACCCCTTCCACCACAACCACCCTCACACAGCACCCAGCTCAATGGACAGTATCTCAGGACGGGAGGTTTTTGGTTGGAAACATGGTGCTGCAAAAACCAATCGATGGTGTCATGAGTGGTGGAGTTGTTGTGGGGAAAGGAGCCCTAGGTTATTCATTATGCTCATTTGAATTCTTAGTAGTTGAAGTTTTGTATTTAATTTTTACTTGTTTTTAATTTTTAGAATGATCATTCTTTTTTTAAAATTAACAAACTGCTATCAAATTTCATTTAACGTACTATAATAGTAATTTTTCAGCAGAAAAGTCAAAGCTATTATTAAAACCTGAATGTATTGTTTTTTATTAAAAAAATCAATTCTCGAATATTTTTAAGTTTAGGCAATGTATCTATGATGGCTTTTTACTATTAGATATAATTGTTTTTTGTTTCATTGTTTTATAAATTAATCATACATTGATAAAGTTGATTTTTCTTTTGCAATTTAATTCTATAAAAGCATATTTAGCTAATGAAAATAAATTTCACCTGCTCGCATAGGAAACTCACTTGAAATTATTCAACAATATTGACATGGGAACAGAATAACAGATTAAACCTTCTAAGCATTCCACATAATTTCAATCTATATTAACTTTAAAAAATGCTAATAAGTTAGTCATATGCATTGACGTTAAACTGCACCAAGATTAGCACCTGTGTTGAAGCTGCTCTCTTCTCATAACCTATATAACAATACACTCCAGTAGCTGAGATCGACAGATATACTGGTATAGTTTTTAAACGAACTCAGCGAATGATTTTAGTTGACAACGGTAAGGCACACTGGAAATGTGTAAAAATAAAGGATTTTGAATGCAAAAATTTCAACTTGAACGCTAGCTCAAGCTGGCAGTCCTACAACATTTGTCTTCAATAAAAGAATTTTTGAAATCAAGTTATAAGTAATACCATTATATTGGGCTAATTGCTGTTTGTGCCAGATATTAGACATGTAGAGTGGAATAATCTATATAGTTGATAATATGAATTCTTCTATAACTAAATTTCATTATAATTATATTCGTCCTGGCATATTATTGTTTCTATTGTAAATTCATTAGGAATACTCAATATTACACATCCAAAACCTCGTCAGGACTGAAGGTGACTGGAGGCAAAATGACGTCAAATGGTATTCTGGGAGCTTTTATCACAAAGGTTAAGAGAGGCAGTATCGCTGATCTAATTGGCCAGCTCAAACCAGGTCTTGTCCCAGTTGTTTCAATTTATTCTCGTTTCTATCGTCATTATCTTTTCATTTTTTCATTAATTTCAAAATAATTTCATAAAAATTTTTTTTAGAAAGTCATTTATTATTTATATTTTCGTCATTTTTCATCCAATTCTCTCTCCATCATCTATTTTCAATGCACGAAATCAGGAGACGAAGTGGTGATGTGGGGAGGTCGATGTTTAAAGGGCTTGACTTTTGAAGAAGTTTATGATGTGATCTTCGAAACAAAACTTGACCCCCAAGTGGAATTGACAGTTCAAAGAGTGTTGCCTTGCAAACAGAACTACAACTCACAAGGATACACTGCTGTCGGTGAGTGCTACGTTAGTTTATACTGTTTGAATGGTTTACTGTTTTTGTTTAATTTTGCGTATGTAGTTGGTTTGTAACATAGTTTTTTGAATTTTATTTTTTTTATTCAAAAAAATAGTGAGTGCTTTAAACAGAATTAACATTAGACTTTTAAGAACCAAAAGACTTAATGATTTCCTCTTGCTAAACTTAACCTATTAGTAACCACATATTTGAGGTGAATTTTAAACAACCGAACAAAACTCCTCCCACAGACCCCAACCTACTGCCCATTCCCCCTCCAAGACCCAGTGTCACTGTCACTTCACCAGAGTCACCAGGCCACAAAACACACAACCAGACCCAGGGAGTGATCCAAGTAATACTGATCTTCTATTCATTATTTAATATTATTTTTCGAATAATCAATGTTTTTGCATTATTTGTTTTTTTTCTTCCATTTCTTATAGTCATAATTTTCTGTATTGTATTTTTTTTTTTTTTTCATTAATTGTTTATATTTATTTTCATTATTTTTGATTTTTTTTGTTGATTTTATGATAGTTACATAATAAAGATGTTTAGAACGTATCAATAAGCTTAGTCTTTTTCGTCAATAAACTCTCAGTGTTTTATTTATTATAATGCTTCATCGATTGCGTTTTAGATTGCTTTTGCGTATTTGTATGAAAGATAAAAGTATGGGCTTACTGATTAATTTCGATTTGTACTTACCATTAATATAACGTATTGTTTTGTAAATAAATAAGTTTATTAATTTCTATTTCAAAGTATTTGCATTTAAAGCTTAGATTAGCACTAATTTTGCAAATTTATTTGAAACTTAAAATTTCATCGGTGGATAAAAGTTCTTTTTTTGAAAACTCTTTTTCTAAATGTATCATTGATGGAATAAAGAACTTACAAGGGAATAATTTTTGAACAAAACTCAATCTAGGTACTATCGTTTAAGGAAAAGCTTGATAATTTAACTAATTAACTGATTTAGTTGTTTCATAACTGTTTATACACATAATATTTGAAAATAATTGATTCAAATAACCAACTTTTAACATTCCAAAGTTGAAACTGTACCATGATTCCTCTCTTCGACAGCTCACAGTCACCATAGCCAAAGCTGTTAGTGGCTTTCTTATAATTCACTTAGAATTTGATTAATAGTGTGTTAATGTTTTTTAATATAATGTTCTAAAATAATAAGTTTTTTGTTTATGAAAATTTAAATTTGAATTTTCTATTATAATATTAACCGGTCTTAATTTGGAACGTTCACATACAAACATTTACGATAAGGCTAAACTTATCGAAAATTATAGCTATTTTTTTTGCTCAATAAATTTACTAGAGTTCATCATAAATCGACAAAAAAAATTGTCAAATATTATTTATAAGTAAATTTAAGATGTCTCTAAAAAGTTACATACAAACTTTATCTATTAGAAGACCGAATTTTTCAAAATATCTTCAAAAATTGAATTTTATACATGAAAATTATTAAAATATATTTCTTAATTAATCGCTGCACTCATGCCGCACTACATCATAGGTGGGCCTGCCCAGAAGAGATAATGGCCAAGCTAGAAATCCCTACTGCAAACTGTATCTTTTACCTGATAAGAAGTCAGCTTTTTTGCAATGAATTTTATCAAAACTATTAATTTTTCTTTATTAAAGTTTAATATTAAGAAGAATTGAGGACTTGATAAACAAAGTTTATATAAGAAAAAAAACTAATTTCAAAAATCTTTTTTCCACCGAAAGACTTCAATTTAGCTAATTCTTCAGAAAATTTAATTACCACATTAAAACCTTTGCAGTAAAAACAGCAGACGTCGAACAAAGACAGTAGCAGGCAGTTTAGACCCTGTTTGGAACCAATCATTCACCTACTGCAACCACTCCTACACAGCACTCAAGTCTCTTTCCTTGCAGATTGTAGTGTACGATTATGATCGTATCGGCAGTGGAGAATACGTTGGAGAGGTTAGTTGAGGTTTGAATCAACGTGTTTTAAGCAGCTCTGAAGTTTATTGAAACATAAGCTGGTTTTATGAAATGCTTGGCAGTGGTTAACAAACCTTTGAAGAATTTTTGAAAATAAATTTTGTTTTGAGCTTATCAAAAGCTGTCTTCAATTCAATCTTTATGTACTTTGTAATTAGTTTATTGAAAAAATTTTTGTTCAGGTTAATCTGTATTTCAGCATTATTGAAATTTTTTCCATAAATATTTTTACTTTATTTTTAATTCTAAGTTATTTTATAAACTATTTTCGGGTTATAAAAAAACAATTGTTCATTTATATTAAAATATTAACCATTATTTTTAATCGCTATTATTAATGTTTCCATTTTTATTTCTTTCCCTTATAAAAGCTTTAACACCATAACACAGACCTTAGTAGACATGGGAACATGCGACCTATCAGACAGGTTACAGTGGTACAATTTGTTTCATCCTGATGATGGAGCCCTGCATTCTTTTGAAGTTAGTTAAGGGTTTCATGTGGCTTAGGGTGTTGGTTGTTGGTGATGGAGGTTACACATTGGTTCTGGGGTTAAGAGTACCAAGAAACTGTCTAAATATTTTTAAAACTTTTGATGTTATTGTGAGTATTATCATTCAATGTTGAAATATTGTGTTAATTGAAATTGTTACAAATTTAACTTCTAAATAAACAAATTTAGAAGGATTAACCTTCACATTTATAAACCAAGTTTAATAATCTTTTGAAGACATCGTATGCATCCTATTTAATAATTTTTTGCAAGTGTCAAAACGAGAGGTTTTTAGAATACATAAAGTTTGAACAAAGCTATAATTTTTGGTAGTTAGAGGGTGATAATAATTAAAAGCATTATTCAATGTGTTGGCTTCATTTTTTAATTTAGAATTTTGAAAACATACGTTTTGGCGTAAAAAAAAAACAAAAATTAAGTTGCATTGTATAAATTTGATATTTCTTTCATAAAATATTTCAGAATAATATTTAACTAGCTCATATAGTTTTTCAGTATTATTTTATAAAGTTCACATTTATGGCTTTAAATGATTATCATCTTCACACTTTATTCTAAATTTCAGTTCTTTTAAACTACATACCTTATCACAAAAGACTCACTTAATAATCTTTACACTTAATTTCAAAAGCTTAGCCAGTTTTTACACTTTCAACTTTAAATTGTTTTAGAAAAAAAATCTTCAACATAGCGGTTTAATAACCAACTAGGCACCGTTAAAACGAAATAATTCCAATCTACTTATCTAGTTTTCATTCATCAAAAATACCTAACAACTCCCATAATATTTTATTCTTCTTTAAGTTTAAGAGACCATCCGATGAATTTTTGACAATGATATTGCATAATCAATCTTATATAATTTCATAAGAATTCAAAGTTTCAATGAAGGAAATTATGATTTTACAAGAGTTACATGAATAAGAAAATAACTCCATGACCCTAAAAACAATATCTTTTGCTTTTTGACCTTCAAGAGCTCACTCAATCTTTTCTGAAGTATATCAATAATAAGTTTCTACACAGCTTGAAATTCTGTAAAAGACGGTTTTACTTTCCAAACACCTGGTCTGCTCAATCAAATGAAAATAAAATTATGAACAATACCTTTGGAATTTTCAAATGAGTTTTCATTGAATATTGCAAATCTCGCAATCAGCTGGAAAGTGAATAAAAATTTTGAAGTGTCTATATGGAGGTTACTAGTAATATAGTTTTTAATTTCCATGATGTATTATGATTTTCATGTTTAGAGCAAAACAAAAGAACTTTAAGTTTGCTAAATTGCTAAATTTTTTGAAAAAAAAATATATAAAATACAGATGAAGCAAACTTCTAATTAAAATCCTTCTATCTGTTCCGAATTTCAGTCTCTTGTTCCCAACACAAATATTCTTTTTTTTATTTTCCAGTTGTATAAACGTACTCTGCTTAAGGCCTGATCTAATGCTTGGGAATCAAAAATGTATTCTTCCAAGGCTGAATAAACTTTTTCACAGCTAATTATATTTTCTACCTAGACTTATTTCCATCTTAGAAACCTTTATATTAATTTTTAATATGTCCCTGAACTACGGAATCATACTTTATGGCTGCAAATTTAGGAAAGTTGTGATCATCTATAAATCAGGATTTGAACAAAATCATTGAAACTATAAGGCAGTTACATATATGTATTTGATGCAAAACGTTAGTCATTCGTCAATGAACCTTGTTTCGTCTATCAGTTAAAACAGCATCTTTTAAAACATATAACATGGCATGTACTATAATGCGGTATTTATTATAGATCAAAGCGCTTGCAACAAATTTAATGTAACGAAAAAAACTGTAGAACAGGTGCTAATTGTCGGTCCTTGCGGGATCGAATTCGGTAATTTCAGCTAATTAGTCAATGCTAATTAGACTCGGAGCTATACGGCTTCACCTTAGAAAATATTTTTTTTTCCAACTTTGTACAATCTGCTTATCTTATTTGTGCCAAAGATGTTGAATTTATAAAAGCTCTCAAAAGTATCTACCGCTTGAAATCGGGTTTTGTGGCCAAATGGTGTAAAACCTGAGAAGTTTCAAAAAACGTCCGAAAAAACACATTTAGGTCGCTCAACCAGTTTACTTCTAATATAATTCTAATACTCGGCTATTAAAAAAGTTTATGCTCAAAAGAATTTAAGTGTAATTTTTCACAACAATTTAAAGTATCATTTCCATATCTTTTATATTATGAACAAAATAAATAGATGTATAGACCTATTTAAGGAACTTTCTTTATACATCATCTTAAACTTATCCAAGTTAATCGTTCGACCCCTTACTTGACCACTCACACTATTTATGATTGAACTCATTATTTTTTAATGTTTCTATTGGGATGTTTTCATTATCCTGGATCCTCAAAGTTTCGCAACACAAAGCCATGTTTAGGTAACCTGATTCTTTATTCTACTGCTTGTACTGTGGTCGTGAAAAACTCCAATGCTTTATTCTGTAGAAAAAACTAATAGAAATTATTTTTTTTTATTATTATATTCCATTGATATGTTTATATAAAGTTTTTTTAAATAATTATTTTTTGCTATTTTGATTTTATTTTATTAATTTTTCATTTTTCAAAAAAATTTGTGCATCTCAAGTATTAGATCTGGAAGAGGTAAATCGATTTGGATTTTTTGACAGTTCATAAAGATTCAGTAAAAATGTTATTGATTTCTTGTGTGCTACTGCATTATAAAATTTTTCAAAGATCTTGTTTTTTCTTTGCTCATTAAACACACTAATACATCACAGAATGGAATGAGGTCAATGCCAGACCACTTATCACCTCAAACTTCACTCTTCCAGCCTCCGAATCTCAGTGACAGTGACCTATCAGAAAGGAATGTCTTCAAAGAGAGTAACTACGATGCTAAGAGAAGTTTAGATTACAGAAACGTCAAGGTGCATCCTCCACACCCGAAAATGAGCCAGAGAGCCAGATCTTGCTCTCCTACAGAGTGAGTTTATTTTGAGACAAAACTTCTTCTATTGGTCACAACAGCAATTAATTGAAACAAAAAATTGAGCAAAACAAAATGAGTCTGAAGCATTATTACAAAAATTATTAAAAATAAGTTACAATAGTAAGTCATCCTACCCATTATGAGTTTTCTAACTTTTTTCGCTTATGTTTTATAAGGCTAAACTTATCGAAAATTATAGCTGTTTTTTTGCTTTATAAATTTACTTAAGTTCTTACATGAATCGACGTAAAAAAATAGCTGAAACAGAATTTAGTTTGAGTATTCCAATAAAAAGTATATTTTGATCAATTAGTTCAAATATTTCAAAAAATTTTCAAAGTTGATTTTTTAAGTTTGATGCTCCTCTATGTTGAATGCTTGAACGAAGTAATGATGTTTTTTGGCATTTTAAGAGACATCTGATGGATCGAAGTTTCAAAATTATATTTCAAATTAAAAAACTTTTTCAAATGCGTTTATTTTCTCGAAAATTGAAACCAAAATCTCAAACAAGTTTCTTCATAGTCATTTTGGAATTGCCTTTTATTATATATTGTTAAATACTTTTGTTTTTGTTAAACTGTATATTATAAAAGTAATTCATACTTTAAACCTTCAATACATCGAATTTCTCATTAGCAACTAAGATATAAAATATGCATGTAATGTCTATATTATTCAAAATAAAAATACTTTTCAGATATCAGAATGGCGTGAAAAAACGCATGCTACCCAGTATCCCGATGCACTGCTCTCAGTCTAGTATCGATAAAGGTGTGTGTCTATGTATCCATGACATATTTACAAAAGTTACGTTTAACCATAATTTACGTGTTAGGGTATGAAAATGATTTTTTTCCTTTTTTGGAAATATTTGTAAAAAAAAAAAAGAAAAAATGAGGGTTAAAATTACATTTATATTTTTGCATGAATAAAATTCACGTTGAAGAACATATTTTATATTGTTATCTTCTATCTTCTATTAAAAGGGTTTTATACATTGAAAGTTTGGCGTTTTGTTACGTTATCTTCAATTTGAATGTGATTTTTAAATAATTTTACTACGTTTTTTAATTTTATTTCACTTAAGATTCTACATGCAACTTATAAAACTTATTACTGAGCTACTGGAACTTAAAAATAATCGACTGTGATTGAACGACTCTTAATAATTTATACAATGACTATTACATAATTGCATAATTTATTTTAACGTGTTAGAGAATTTTTATTTATTTATATCCAAATCTCAAAGTGAATTTTTGTAATAAAGAATTTTTTAATAAAAAAACTGTCATTTAAGTGGCTGCACCAGCAGTTACTATTGATATACAGTGGTTCTTTTATCGTCTTGAATTCATTATGCGCCATCTAATAGCCCTGGAAATATTTTTTCACGGATTTTTTATGCTAAATTTCGGTTTTTATTGCGTTTATTGAAAATGAATTTAATCTTTTTCAACTGTAAACGAGAATTTTTTTTCAATATAAAAAAAATTGTCAGAAAATTGCATTTTAATATTTTAAAAATGTGCTCTTGTTTAAGAAAATAAATTATTTACGAATTTTCAACATTAATCAAATAAACTACTCATTATGGTTTTCTAAACAATTTTTCAATACTAAAATGCACGATGTATTTCGGCAACTTCGTATAATAGAACAACCG
Organism: Pterobdella sp. o SKG-2022; assembly: GCA_964035795.1. Lineage (NCBI taxonomy): Eukaryota > Metazoa > Annelida > Clitellata > Hirudinida > Piscicolidae > Pterobdella > Pterobdella occidentalis. Next base: position 8,449,762 of record OZ038321.1, on the reverse strand, counting down.
TCTACTAACGCATAGCTTGAACAAAACTTATAATATCACATCCTTTTCATTGTTTTTATTTACATTATTTTTTTTGTGTTTACGTGAATAAATTCATACCTTATTAATTCTTAATGAAACTTTCAGTGACTGAAGAGCTGGAAGAAAGAGCGAGAAGAATGAAACTGAAACTGAACATCAAGAGACCAGATCTGGGGTTCCCATTCTCAGACTCGGAAGTAACCATCTCTCTTTTAATACGTTTTGTAGTTTAATTATATTTACGTTAGTAGTAAAAAATTTGCAAAAGTTTTATACATAATATCGTGTGTTTGTATCGTTTGTTTGTATCGTGTGTTTGTATCGTGTGTTTGTATCGTGTGTTTGTATCGTTTGTTTGTATTGTGTGTTTGTATCGTGTGTTTGTATCGTTTGTTTGTATTGTGTGTTTTTATTGTGTATTTGTATCGTTTGTTTGTATCGTGTGTTTGTATCGTGTGTTTGTATCGTTTGTTTGTATCGGGTGTTTGTATCGTGTGTTTGTATCGTGTGTTTGTATCGTGTGTTTGTATCGTTTGTTTGTATTGTGTGTTTGTATCGTGTATTTGTATCGTGTGTTTTTATCGGGTGTTTGTATCGGGTGTTTGCTAGTAGTGGCGAAATGACCTGAGTTTAACTTTAAAAACACACAGAACCATCAACTTATTTGAGTGAAAAATTAAATATGAAGAGTTATATAATCAACATAAACCTCCCAGGTGACAAGCCATCTGAGAACCCAACAACTCAGAGGTAAGCAACTAGAACTTTTAATAACATTGATTGATAATTTTAATGGTATATAAGGGCTGCATTGAGCTTAGTGAGTCCTTTAATGTTGGAGTTAAATTTTTATAATATCGTTCAATTTTCTTTATATAAGGTTGGTTTTACTATAAGTCAGGACACAAAAATACTACAAGACCCTTTTCATTGCTACCTAAAAGTCGTTTATTTTGAACCTACTAGAAACAAGATGTTTACTCGAGATTAAAAATTTGAAGATTTTTATTGAGAACTATCGCAAAAAAAATTGATTGTTTGGATATTCAAAATATCGTTTTAGGCCCAAAAAATTACTATACAATCACTAGGGTTTTGATTTTTCAGTGCTAATAGTCAATAACAATTCTTCCTGAAAAGTTCATTACAACTTATTAGGCAATAACTTGATAGACTTTTATAAAAATTCATACTGATAGATTTTTTACATGGTAGTTACTTCTCCGATCAAACTTCATCCACTCATGAAGCTTATCAACTCGGTCCCATAAGTCTCCAAACGTTTGCATTAAATCAAAGTTAAATGAGTGATCTACCAAAGTGAATAAATCAACTTCTTGTTTTAAATCTCACATGGTGTGCTTTTGAAAGTGGGAGTCAGCACGTTATCTTATTGAAATTCTCTCATTTTCAAGCAAAAAGTTGTTCAAATAGCAGCATAAAATTTTTATTTGAAGTTCATCTATCAAAAACATGGAAATTCAATTTTTTCTTTTCATCAGCAAAATTTAAATAAAACAATTCAAAACATAAAATTTTCTCACACCTTATGCATTCTTGTTCAAAATAACCCGAAATTTGAAAGATTAAAAAGAGTTATATAAAAAATTTCACACTTTGTAAAGTATCTAGAAAATTCCCTCAAGAATACTTCAATAAGTGATACGAGGGATACAAACCCACCAAAATCAGGAGCCTTGATGGTGGAAAAACACGGAAGTCGAGGAGGGAGAAGATTCCAAGACACCTGGTCCAACCACGATATGAGGAGTTCCTATGACAGAGAGTTTGCAAAGGCTCCATTAAGGTTTGTCAGTTTTTGTGGCTGGTGTTTTATGTTTATTTTTTAAGTCTAAATAAACATCTTATAGAAAAAAATTGGAAATAATAATACTCAAATTGATAAAAATATGTATTATCATTTTTTTGTTGTTTATAGCATTTTTTTATCATTAATACCTATCTATGATTTTCAGTTATACAGATGCAAGAAGCTCTGATGTGAGGTTCAGCACAGTGGACAGCAAGAAGGTCCAACGATATGTGCAAGGAAGTTTGAAGAAAATCCCTAACAAGAAATTTGGTGAATTGAGTTGATTTATAGGAAAGGTGGAAATATGTTGAAAAAATTTGTATTAATTAAAAGATTCTAATGGCTTTATTTGTTTATCTAAACAAAGTTTTGTAAGTTATCTAAGCGAATCACTACTATTTTACCAAAAGCTTAAATGACAAATTGAATTTTTTCTTGTCTTTTGAAAAATTATTAAAAAAATCAAATAAATTTAAGTTTCAAAAATTATCATTTTTATGCAACTTACACTTTAAATGGAAAATAGCAATAATGGAAGCATTATTATTATTATTATTATTATTATTATTATTATTATTATTATTATTATTATTATTATTATTTTTATTTTTATTATTATTATTATTATTATTATTATTATTATCATTATTATTATTATAATTATTATTATTATTATTATTATTATTATTATTATTATTATTATTATTATTATTATTATTATTATTATTATTATTATCTACAGACACAGAAGAAGCTCTACAGAGTGACGCATCGGAATGGAGTGACTTCTCCAAGTACAGCCACAGATCTACTCAGTCTGAAAAACCACTTCAAGATAGGTCTATATTTGTATGAGTATTTCAAGTAGTTCTATAAAAAAACTAAAAAATAATCAAATTATGATTCGAATACTTTTAATGGTTCTATCATTCCAACTAGTAGTTTAAAGTTACGAAACAAAATGATATTCAAATATTCACACAAATTAAAGCTAACTGAACTAAACTCAAACGAAATTATACAAGCTGAATACTTATTGGTTCCTTCACTAAAATTCTGAAAAAATTTTTAATAATTAGATATCAATTAACTAACAATGCATTTTATCAAGTATTTATCGTGTTACAGCTACTATGACCAGAATGCACCAACTTCCACAATTTCAGCAAACCAACGAAGAAGTCACAGCAAATATCGAAGCAGTAGTCGAGACAAAACCCTTAAAAGTTAGTTTTTCTTCATTATACTTCAAGATCAAAATCTAAAACTTGTTTGGAAACTAAAGTACAGTAACTAAAGGGAAGTATATTTATAAAATGTTCACCATTTAGTAACTGAGTTACAAATTAGCTGACAAAATAAAGAATTCAAAATTGGTACTGAGTATCTTCATCAGACTTTCGATTACTTGTATGACATTATAAAAATCTTCAATTACATTTCTTTTCAAGGCCACAACAAGAAACAGTACTCTTACGACTTGGAGACAAAAGAAGGTCCAGCCGAAGGTAGCATATCAGACTCTGTACTGCCTTTCGAAGTGACTAAAAAGAGGAGGTCTAGTATTGGAGAAAAAATGGCTCAGTTTGTTGGTATCAACAAAAAATCTCAGCAACAATCATATGGTTTGTAAAAATGTAGTCATAAACATTATTTTTTGCATTTACTGCACAAGAAAACCTGTTTTGAAAACTGTGCGTTTTATAAAATAATCTGCAGTTTTTCGTGCACCTTGGTTGTTTACCATTGAAATGTTTGATTTTTTTTTTGAAAACGAAGAATTTTTTTTGTTTATAAAAGCATTGAAATAGATCGTATAGCTCTAAAGGCTTTTTTCGTGTTCAAACCGTAGTCTAACTTTTTCAGATATTTATATGAGTAATATTCTGTGTTTTCTAATTGAAAAATATTTCATTGGAAGATTCGAGTCAGAAAAAGAGTTTGCCAAAACTAACCTCTTCAAGCCAAGATGAAAAGTTAAACATTGCTTCATTCGAATTGATCAAATGTTTAAAGTTATGGTTTAAAACCTTTTAATTAATATACTGTTTTAGAGTTTAGTATGAAGTCACAAATTTTCCAGCATACAGCTTCTATTATCAAAATATGTAAAAAAAAAAAGTAGCTAGTAATAGTTATAAGCAAATTTACAAAAAAAAAATTATTAATATCAGTTTGAAAACTATTTTTTCAAAAAGTGTCTATTATTTTTTTTATTTTTTTTATATTTAATCAAATTTAATAATCATATTATTAACAAATTATCCAAATCCTTATTAATTAAAAACTTTATACGGCTTAAAAATTTGAAACAGCATGACACCATTTTGACAGTTGGTCTTTGTCAGTCTCTCCTCCGATAGAAGGAACTGAATCGAGCAAAGATGGTCATAAATTTGGAGACTTTTTGGAGGGACTGGGGCCGTCTCAACTGGTGGGTAGACAAGCTTTGGGGTCACCATGCTTGGGTGAGATACAACTGAGTATTGCTGGAACCAAAGGAAGGCTGGAGGTTGAAGTCATCAGGGCTAGAGGTCTTGTTGCTAAGATCGGATCAAAAGTTTTGCCCGGTTTGTCGAATGTTCTTTTCAAATATATCTAATAGTTCATTTAGTGGAGTACCAATGAGAAGCTATAGTGTTACGTATTTCAAATGAATGATTGTGGTGTTTTATTTTGAAATGAAATGCTTATAATCTTTTAATTTTCCCAAAATTTTAATTCATATGATTGAACCAACAAGTTTTTTGAAGTTTGAATCACGCATTTTTTTATTGGTTTTTCTCTTTCAGTCTTCAGAAAAACATTTCGATTTTCAATACCTCAACGTTAACAAAATATATGTTTAAGCATATCCTCAACCAACAGCCCCCTACATAAAAGTGTATCTGATGAGCGGCAAAAGTTGTGTTGAGAAGCAGAAGACTTCAACAGCCAGACGCACGCTCAACCCTTTATACCAGCAGCAGCTATGTTTCAACGAGCCATACCAGGGAAAAATACTGCAGATCACTGTGTGGGGAGACTATGGCAGATCAGAAAGAAAGGTTTGTTATTTCCACTTTCCTTTTGGTTTTCACGTTTATTCATTTGTTTGTCTGTAAAACTCTGAACCAATAGTGTTCAACTCAACTCAAATCAAATCAATGACGAGTATGATTATAGTGGCATCAACTTCAGGAGTTTCTAGACCACTGAGTATTATGAACTTTGAATGCAATTTAATGTAATGTAAGTTTTCTTATATAACAACTAAAAAAAATTAATCAAGTATAACTACATAAAAAAAACAGTTGACTAAGATTATATGAAAAAAAAGATCTGTTGTTTGAAACAAAAGCAACCATAATAATACTTATATAAATGAAATTTAGAAAACTGAGTTGATTTTATTAATGTATAAAAATAATTAAATCTATGATAATAAAAAAAAAATATATGTAGATGAAACTTCAAATAAAATATTTTGAGCAATCAAATGTTAATTTTAGACAAAATTTGAACTTCATTGTCTTCATCTTTTTTCTTCAATGGGACTTCCACATCATCACAATTGAAACCAAAAATTGCTTATCTTTTTCTTTATTGTTACATTCTTTGATATTAATTAAATGATGATATTTTTTTTCTAATCTTTTATAGAACTTTCATCCAAGCAATGCCAGCCTTTATTACCCCCAAAAAACCATGAAGTGTTTATCTTTGTAATTTTTGTTGTTGCATAAAATGAAATTGTTGATGTTAACAATTTATCTTCTTTTTATGTAAAGCAAAAAATCGGAAATCATCCCAAAAGAAGTAACTCTTGTATGTTATTGTAGTAATATATCGAATTTTTAAATAAAATTGCGAAATTATTTTAAATAATGATATTTTGACATTTTTAACTGAATTATGTAGTCTTTAAGTATAAAAATCGACTATTCGAGCCGCCATTATAACTTCGACAGGCCACCTTCGATTGGCGCCAAAAACTCAAGACAATTTGTTCCAAAAAAATTTATGAAACTTGATGCTATCAGTTCTTATTGCTCGAAAATATTTTTTTCCCAACTCGTCTCAACAACTTCTTTCATCTTTTTCACATAAAACATCCTATAAAAAATATTTTATATTTACCTCATTATTCAAAGTCAATATAAGATCACTTCTATTATCTTAACTAAACGTAATTAAACTCACAGGTGTTCATGGGTGTGGCTCAAATCAACCTTGACGGCTTAGACTTAACAAGCATGGCTATAGGCTGGTACAAACTTTTTAGTTCTTCTTCATTGATAGCAGCACAGGTTCCATCAACTACCATTAGTGGTCCAGCAGACATGGGATTTTAACTAGTGAACAAAAAATGTCGAGATTATGTTACAAGCTTTTTAATTTTTTGAAGTTATGCTTCGAGGAATTTGAAAATCACTACGATAAAGCTAATAAGCTCTGCTCCACGTTGACTAAGTTGATGTTAATGGCTTTAAGTATCTATTTTCGAAAATATTCATCTGTATGATTTTTAATGGAAATATTCATCAATTTCTTTGCAGTAAAAATGTTCAATTTTTAACTTTCTTGGCTTTTGATTTTAAAATACAATCGAGTTCAAGATTTATTATTTAATTACTATGATACAACAATACTGATTAAATAAGAATTGTAAAATGCTATTGTAAAAATATTTCAACTGATCAACTAAATTATAAATTCTTTATATAGTTTTTTGGAATAATTATTATCTTAGTTTCTTCTTTGAAGTCTTAAACTTTAACTTAAATTTTCTCTGTGACCAAATAAAACAGTCTAAACTATCGTTATTTAAGTTGTAATTATTACTTATCTTTCAATAACGGAATTTGAGATTAAATTTAAGAAATTGAGTTAGTTAAAACTATTGATGAGACAAAAATTTTTATAATCGTTATTTTTCTATTTTAAGATAGTTCGGATTTAGTAATTTTGATTTGTTGTTCTATTTTTGAAATATTGACACAAGATCGTTTCAAGCTCATCTCGCCGTAGCTTGTTCTACTTGAAATTCCTTCAGCTGCTTTCATTTTTAAGTTCGTCAAGACGCTAAACTTTTAAACTAGGAAATTAAAGCTTTTAACTCGTTTAATATTGAATTTAGTTTTTTTTCCTTTAATAGATTACCGGAATTTTTTCATTGAATAGTGCTGCGAGATACCAAAACTTATCAAATTATAGACTCTTACGATAAAACAATTGAAACTTGGCTCTTCAATGTTTTACAGGTTCGCAAGCACTAACTGTTTATTTTAACTCAAACTTCTTATGAACTTTGAGTAGTTTTAAGTTGACTATAAGTTAATAACTTTTATATAAGCAATAATGCGTTTTATTACATTTCTTTCGTTTTCTTCATTCTTTCATCTAGTTAGATTTGAAGGTTTCAAAATTTATTTTTTGTAAATGTCTTTGGATTAGTTTATTGGTCGTAATCTATTACTAATCAAGTGATTTATATTCCATTTTGTCAACTGAAACTCTTTAGAAAATAAACATTTTACAAATTATGGATTTCTATTAAAAATCAAATTGATGAAGTAGAAAAGCCTAAATCGAATAGTAAGGTAAACAAACACAAAGTGTTCATTAAGCTAAATCACGAAACTAACTTAACTCTAACTTAAATTATCAAATGATAATGTTATTTAGACGTATGAAAAGCTTTAAAATTTAGATTAATAAATACTGTGTTAGTTTAACTAATTAAAAACCAAATTGAAGTTAAATAATTATACAAAATACTAAGTTAAAAGAAAACGACTACTGGAAAGTCCTAAATTAAGCTTACCACCATTTGATACCCCATGTCAAATACATAAAATGCTGATGTTTTATGGTAAAACTATGGGTTGCATCTAGGTTTTGTCTTTCAATTGATTTATTTTAAAAATTCCTCACATTCAATGTTTTGTTGAAGAATAATCACAAACAATTGAAAAAAATAGCCAAATCAATTCAAAATATAAAAACTTTAAACATATGATATAACCTTCTTAATAAATCTATCATCATATAACGGAACATGTTTTGTGCAAATACAAAATTATAATAAAAAGTAAAATCGTTTCGTCTTCAAATATGACCATGGCAACAAGAGTTATATAAAAAAGAAAGTTAAATATAATTAATTAGCAAAAAATACAAGTTTTTTATTTTTTTTAACTATTAGTGCGCCCGCAAATGACTAAACAGTCCGATTTGCGCGAGAAAGCCTCTTCCGCAAGCTTGGCACCAATGAGCAGGGAGTCTGTCTGATCGAGTATGATAAGAACAGGCTATTTTTGGAACATCTTTTTTAGCTCTAGGCAAGAAGACAAGCAGAGCTATTCTAAAGAAGGCTGCCGAACTTTTCTGCTGTTCTAGATTCAGAGAAGAACGATCATATGGTCTGAGTGATTTCGGGCTAATAGTCAGATCCGCGTCGGAAGGTTTTCTGTAAAATGTTGTGCTTAACGACATCTTCTTTATAATTAATGCATCTAAAAAATTATCTTATTGTTTTTTTTTCAATTTTTGACGTAGACTTGAGTGAGAAAAAAATTTCACTTAAGCATTCTAAATCTTTTGTTTTATCTTCATTTTTTTATCATCTGGAATGCTTTACCCATAAAAACATGCAAGTCTCGGGTGTTTTTATTTTTTTGCGAGCTTTAAACGTTATTCTATTGTTGAATTCATGCAAAGTTCTGTTTTTAATATAAAACTGAGAACTATAGGACACGAGTCTTCCATGTTGCATTTTTTATTGTACGTGAAATTTGAGATAAGGCAAAAATTTATTAATTTGCTCTTTAGATAATTTCTTTCAATTTATTGTGTTTCTTTTCTCTTTCAACACAATTCTTGAGAAGGATGAATGGGTGTTTTTGCATCAAAACTCATCCGTTGTTCAGCAAGTATTAGTTTTTATACTTGATAATGTGAGTTCAACTTACGAAAAGCTTCGCATTATTATTCAGTTAATAAGTGTTTGATAAAATCGCTTAGACTGGCTTTTTAGAAAAAAATTCTATGCAAGATAATATTTTTTACCAAAAAGACTTTTCCAAGTTTGTGGGCTTTTATGAGAGGTATGCATATGGTGTTGCGGATCCTGATGGATAATTTTTTTTGTGGTAATCGTAATATAAATAAACTGTTCTCATTTGTAAAGATACTAATGAACTATGACAAAGTTGAACTAGTCGAAGATTTCAGCTGAATAAAGAAAAGTATCAAAATATTGCTTCAGCGAAGTTTTTTTTAAAAAAAATTATACATGATGTCTGTAGAATTTTTGTAGTCTGTTCTTTTTTTGAGTTTCAGTAATGTTTTGTATTTTCAATTTTTTTTTTGTTTCATTTTTTTGAAGACTTCTAAAGCCTTTTCGAGGTCAAGGTAACAAAACCCGTACTTTTGTCTTAGTAGGTTTCCATTTTTTACTTTTTTCTTTAGGTACTTGAAACTTTTTTTCTATGTTTGTTAAGTTTTTGACTATATTTTCTATTTTTGTAAAACAAATTTTTATAAATTTTTTTAAAAGTAAAAAATCGTCTATAATCTTATACGATAAAACAGATAAACTAAAAAAATGAGAAACAAAACCGGATAGTATTAAAATAAATATGTAGAGAAATAAATGAACAAAAAGACTGAATTTTATCCATCTTTCGGTTTTATAAGGCATCATTCCTAGATTCTGTAAAAAAAATTATTTTAGTTTAAATTACAAATGTGCAAAAATATTATTTGAAATTCAAAAAAAATGGAGTATAAAAAACTACTACTACACTACAAAGGACATGAAAAAATGAGTAGTGTTAGTGTTGGTCTTAGGGTGTTTTTTTGCATATAAAGAATTTGTCCTAGAAACCTATTCTGATGAGAGCAGACTAATGGAACAGTCTGTGTGGGATCCTTCAAAATAAATTACCTTGATGCAAGATAAAGTTAATAACCCAAAGGATAACTGGGAAGGGTCGTTTAGGTTTTTACTCTGAAAGGGTAGCAGCCCCAGCAGTTAGGATGTAGATGCCTTTTAGTGTCATACCCTGGACAGGTGCTTTTTACGGCCATGCCCAGAACTAGGAGTCTGAACATGAAGATAGAGTACATTCTTAACCTACACGGCAGAACATGGGGGTAAAAAAAGAAATTATTAGAAAAAGGTAATATTTTGAAGATCTGATTATTGAGAAAAAAAGATCTGATAGCTCCAGATGGGCTTTCCAAGATTATAATTCAAGAAAAGATAGTGTTTTTTATTTGATTATCCTACTTGACCATTTAACTTTCTTGTCTAATTATCTGGCATAGTCTTGGTATGAAACAAAATAGAAGGGCAACCTTGAAGCCATATACATTAAATATGAATGCTGGTTAAAAAAACAGAAATGGAAATAAATACTAAGCTAATTAGCTTCTGAATCATGAATTGTTTTACAAGTACAATAAAAACTTACTAAAAAACACTAAGGTTTTTGAAAGTTATAACTCATCAAAAAAACTAGCATTCAATAAAAAAATAAGTATGAATCAACTATTTTCATAGTTCATAAACCAAAAACTTCATAAAACGCGTATTGCTCACATTATTTTAATCCTCCTTTGAAAAGTTTGAGTTTTTTGAAATACTTGTTAACCTCTTCTTTATTGTAAACCTTCAAAGCTATGCATGTGGAAATATTTTCAGGTTGTTCTATCCATAGTTTGTGTTGTATTTTGTCTTTTGTTAGAGCATTTGATAAATCTTTCAAAGAATTTTCATCAGAAATCTGAAGTATGAAGCTAAATTTGAAATGAAAGTTTGAAAAAATATTTAGAATTAGGATTATAAAGTTAAATTTTTGCTTTAGGTTAAATTCATGCAGAGGTTCTAAAATAAAGTTAATGGTTTTATAATTTCCAATTTTACAATAAAAATTCTTCGCCTCAAGAACGATTTTATGCATATTATCCATATCACTGAAATATTCTTGAGTGGTTTCATCATTATGAGAGGTAGCATTGATAGCTGTACATGCATGACAAGCCTGATAAGAAGTTTTAAAAAATAAATGAAATTATGGAATTACTAAATAATAGCTGAAAACTTCTGAAATTTAATAACCTGAGCGATGACGGAACCAACGGGCCATTTGAGCACAGTCATCAAGTCTTTCCTTACTACTATATATTGAACAAATTTTTTTTCCATTAACTTGATCAAACTTTACTAAATAAAATTTTTACAATTTTTCTAACATACAACTTAAACTTATACGCTTTTTTTTGTGAACAGTCACAGTTATTCGTTAATGGCGGTTTTTAAGTGCAGCACGATTAAAACTCACATTCGACAAACTCACAAAGTCACATTTGATTTGTTGAAAAATAATTATGAATGAAAAAGAAAAATACCTTGTTTATCTAAAATTATGTCTTATATATATATAACCAGTTTGATTGGGAATTAGAAAAATTAAAATTAAAGACTCATAACAACAAAAAAAACATGACGACAAAGTACGAAAAGTATTATAGTGGTATGAGATTACAAAAAGACCATCTGTCAATGTTCAACAATTTCAATAAGGTATATTTCAGTTTTATTCCATGAATGTCTTCTGACAAACGCCCCTCATTCAATATAATATATAATAACAATAATAAAAATAATAATAAAAATAATAATGAATTATTTGTATAGCACCTCTTACGCATCGCTCAGAGGCGCTCTGCTATGAACTGCTTAAAGAAAAAAGTTTTTAGGTTTTTGAGGAAAGTAGGATAGGAAGAAGACTTATGATTAGGAGGAAGAGAGTTCCAGAAAAGTGGACCAGAAAAAAAAAGCAGATTTAGTATAGGAGTGAGAGAGAGATAATGAAAAGTTAAGAACGAGTAGAGAACCGTAGGCCAGCACCTTTAAGAATTAGTAAGAGGTTAAAAAGATAGGAAGGCAAAGTAGAATGAAATTTTGTACATGAGAGTACAGATTTTGAAGGAAAAGCGAAAGGGAAGAGGTAGCCAGTGAAGATCGACAAGAAATGGAGAGATATGGGAGAATTCAGAAGTGTGAGAGACCAGGCGTGCAGTATAGTTAATAGCTTTAGTTAAAGGGTAAAGAACTGATTTAGGAAGATTGGAGTATAAAGAGTTGCAGTAATCAAGTCGGAAGAGAACAAGAGAGCAGACAAGAATTTTAAAAGAGGCATCATCGAGATAAGAAGAGATTTGTCTAATACGACTTAGGTAAAAAAAAACAAGAAAAAGCAACAATGAGGATTTGAAGATTAAAAGAAAGGGAAGAATCAAGGAGAAAGCCAAGACAGCGAATAGTGGAGGAGGGATAGATAGTTAGGTCAGAGATCATAATGGGAGAAAAAGAAGAAGGAAGAGATTATGACTCAAAAAGATAAATAAAATTAAATTTAGAGAATTTAGGAGGAGCCACGACAGAAAACGAACTAAGATGTTTAATTGTTAATAAATTTGATGAAATAACAGGTAATCATTGTTATTCGTTTTATAGAAAAATGCTCCAATAAAGAAGTTATTAAGGAATAAGCTACATTTTATAATTTTTTTAATATTTTAATTGGTTTTTTTGAATCATGATATCAAATTATTTTGGTTTTTTTAAATATTTGAAATAAATTTTCAATACAGTTTTTATTATTTATTTATATGCTATTGTTAATTGAATTTCCTACTGAAACTTGGTAGTATATGCTTTCCAGCAGTACGAGATGCGTAAACGAGTTCCGTGGACGAGCGTTTGGCACCGTGAATATACTAAGAACACGGTACTTGTCAGAGAAAAGCTCAAAATACCTCAAAAAATATATTTTTTCGGTTTTTTTTATTGCAATTTTAAAAATCGTTGAAGAAAGTAACTACAAAGAGTATTTTCTCAGCCAACGGACTCCTATACAAGCAAATAGATAGTGTCACTATGTGAAGACCTTTGTCGGTGGTCTTTTCAGGGTGTTTCTTGAATGACATAGAAAAGCAGTTGGTATCACCAGTCTCAGCAATATTCTACATTAGATATGTGGATGACACATTCGTCCGCAGAAAGAGAAACGTGGAAGACAAACTTTTCAAGGCTTTGAACGCGTTCCATCCCAACATCAAACTGGCAATTGAGAAAAACCTTTCCAAGTTCCTGCATACTCAGTTACTGAACAACAAGGATGGTTACTATAGTTTTCAGTTCGTTAATAATTCCAATAAACTACATTTTCATTTCTCATTCCAGGTACCGCTCCAATACAAGAGAAGTGTCTTTATGGGTGAGTTACACTGAGCGAAGGCTATTGGCTCTGATTTTGACTTCAAAATGAAGAGAATAAATTCTAAGTTCTTCTATGCTGGCTATCTCCTTAGATTCATGATGTATCAGTTTAACAACTTCACAGTGCCTAGAGAGTAGCTTTTGATCCCACCAGGGTTTTTTGAGAAAATATCTTATACATATAAGATACAGTTGATAATTTCGATGAAAGATAAGAAGGACTTTCCATTTTGAGACATTTATGCACTTGTAGTATCATCTTGTATTGAATTCTTTCTTCAATTTTAAGCCAGTGTAGATCTTTTAAGACAGGAGTTATGTGATCAAACTTTTTAGTTTCTGATATTAATCTGGCTGTCGTGTTAATTATGGACTGGATTTTCTGGGTTTGTAACTTGGGTAATCCCATTAGTACAATGTTTCCATAATCAATGCGACTCAATATCAAAGCTGATACAAGTGTTTTAAGTGAAGCTTGGTTCAGGTAGTTTTAAATGCCTCTTATTTTCCTCAATGATGCGAATGACATTTGTAATTATTTTTTATGTGAGTCTTAATGCCTAGATCATAATCAATAAAAATCAATACCATGGCTGATACATGTTTTGGGTGACTCGATTTAAGTATCTTCTTCAATGATGAAAATGTAATTTGCAATAACTTTTTTTATGAGTCTTCATGGTTAGTTCTTTGTCACATAGACACCTAGATTTTCAATAGAATCAAAAGTGATGAAACCATTTAAGCAAATCGGTTATGTTAACGGTTTGCATTGTTTCTAAATGTTGAAAACTTGAACTGTTGAGTTTTAATAGGTTGGTTCTTATCTAACATGAATTTCGTCATTACAATTTGAAATTCTTTTTTGGAAGCCTATTGATGAATCAAATGAATAAAGTTCTATAGTGAATCATATTCAGAATATTCATGAGTTTGTAAATTATGAAGTGCTGCAAAAATTTTAGTCAGCCGTTTATAAAGTGAACGAAAGTGATCAAATAACATAACCTTGAAGTACTCTGTAAAAGAGTATAAACCAAGTTTGGCGTTGATTCTGTATTTGAGCATTCGACCTTGAATGATTTGTTAAAAAAATTATTTCTGAGCCATAAAAGCGAACTCATTAAAATCAAAAGATTCGTGTAATCTTCCGGTTAGTGTTTGGTGAGCTAGTAAGTCGCTTTTGGCGCAAATGAAACTTTTGATCTTTGTTTTTAGTTTCATTTCTCGATTTAAACTTGTGTGTTTTTCCATTTCATGATTCAAAATCTACAAGTTAGTTTTTTTATTAATTCTACTTTAAGCAAAATTTATACTAACTATGCACATTCATATGTACATTCATATGTGCATTCATATGTGCATTCATATGTACATTCATATGTACATTCATGTTTGAAATAGTAACGTATAGAAGTGTTTAATTTTAAAAATATATTTCTTGATTTATTTAGGTTTCAAGATCTTCCTAGATTTCAATTTGCTTCATTAATTTGAAAATTTATAATATACTAATTTTCCAGTCAATATGATTATATAAAATTTTTGAATCAGGAAGAATATATCAACTTATTTATTTCTTTCTAGTTATAATTAAATAGCGGTTTATTTTATTTTCTATGTTAGTTTTAATATTATAACAAAAAATTTTCCATCTATTTCAATCACGTATCACTTATTTATCAAAATTTTTTTATGCATAAGATACCAATCAAGTTTTTATTTAAACAGGTTGATGAAGTTTTTCAATATATATCGATCATTTGCCTTAGTTCACCCTTTTTCTTCTTCAATTTATTGAAAAAAGTACTTTTTTTTTTTAATTTTTTACAAGTTTTGAGTTATTTCACATAAATTTTTTTCAAAGTAAAAAAAAAATAAAATAAGTATGTGGGAACAAAGGAATATTAATATTCATGATTATTTTTGTGTATTGATGAATCAATTTGTATCTCTTAGTTACGTATTGAAAATTTGCTTCAAACCCTTTTATCAAAGTTATTTTCGATCGAATAGTTTATGTACTATCAACAATATTTTTTTTACAATTTTTATATTTTATTATTTTTAGAATGGACAAACAAAAGTAGTCAACGGCCATCTATCAAATCATAGTGAATTGCAAAAAGGTTTTTCTTTTGAAGGTTGACTGGCTATTCAATGTGACAGATCTATTGGTCTCAATCTTGTCGTTGAACAAAGCTTAAAAATTTCTGCACGGATAGAACTAGGAGCCTTAGTGAAAAACTTGCATGCAAGTGGCATGAATAGTATGATAGTTTCAGATGACATGGCAATATATTTAACTGGGCAGCAGCTTTTGTGACTAAGCCTTTTATACGGAGACACCGCTCACCTTGAGTACGGAAGGGTATAGAAAAGAGCCTGAAAATCGTTTGTCTGTTTCAACCTGATCAGCAGACTGTGCCTGGTCGGTATTTACACCAGCGGTAAAAATGAAACAGTAGTACTCACTATTTATTTCAAGAAATAATAGCTTTATTGTCCGCAAAGGACTGAATGACGCACAACGCAAATAGCAAAGGTATTTAGGACTACAAAGTTGACATAGCAGCTCTCCAAGAAACTCGTTTGGCAAAAGTTGATAATTTCAGAAAAGGAGAAGATTAAAAATTTTATTGTTTTTGTTTATCATCAAATGTCAATAGTTGATTGAATAATTTTGTTTTTTATTTCTTCAATCACCTAGTCGGCATTAAGTCAATAAATTTTTTTAAGTACTCAACTAAAAGATTTTCCCAGGTAAAAACAATTTCTTTGTTCAAATCTTCTTTGTTCTTGAAACTTCTTCCGTTTTCGTATACTTTGCACCATTGACCTCCAAACATTTTCTATTGGGTTTAAATCAGGTGAACGTGCTAGCCAATCTAATATGACAACATTATTATCTTCTATCCAGTTTTAGTGCACTTTGAAGTATGGATGGGTGCATTACTCTGGCAATATGGAAGTAAGCATTCTTCTAAAGTACCAATATATGCTTTAGAATCTTGTTTTTCTTCCAAAAAGGCCAAACGTGTTTTACTGTTGGCGCTTATGCCTCCCCACACCATTAAACCTCCCCCCCCCCCGGATTGTCGTTTTAGAGACAACTTTGGTGGGCGTCTGCGTCTGGAATCCTTCCAGTGGTACTGATACCCAGCAGGACCATTTAAAGTAAAGCTCTTCTCATCACTTAAAATGATTTGTCCAATTCTGGTAAATTTTCAATTTATTTTCACACCACGTGACTCTAGCTTCGCGGTGCTAAACGCTCGTGCACGGAACACGTTTTGTCATGCCATACAGCAAGAAATGTCGATTGCTTAAAAATTGTTGAATACTAAGTGTTGAGAGGTATTTGTTGATTTTTTCGAAGTTGATTTGCAGACATAGTGCCCCTAATAGCTTGGAGAATAAGCCTTCTTGTGGCCTGAGGGGTCATTTTGGATTTTTTTCCTTCTCTTTTTGCGTTTTTATATTTTTCAGATGACTTCAAAAACTTCAACATTTTTAGTGCGTTTAATGATGTGTGCAATTTCTCTACTGGATTTTCCAACTTGATCTTAGGTCAGGATCTGGACTTGTTCTTCCGATGATAATTTAGTTCCTTTAGGCATGTTTGTAAACAAATAGAATTTAAAAAATATACTTTATTCACTTTATATAGTATTTCATATGTAAATATATTATCAACAATAAAGTTTGTTTGATGTCCATAACTGATAAAATTATGCGGATTTACAAGTGGGTCGTATAGCAATTTCATACCCGAGTTTCAGTAATTAAAGCTTTGAGTCGATATTTTCAATGTTTTGAAGAAAATGCAAATTAGATTGTTAATCCTATATGATTTTTTATATATTTTAAAAAATTTTATACAAAAATAGTAAAAATCAAACGAGATATTTCATAAAGCATGGTTGGGCGTATATTAATTTCGTACCCTGTATCTTAGTCTCAACTTTGTGACTTTAAATCATCTCATGATTATTAATGATAGCTGACTTAGCAAGATAAAAATAGTAACTAAGATATTCAATACGATAATTTACCTTAAATATATATTTAAAAAACACTTAAATTTTTCCAATGGAAAGAACATGCCTCAAAATTGAATTCTTCAACTGAAAATCGCACCCAAAACCAGCTTAATTTAATTATTTTTCATCGAAAAAAAGTTTCTTTTAAAACTAATTTCATAAAGTTGGAACCAGATAAATAAAAAGGCAAAGGTCATTTACCAAAGAAAATTAACATTTAAAACTTTGCTCAAAGATGACTTTCACAGCTTTTCCCTCATGCACTATATACCTTTCAGATTGAATTTGAAACAATACAAATGGTTAAATAAATAAACGTGCGAAGCTTTGCGCATGATAAGCTTATTTAAAAATTTAAATAATATGGCTTCATAACTCATATCAACTTTTGAAATAGCTGTTTGAAAAATAACCCTATAACTATTTGAGATCATTTTAAATAGCTTGTCATTTGATTAAGCTTTCGTGGTTTGTTTCAAACATTATCCTAGTTTATAAATATTAACGTAAATGTCATTATTCTCGTCAGACTACATTCAAATATGAGAGTTTCCAAACTGATAATATTGTAAGTTTCAAAAAGTTTCAAACCGTTGTGAAAAGGTTTTTAATGCGAGTAAAGAAAGAAACCATGAAAATACTTTCAAAAAGCTGGATAATTTTTTGTTCATAAACAAGTGCTGATTTTTTTGAAACTATATAATGTATGAAGCATTTTTAAGGACACCTTACATTATCAAGTACGGAATGGGTGCTTGGTTAGGTAAAGCGATCTTACGAAAGAGTAGTCGGTTCAATAAATCTAGTGTGCATAAAATAAAAGTATTTCCTAAACTTCAAGTGTTGTCGATAAATTTAATTTTCTGTTTGCATGTATGGTTGAGGGAGTTCACTTAAAGTATTTCAGAAAACATTTTGACATTTTTAAAATAATGAAAAAATTTAGAAATTGAAGAAAGTTAGTAATTATAAATCTATTATTTCAATTAAATACATTTGAATGTGTTGCAAGATATAAGAGTGGAAGTGAATGGATCACGAGATGCTATTGAACACATTAACTTATCATCTAACACGCAAAGTTAAAGCTGATGATGATTTCAATCATAAACGAGATCGATTTCCTTTTAACAACTTTATTCAAATTTTTAAAGTATCTAAAAATAAAAGGTATAAAACTCATCTACTACCCGACAAGCCATTTGGTGTGTATTAAGAAGTAAGTTTTCTCGAATACTATTCAAAAATTATATGAAGCAATCAAATTTTTTATTGTTACAAAAAACAGAATTATTTTATAATTATATGAAACAATGACAAACTCTTCAGCAGAAATGTTGCTCAAAGTTTTTGTCTGCCTGCTGCTCACTGTAGCCATCGCAAACGCAGGTTAGTTGGAAATTCACTGAGATTATCATAACTTAAGTATCAAAACCGAACTTTCCAAACAATTTATTAATTAAAATAGCGATTTTTTTCATATTTACTGGATATTCTCATTCAAACTTGACGTTGTGATAACTATACCAAGCTATAATTAAATTATCATTTAATATTTCCTGAAAAAACAAATAAATGAATTAAATATTTAATAATAAAGAAAATAATTAATGAAATGAAAAAAAATAAATAACGTTTTAAGAGATGTATAATAAATTAAGAAATAAGTCTTAAATATAACACTTGATAATGTAAGTTACTGAATAAACTGTTGCAATAAGTATAGAAGAGAAAAGGGACATATGTTAATATTATATATTTTTATCAGCAAAGTTTTCAGATAAGTGTTGGTTTCATCAAATTTTATTGACAAATGAAGTCAAAATTTGAAAAAATACATTCTTTCGGTTCATAATAAAACAATATCTTTTAACCTCCACACCACCATCTCTTATGCAGTTTGATTGCACTTTAGTTAGGTTGTAAGGCTCAAAGTTTTCAATCAATATATCCTAAAAAAGAGTTGATTATGTCGAGTTAATTTGGAGCTATCAAACAAAATTGATTCAAGCTTATGGTTTAGAAAATTTTTTTTGAATCAGAATTATTTAATCGCTCATACTTTATGTTTGAAAATCCTTGATATTGAAATGAAGATTCTGCGAGAGTATGTATAACACAAAGCGCGTAACGAATTTTGATTTGAAATAGTACTTTTATTAAAGTTTATGCCATATTTTAATTCTTTGGACATCGAGAAAAATAAAATTTCTTCGTTTTTGTAATTTCTCAAATCTTCTCGATAGATTTTAAGTTAAAATACGAAGTTAAAGCTTGCTACAGCATCACAAGCAATGATAATATCGAAGAGTTTACAAGTATAAAATATTTCAAGGCTGCCCTTCTGGTTTCATAATGAGTAAAGGTCGTTGTTACAAACTCATGACAACGAAAAACACATGGAAAGATTCCCAGGTGGCCTGTGCTAGTGCTGGTGGGTTTTTAGCTGTTGTAATGAAGCAAAACGACCAAAATGCTATAGATTCAGTTGCAGAACAACTAACTAACCACAGTGAGCTTATATTATTTTGAAGTTTTTTGTAATCAAAAAGTGATAGCAACAATTCAAAGTTATTCCAATTATTAGAAGTTATTGAAAGACCCAATTTATGCCATAAACTATAGAACTTTAGATCAAATATTTTTGTATAAAAAATATTTTCACAACTAGGTTGATTCACACTTCATATTTTTGATTATACGATTTTTAGCAAAGTTTTTATCTCAATTTTCACATAGTCAAAATTTTTATCAGCTGAATGTTCTGTAAAAGACGGTTTCGAGGCTTGGGTTGGAGGCGTATTTTGTAACGACCAACCCTTTTGGTACACCCATGCACCAAAGTCTAGTTTCGACCCAAACTCTTGCAATGTCCCAATTTTCTGCAATGACAAATATGCTAACTGGGCCGATGATCAGCCAAGTGACGCCCTTCAACACTGCATTAGTTTGAGAAATGATGGAGAATGGGAAAACACAAAATGTGATAAACCTCTGTGTTCTATTTGCCAGGCTGCAATTAGTTAAGAGGAAAAAATAATTCACATTCAAAACATGTTTTTGAGTGTAATTTAATATCGTTCACAATATTTATGTGATTTGACGTGACTAATAAACAAGCTTTGGAAAGTGTTTGTACAATTTAGCATTGCATTTGAATTATTTCGAATTAAATTTTAAAATAAGTTTAAATAACAAATATGAAAAATCGAAACACGTTAAATGGAACAAATTTTTGGAACGAGAAAAATTTTGGCTTAAAACTGAAAGCCAAATTTTTAATTTGGGTATTTTTCAATTTGGTGACAGAGTGCAAACCTTCAAACCCAGATGAACTTGAATTGAATGAAGTTTTAAAATCTTTAGAAATTCAGAATTTCACAAGTAAATGAAACTTTAAACAGCTTATAGGTCATTTCTAGAAAATTTTCAAATAAATTATTTTGTGTTTAAATTAGGGAATTAAACTTCTTTCACGCTTAAAGTTTTTTGATAACTAATATATTAAAACAAAATAAACTATAGTGAACATCTATATAAACATAATATCTGTAAAAGAAAACTGATGAAAACTTTTAAGAAAGAATGTATTTTTGTTAGAGAATATGTCTACAGGTTTTGATTTTGTACATAGGCTTCAAACAAAACAAGCTTAAAAACACTAACTCTGCACCCATCACAAAAAATTGACAGATTTCTTTCATTCTCGATCATAAGCAGCAGCCAATCTGATAGGTGTTGCTATCAAACCGTCCCAGCACACCTTCAGCAGGTGACCAATGTTTCATGAAAAAACACAAAATGACGACCTTGAAGAAGAAGCTTCAAATTATGACCATAAAAATTGTTAGCGAGAGAGTAAGTCACTCTAAGTTTACTTTTTAGCAAGCACTATTCAAAACTATAAGTAGTGTATTGCTAAATACAAGGTTTTTCAATTGGTTACCAAATATTTGTAATTAATAAGTTTTCAAAATAATTTTCAAAAAAATATTTTAAATCTCAATTTATTTAAAAAATTTTAAAATTTCAATTTCATTTAAAATTCAATATAAAAATCTAGTTTAAAAATTAAATAAAAATTATAATTTCCTTAAGGTTTCTCAATGTCAAATGTTAAGCTCAGAAGTGAATTCCCCTAAATCTACGTTCTTAGCAGATAAAATAATCAACAAACATCTCAAAAATGAATTCCAATGAAATCCTTCCAGTTTTACCAATCTTTTTTGAAGTTCAATTTTTTTTTTCAATTTTACAAGTCACATAAAATAGCTGATACTTTTTTTTCTTCAGAGTTGAGTTCTTTAAACTTTGGAGTCAGTGTTTGTATACATTTTTGATCGTTTATCAGCAATTTTACAGACCAAATTAATTTACTACTGAACAGCACTAGAGTTCATACCCTAATAATCTGAGCATTGTGATCGATTACAGTACTAGAAATGGGAATGATGATGATGGAAAAGCTACATTGGATGACAGAAATCCTCAAAGCTCAAAAATTCTTTTCAATCAATAAAAACTCAAATACAGTGCAACAAACAATATGAGAACAATACGTCATAAATTCAAACGTCTTGAACTCACTAAAACCTTTCTTTAATTCAAAATTTCTTCAATTGAAATTGTCGGCCACAAATTTGTGCGCCCCATTTCCGAAAAAGAAACAATTAACTATCCCAAACTTCCTGGATGCGTACTGATCGCCCAATCTTCATGTAGGAATGCAAAACGTTGTCTGTCGACTACTTGTAAGCAAACCTGCTAAGAGCGTCTTCTCAAAAGTAAACTATTTTAATGAAAGTATAATCATAGCAACATTCAACGGTAACCCAACAACCACAATCATTGCTAAGTACCACAAGAAGGCACTCGAGAAGCCATTAAATATTACAACGATTCAATAGTCGCTATAAGCAGCTACAACATATCTTTATTGTACTTGGAGACTTTGATGGAAACATTGGTAAAAATGATGGAAAGTTCATCTATCACGAAAACACAAATACCAATGGGCAATTGCTTCTCGATCTTTCTCAAGAGTGCAAATTACAAACACTAAATTGTAGAAAAAGAAATAATTTCTGAACATACATTTTTGACATGAGAAATACGAAATCTGTTCGTCAATAGAAAATGGGCCAACTCAGTCAAAGTTGTTTCTGCTTACACTTAATTTGCGAGCACTGGCTATGACCACCATGTGTTAAAAGTGAAAGTTGAACAAGGTTTAAACATAATAAAGATTTATAAGAAGTCTCACATCTCCTAAGAAATAGATTTGCTATTTTCAAGCTTGGAAATCAATAAACATCATATTGGCCAAAAGAATGGTAATCTGGCATCTGAAGGGGAAGATAAAGCTGAAAATGCACAAACTCTTCAAAAGGCTGCTGGGTCAGATGATTAACATCAAGCAAAATCAAAACTGTCATCTATGACATACCATTCAAAAAAGGTGTTTATACAAGTTTTGAAGCTAGTTTAAGAATAACTCGGTAAAGCATCGGGTCTGAAAACATCTCCCGAAAGTCATGTTTGTGCAGCACTAAACAATCTCTACTTGATTTAGCAAACGATCCACTCATGAATTGTTTTATTGATTGCCCAAGACTCACAGTACACTTTCAACAGTCGATATCAACAACGTAAATATAAGTTTTGTGTTCAACTTGGATTTCCGAATTTTTGCAGTCTATTGCAGGCTAACCAGTTTTGAGCCTTTCTACCATTGATGTTTTGCAGTGTTAAAGCAATCAGAGCTGATATATTATAAACCATCAACGTTTTTGATTTTGACTCCATTCAAAGAGCTGATTTCAACGATGGGTTGGTTATAGACAATCATTTAAGTTTTGGCTCGTTTAGATATAAGTCAACATTTCTAGCTCCGACTTCCCTACTAAAAAGTAAACTTTGTGTTTTTTGGATGGTTTTTCTTGGTGAATGCTATCTCGTTTGCGAAGTGCTATTGACAATCGGTATTCGTATTTTTTTGATAGATGAACTTTCTATCATTTTCACTAATTTTTCCGTTGAAGTCTTTTAAGTCTAAAATAATATAAGCCTTCGGGGTGCTGTTTGAAGTGACTATTAAATCAATGTAATCTTCAATGGCTTCATTATGCTTTCTTGTGATGTGTTGTTAACAATGATTGTGGTTGTTGGGTTACCGTTGAATGTCGCTGTGATTATTTTTTCATTGAAATAGTTCACTTTTGAGAAGACGCTCTCAGCAGCTTCCTTTACAAGTAGTTTACAGGCAACGTTTTGAGCATTCCTACAAGAAGATTGGGCGATCAGTACGCATCCAGAAAGTTTGGGATAGTTAATTGTCTTTTTTTCGAAATAGGGTGCCCAAATTTCTGGCCGACAATTTTAATTTTAAAAGTGTTGGATTAAAGAAAAGTTTTAGCGAGTTCAAGACGTTTTACTTTATGACGTATTGTTCTCACATTGATTGTTGCACCGTATTTAAATTTGTATTGAGTTTTAAGAATCTCTGTCATTCTATGTAGCCCTTCTATTAGAATTCGGGGATACGTCATCATAATTCCCATTTCTAGTACTGTATCACAAGCTCAGATTATTAGGGTATGAACTCTAAGGCTGTTCAGTCGTAAATTAATTTGGACTGTAAAATTGCTGACACACATAAGGGGTGCCACTCCAATTACGGATGCAGTTTCTAAGTTTTAAGGCAGTATCTCTTCGCCAGTGATCGAATGATTCGTACGTCATTCAAAATTTTGCGCAAGACTTAGGTATCATCTCTCGGTAGTTGAATCTGCATTAAGACATTTCCGCAATACCAAAGGTGAGTTACAATTTATTTAGTTTCTACGTTTTGGTCTGTTTGGCATAGTTAAACCTACCAAAACCAAACTTCCACCGACATAGCTCTCCGGGTCATTGCGACACGCAAACTAGCCTTTTAGGCCTAAGCGTAATCCATTGTCGGAATCAACTCGTTGAATGGAGAAAACCAAAAATGTTGGTTATTAAAATATTTTTGCTCTTGGCTTGTTTTGACACTGAAGAACCTTACTGTCAAAAAATTCAAGGCCTGGCTAGCCTGCAATCAATTGCAGAAGATTTGGAAATCCAACTTGAACAGAAACCTTAATTTGAAGTTGTTTGTGGTACAGTTGAAAGTGTTCTGTGAGCCTTGGACAATCATTTAAACAACAACCAAATTGATCGATGAAATCTACACCAAGCTTTCACGAGCTGCATTTCCTGCAGATTACGTCATCAACCAAAATCTCTACGTTTACCTACCAAAAGTTACAACGAAAATCAGAGAGAAAAATGAGATTGACTGACCATTGCAAGCGACATGATGAAGAAATCCCTTTCAAAATCGTGCTTTAGCAACCAGACAGAAGAGCCTTCAGAGGAAAGACAACCACTTTCACCGACACACTGATCAATGACACAGGCTGTAGTACAATATAAGAACTCAGTATTGCAATGATGGTCCACGAGCGATGGAAGTCAAAAACTCATAAAGTCCGGACTGGCTAAGAGGTATGTAGGATAATTATTGTGTAATCAAAACATCTTTCTAAAAATAAAAAAACAGCTTAATTCACCAAGTGCTTTGCACAAGTTTTTTGAAGACTTTAATTCTCACAAAAAAGTTTAATTTTGTCGTTATTCATGCCGAGCCGTTGTAAATAGATATAGACTAGGAAGTAAACAAACATGTTAAGATTACGTCATCAAAATTTTAATAAACATTAGAGCCTGTCCAAAAAAACTTATAAAGATATTTCTGGTACTTCTGGTTGATTGAGTGATAGAAATTTTATCTTTTCCCTGTTTTTTTCTGGTCTAATTTCTGAAAACAAGCTGAAGCCTGTTTACTCCATACGAGAGAATTAAAATAGTCCAATTCTACCACTTTAACCTTTTTATTATAAGCTCTTCATGATGTTTATGTATTAAATTTCAACTTCTACAATGGTCAAAACTAATTAAATAAAATTGATCGTTTCATATGGCATTGATTCTATATATGAATGAACCCTGTAGGATGCTGAAGTTTTATATAGAAGATTCTTAGAAAGATAACATAAATTTAGACAAAGTTTCAAAGTTTTTGGTGTAGATATTTTATAAATTAGAAAAAAAAACACATACATACAAACACAAGCACAAACTAAACCATCAACTCTCGTTAGAAAGTTGTTGAAGGTTATAGAGGAGAGCTTTTCACTTCAACCACATGTATAACTGGATCAGCTGGATTAACTTGCAAGACTAAAGGTTTTTTATTTAAAATTATGCAAAATTGACGAAGATTCATATATAATAGTTTATAATAAAATAATAAACATAATAACAAAGCCGTGAACTAGATATACAGAAAACCGGTATTATTAGCATGTTTGTTTTTTGGTAAAGGTTTTCAGTTTTTTTGAAATTTAAATTATTAAACAATGGTTACTAAACATATAAAAACATTTGAATTAAAAATTGTATAAACCAACACAAATTATTATAGTAGAATAGCTTTTATTTAAAATCAAAATATTTACAAAGCTGTTTCTATTTAAAAACCACTTTTTTAAAAAATTTCAAATTTTTCATTTATTTCCATCAATTTTAAAGAGTACCAAATATAGAAAAAGTTAAAAATCAGAATCATTTCATAATATATTCATAGAATTCTTTAAAACCTTCATTAGTATTCAAAATACTATTATTGTTTTAACCTTGTTGTATACGGATGAGTGTCTTAGAATGAGTTCCTACACCAATAATGTTATTAATATCGGAAATTAATTGATACAATTTTTAACGGTTAGTTAATTAGAATAGGTGATCTTAATATATCTGTCATTTTTATTTTTAATTTCGAGAATTTGTCCAATATTTTATTTGTTCAAATAAATTTTTTTTACATTTTATTGATATTTACAAAAAATAAAAAATTAAATAGCTATATAATTATTTTGAAAAATTTATTTTATCAGAACAATAAATAAAATATAAAAGTATACAAGAAAATTTAACACTAAGTTTTCCATACATTTTTATATTTAATCTCTCAATTAATCCTCCAAACTTTCACAGAGGCAAAAATTAAAATTCACATATGTCACGTTTCTCCAAAACCCACCTAAACATTTTGTGTAGACAAACAAAAAATACCTTAATAAATAGCTAAAAAAAACACAACTCACCGACCTACATCTCTCAGAAGTGCTGAAATGAGTTTAGAAGTGCTTGTGATAAGCGCTTGTGGTCTGCCAAACCTTTCTACTTTTGGAAAGATAGACCCCTATGTCAACATCCAAATACAAGGTGGAATTTAAATTTATGCTTGCGATAATAGTATATTCATTATTATTATTCATATTAGACGCATTTTGAAAAAAAAAATACTGTGAATATAACTACCAACGAGGTCTTAACAAGACCCTAATCCGATGGAGTTAAATGCACTTTTCATAAATAGGTTTTGTATAATTAAAAAACGTCTTTCTGGTTATTACTTTTGATGGTCGACTGTGAGTCATCCCAACTTATTCATTGGCGTGGTTCTTCTATTTCATCATTATTCAAAAGTTTTCTATTCTAGTCGTTTTTTTCCAACTGGCTTAAGAATATTTTCATTGTTAGAATAAAATCTTTTAACTAATTTCGTAGAAATAGCTTTTTTAATTCTTCAATTTTATGCATTGAAACACATACTTCATTAATTATGATAAATAGATCAATTTCAGTTAAATTGCTTTTTCTATTTTAATAAGTGTTGTTTTTCATTCATTCAAATGAATTTATCAGAAATAAAAGTATTAAGAGTATTTTGTGAATGTCAGGAATCACCAAAAAAACAAGCGTCAAGAAGAATGACTTGGCACCAGAGTGGAATGAGGTGTGAGCATTATTTTATGGGCCATTATACCATTACTCATAGTTGCTTTGAAAATCAGCATATATTTTTATGTGAAAGTTGAATATCATTGATTCAAACTTAATATAACTTTTAATTATCAGTTTGGAATTAATTACAAAAATTTTCATTTTTAGAGAAATCTTAAATTTACTTATAATATTTGACAATTTTTTTACGTCGATTTATAGAAAAATTTTAATAAATTTATTGAGCAAAATAAATAGCTATAATTTTCGAAAAGTTTAGTCTTATCATAAAACATCAGTGAAAAAAGTTATTTAATATATGGCTAGAAGTGTTCAAAGGAGCTCTATTCCGGGCCTACAAGTTATGTTCAAATGAACTACTTTTAAAAAAAGAAATTGATTTTCAAATAAAAAATTTTGAAGACAATGGCTATAAGAGAACAAAAATATACCAAATTGCCCAAACATATAAACCCAAAAAATCAGATCCACTAATGAAAACAGGCCACAATTTAAGTTTTTTTTTTTTTGAGCTTTCCACTTTTTTATTTGACAAAGTTCTAACTTATATTAATGCAATGTTTGTACAAGCATATAAGCAATATACAAATGATACATTGGTGAAGATGAAAATTGAGATATAGAAAAAAGAAAAAAAAAGAAAAAAAAGGTCAAAAAGTGTAAAAAAAGCCAAAATAGAGAAAAAAAAAGAAACATATCACATACCTTACATCTCACATATGTATCAACAGTAAAAATGCATTCACCAATAATAGTCTGTCTTTCCATTCCACTTTTGGTTCCAAACTAGGAAACATTCTATGTGCTGCAAATAAACCAAAACACAAAAGATTGAACCAAAAAGAGATATACAAATTGAAATGCTTGTGCAATCTTGAAAAGTGTTATATTGGGCAGACAAGGGTCAATATAAAGACCTGAATGAAGCAACATGAAGGAGATGTAACATCAAATAACGACCCAAACACAATTTCAGATATAAGCGAGCATGAACGAGAATGCTCCCATAGAAAAGTTAACTGGAATGAGCCAGTGATCTTGGAAACAATAATTGAAAAAAATAATGCATCTCTTCAAATGAAACTATTAATACGGGAGAGCCTGGAGATAAGAAAAAATAAATTGGTAAGGAATGACTACAATGACCCACAGTTGCAGGAGGAAACAAGTGCCTGGGACCCAATACTGCTGAAGCTGCAAAAATTGGACATAAGAACTTGGAAAAAACAAAAAAGATGAGGCATGGAGATTAATTTCTCTACATCAGCAAAAAATTTTTCGACGTTACAAATTACCATTGAAATAATAGAATTGAAAAATAAGTTGTTTCTAAATTAGTTAATAACCAAATTTTATTACTTATAGTCTTTGCTTAAAATGATAAGTAACCATAGTTACTCAATAATTTTTTTTCGCTAATGTTTCATGATAAGGCTAAACTTATCGAAAATTATAGCTATTTATTTTGCTCAATAAATTTACTAAAATTTTTTCATAAATCGACGTAGAAAATTGTTAAAGATTTCCATGTTTACACCCATGATAAGTGGTTAATGATGCGATTATGAATAGTTTATTTTTAGGCTTGATGAACAATAAAATTTTTTCTTGATAATATCTAACTATAAAAGTTGTTTGTTTTTTCAAATTATTCATTTTTGAAATCTTTTTTTAAGAGCCATTTACCCAATAAGTTCATTAGAAACAAATAAATCTCCAATTGAAACCCCTTATTTACAGACATTGTTGTTCGACTTCAAAAATGTTGCTATAAAGGATGCTGATGAAATGAGGGTGCAAGTGAAAGACTGGGAAAGAGTCGGACACAACAGGTTCAATATTATGTTATTAAAAGTTTTCTTATCAATATATATAATTTTTTTGTGGAAGATGCTGAGCTTGAAAATTTAAAGTTTGAATATATATTCGTTGAAGTATGAAGATTTACTATTTCAAAATTTTCTTTAAGTGCTTTTTCAAATCCAGCCCACCAATTTTGTTCTTATTTCTCAAATCGCTTCCATCCTCCCAGGTTAGTAGGGCAGAGCAAGATGAGGTTGAAGAACGTTCTAGGGAAAGAGCCCGAGTTCAACTCAAAGCTTGAGTTGAGATTGTCTGACGGGGTTGGGAGGCCGTTAGAGGTTCGTTATTTATGAACTATTTCTTATCTATCTTCTACAACATAAAAATATTATTTTATTGTTACTCATTATGATTATAAACGGTAATTATATAGAGTCTATGAGCTGAACTAAGGCATAAATTTAAATTTTATAATAAAAATTCACAGTTTATTAAAAAAATTAGGATAGATAGAAAAAACTTCTAAAACAGACATGAAGATAGAAATAAAACTGAGTAGCGTATGAATAATGCATAAACATTCACTATGGGAAATTTATCCTATCGTCACCAAATGATAGATGAGCTACCGATAAACTGTTCATTGCCTTATGATGATTTTTATTATGAATCAAAAAATTTTTCAATAAACTTTTGAAAACCTCCGTGTTATATTTTAAAATTTTAACTGCGAGCTAACAAGTTGATTATTTATTATTGAAAATTCTAACTGCCACCCACGGCAACATTTCTCCTCGTTTTCATTGTTTTAAAAAGGGAGTATGCGAGATTTTATTAAAAAAATAAAATTTAAAATTAAACTTAATTTTATTAAACTTAAGTCTTGTCCCTAATCAATCGCTTCGAGAATGTGTGGCGATGCCATGCGATAGTAGATGATGTTTTAATGTAGAACGGATATTTTAAATAAATAAAACATAATTTTTAATGAAACCGTTGAATTTAGTATTGATTAGACTTTTCCGCTTAACTGTAAGTTTGATTTTTTAGTTTCTAAGAATATAAAAACAAAAAAAAGTAAAAAGATATCTATTTTGGCACTAGTTCTATTAACTCTTAAAATAGTGCACTTTGTATTAAAAGAACGATTTGATAAACGAGTGGCTGGATGAGGAAACAGTCGGATAGAGATGAAATTCGATACAAAGTGATTAGCAGATTTTAAATTCAAGTATTCTCCTATTGAGATGGTTAAATAAAAATTTTCTGTAAAAATGAGTGGGTTCATAAGAGAACAATTGGATAATAACAAATGAATTAATTTCTCATTGTAAAAACAAAATATTAATTTTTTATCTGCCATTCAACCCGAAATTAATTGAAGTTGTTAGTATAATTATTTATTAATTACCTCGACATTAACTTCCGAACAAGATAAAAGTTGAACTAGTTATCGTTAATGAGCTACAGTAAAAATTTGGTTTTAGGATAAAAAGTATTGACATTTTAAACTTGTATTTTAATAACATGGAATGGATGTTATAACAATAACATCAGTTTATTAATCAGTAAGAATGTTAGTATTTCTTTATTGTTTATAATTTATAATAAATTTTGATGAAAATTGTGATAATTAACAAGTTTTTATTGACAAGCTTCAAAATAATCAAGAGTTTGAATATAATACGATGTATAGGTATAGATAACTGGAGATCAATTAACAAAAACTTATTAAAATTAACGATAAAGCTGTGATCTTAGCTCATTCTGTTGAAACTAATTGATTTCCATATCTCGCATTAATTTTCTAACGATTTAATAAAAGCTTCATGTTACAATGTAAAAAATCGAAATTTATTATAATTTATGCAAAAAGGGGTTTCCTTTAAACATTAAAATATAGAGTTTCAATAATCTAAAATCCAAGTATTGATTTTCAAAGATTTTTAATAAAGCGTCTTTTAGAGCAAATATATTCGTCAACATTTAAAAAAACTAAAATTTTTATAAAATATATGTTTTTTACAAACAAACAGGTTAAAAAGAGCTATTTAGCTTATAACTGGTGCAGAGATATAAATTATAATTTATAAATTAAATTTGTAAATGATAAAATGCTGCATTGATATTTATATAAAGGTTGAAGATATTGATGATGAATAAAGTGCCATGGTTAGGTGTAGAAATTTATAAATAAGCATAAGTATTAGTGAAAATGGAAATTGAGATATAAAAAAAAATTTTAAAAATAAAAAATAAACTGCATTTAAGAAAAGAGGAAGGAGAACGGAAACAGGAAAGAATGCTGGTAGCATTGCCGCGGGCAATTGCAAGGAAAATCTTCTGGCGCAACCATACTGCCTCTAAAGGGTCCTCTGACGCCTCGATAACTTTTCTACCTAACTCCTCAACAAAGCTGCTGGTTGAAGGTCCGCAGCAGCTCGTTGTCTCGAATGCAACGGGTTGAAAATGGAAGTTGCCCACCAAGCCCTGATATTTGCGGCTTTTTAATATTTCCGTAGCTTTTGCGCTGGATCCTGACTCGATGGAGCTGGCGATAATGTGGGACTTGGAAAAAGCATCGACGACTGTTGCGTCCCAGACCAAGCCTTTTCCATGCTTCCAAGGGAAGGTCGTTATGCCATCAAGACGACGTCCGTCACCCCTGTCGAGCCCTGATGTTTCGAGGATGCTAGGCAAGCCTATCTTCTCCAAGCATCTTTTAATAATGGAGTTGATCTCGGACTGTCTGGGGAGTCTGCCTTCATTCAGTCGACACGAAAGGCCATGGTGGCCTTTCACGTCCATCTTTACACCACACTTGCAAAGGCATGTTGGGGCGCCAGAAATATTAGCCTCTACTCGAAACGCCACCGCCACCCGAAGCTCCCCTGTACTTAAAAAGTTTCCTAAAACGGTAATTGGCATAGTTTCCGACCACGACGCGGAGTGTGCCGACTTGGCAGCAAGAAGACGACAACGGTCCCACTGGTCTGCGTCTACCAGCAAATTGTTGAGAGTGACCTCGCACAAAAGACCATCCCATTTCCGTTGGCTTTCCAAAAGATCTAATGGCGCCACACTGCATTGTTTCTGCCACGATTCTCTAGCTGAAACGACGTCACGATCACCCCCCTGAAGATCATCAGACGCGAGAGCGTCGAGAACAGTTTTTTTTCTTTTATTTTTTCATTTTTTTTTTATATTTCAATTTCCATTTTCACCAACGTATCATTTGTATAGCATAAGTATTAACTATGTGACATCGTTTATGTTTTATACAGTGCAAGAAGTAGAACCGTTATGAAAATAAATCAATTTTAAGTGAAATTATCTATATATAAATAGGTGAAAAAAACTAAAATATATAAAGCTTGAAATTTCAAAACACAAAAAGTATAAGTATCATTATCTTAATAATCTTCTTTAGCCAAAGTAAATACTGAAAATTATTTGAACACTAAAGGTAATTTAACTAAGTACAAAGCTTTTCGTTAACAAAGTAACATTATCAAGTACGTTAAAATTCAAAGACACCGTTGTTTATATTCTGACCAAAGATAAAATTAAATTAAAATTAAAAAAAAAATAAACTAAACTAAATAAATAAATAAAATTTTAAAAAATAAAACATTAAAAAGGCAGTTCTAAACAAAAATTATTTGGCAAAATTATGTAATTCCATTTCTAAATAACCAAAGCTTTATAATGTCTCTATGGTCGTTGATTGATGGATTCAACATTTTGATGAATAAAGCTTCAAAAATTCTTCTTTTTCTCCAATCATCTGGGGCTCTGCTCAGTACTTTCCATTCGAATTCATGAGAGGGATTTCTGGAAATGTGTTTGGCAGGTTCTGATGTGCCATTTGTACCCTTGTGCTCTGCCCAGTTGGTAGTAGCATTTCTTTTGGTCTTGCCTACATACGTCTCCTTGCAACTACATTCCCCTTTATTGTATTTGAAAATGCAGGATTCGTTTTTCGGACAAAATGGAATCTTGAAGTGGATTCTCTTCTTGCCATCTTGAAGACCTTCTAAGACAGGAAAATCTTTTTTCTTAGTTTCAAATTGTTTTATTATTGCAAGGATGAATTTGACTGGAAAACCTGCCCGTATGTATTTTTTCTTTATTAATTCCAGTTCGTGTTTGAAATCCGATCCAATTTTAATAGCTGTGAACAAATCTCTTTTAATGATGTTTCTCTTGTATAGCTTTGGGATCGCCGATGACCAATGTGTGGGCAATTTTGTATCTTTTCCAACCACTTTGAAAGCCAATGTACCATTAATATTCCTGAGGATATGAGTGTCCAAAAACTTCGTAGAGTTCTTTTCGATTGTGAGTCTAATGTTGTTGTGAAAGGAGTTGAGGGCGTTGTACAATTTCTTTTCCCCATTCTTCTTTCTTCTGACATATGTGTCATCAACATACCTTGCGTGAAAAACAGGATTCCGTGGCGCAACTACTTTTTATTCCATGTAATTGAGAAAGCATCCAGCAAAAACAACTGATAACGGTCCCCCCATTGAGACATCATCAATTTGCTTGTAAAGCTTTCCATTGGCTGTGAACAAATTCTCCGTTGTGGCTTTAAGTAATAACTTTGAAAAAACCTGTCTGGAGCAGAAGGAAGGAAGTTTCTCATCTTCATAAACCGTTTTCGAGATGTATTCTATTGTCTCCTTCACCGGCACGTTTGTGGACAGTGATTCTATGTCATACGAGACATCCTCTTCATAAGGCTGTAGCAGAGGAAGGCTAC
Organism: Pterobdella sp. o SKG-2022; assembly: GCA_964035795.1. NCBI lineage: Eukaryota > Metazoa > Annelida > Clitellata > Hirudinida > Piscicolidae > Pterobdella > Pterobdella occidentalis. The sequence goes on along the minus strand of OZ038321.1, from coordinate 8,416,151 downwards.
CTATTAAAGAGGGAAAAGTTTGTGTTTTCATTATTGTGTACGGATTTATAGCAAGTGGTTGCAAATATTCTGCCAGAAATTTACCGAGGTTGTAAAAACAGGAACCTGTTTAATCAATAACAGGTCGATTTTTTAAATCCTGTTTGTTTATGTCGGAAAGTTTCTCATATTTGTGTGTTTTTGCAGTGACGAAAAACCTAGCTGGTTGATGGGATGATGGTCGATAAAGCTATATTCTTTCATGTTCTTAAGGTGTCTGAAAAGAAACTCTTGGAACGATGTGAGATCCTTAATTATGGTATCTTCAGCTTGTACATATTTACCCCCTTCAATCCCTTCGTCAATCATTTTCTGAACCAACCTCCGGTAGTCCGATAATGTTACTTTGTTAACAAAAAACTTTGGACATAATAAAATTACCTTTAGTGTTCAAATAATTTCCAGTATTATCATTATCTTTATTGTAAATTTTTAAGCTGAACTGCGTTAGACTCATATTTTTGACGTATGTTAGTTTAGCAATCTTCTTTTGAAACTCTGGATAAATTTGATTAATAGAAAATCTGAACTCATATTAACTTCAGAAATAAGTAGATGAACAATAAGAAATGAATAGATAAAAGTTGAAGACTTTGTAAGCATAGTTTTCTAATTATTACCAACTTAATGATGGTTTTTATAAAAGTCTATATTTAGTTTAAAAGCATGTTGATATGAGTAAATAAACAATTAAATGCTTGTGTAATGAAAGAGTATAGCAAGAGGTCCAAATTTATTGAAAGAACTTGGAACCAATATTGAGCATAATTAATCTTAAGATGGATATTTCATTTCAGGATTGTTGCATGAATGTGACAAAAATTTAACATATGTTTTAAAAGCACTTCATCATTCAAACAAAACAATTCATCGCAGAGCTACTTGATAATGTTGTCATCTATGTATATGATTATGTTGAAATTAGAGAATAGTATATAATTTTTTAATATTGCATAATAATGAATGAGAATATAAAACTTTTAAATTTAAATTTATATTTCCTATTACATTTTAGTTGACTATGATGCTTAATATATTTGAAATGCTGAGTGCAACCAAAGAGAGTTCTCCCATAGATGATCAAACTTCATTTGAGCTTCTATATTTCAATTAAACTCAGTTATATTAATGTTATTTAAGAGTTTTTTTTTTAAATATAATGTGTTTCAAACAAAATATTACCATTCCGAATTTAACTGGTTCATAAAATATTATGTACAGAGGTTAGACAAATAATTATAATTTTATATTAGTTTTAATTGTAGAAGAAACTGAAGATTGAAATTATTTCAAAATAATGTGAAAAATTTTTAATTGGCACAAACATTGAGTTCTCTTACAAATTTGAACTTTTATAACTTATTCTTAAAACGTTCATTTTATTTTTAATTCTTTATAGGTTGTTTTTGAAAACTAAAAAATTTTAATTAGAAACTTGTGCTTTCAATATTAAAGAATATATTTATCAAGATGTGATTATATTTTTATTGGAAGCTCATTGATTCTTGAAATACTCCCAAACAAAAAGATTTTTAAAGTTTTGCATGAGCGAACAAACCTTATCTTAAACTATCTAATAAAACCTCTTATATTGAATTAACCAATAAAAAACTTATCTCGAAGTCAATTAAGATAATATTAACACTGAAATCTGTTGGAAACATTTGGTAAATTTTATAAAGCAACATAAGTTTAGAACTCTATTCATAATGTGTTGATTGAAGCAGCTGAAGCTCTAACATATTCTTTGCATGGAGACGCCAATGTATATGCTTTGAGCCCTCAACCTCGGCTTTTCTAGGATTCAGTCAAATGTTTTATTTTGCCGTCGAATTTAGTTTTTGTTAAATAAATTTTAAAACGGAATTTATTACATTTATTCTAAATTTTTCAAAATTGTATTAAAATCTTTCAAAAAAATCTCGAACTATTGTTTTTATTGCATGGTTCATGTTTCATGTAGTATGTTTCGACTGTGGACTCTCAACTGAACGAAAGGCTTTTTATTAACATGATAAAAACATTTGTTGAGCACAATACAAGCAGTTGTTTTTTCTGTCACAACCTGGGTGATAGTAGCTTCTGCAGCTGGTGTCTGCATATCTTGACTTCCATGGTGCAAAGCAGTGGTTCAGCGGAAGAGTACTCTCACTAGGGTACCAACGGTGAGGCATGTAGCCCAAGTTTGTAGAGTACGGTGGAAGTCTTGGACTGCCATGAATGTTCAAGTTGGTGCAAAAAAGGGCATCCTGCCGCTAAAAAACTAGCCAAAACAAAAGCAATACAAAATTCACCTATAGGCGATGCTGTCACAAACAGTGTGAACAGGGACGTCTCCGGCTTGGCTACTCGAGGACATAGAGCAGCAGGGTCGAGCCCTTGTGAAAACTCAAGCGAATGTCCAAACATATCGGGTCAGTAGTCTGAACGTTGGTACACTTAAAGGAAAGGGTGATGAGGTGGTGGAAATGTTGTCTCGTAGAAGGTTGGATTTTTGTTGCGTTCAGGAAACGAGATGGAAAACTCTGGTTAAAATAATCGATGGTAAAAACTTGAGGTATAAGTATTTTGGTTTTGGTTTAGGCAATAAGTTTGGTGGTGTGGGTATTTTGCTATCAGAAAAATGGTGGGAAAATGTTTATGAGGTCACTAGGGTGTCTGATCGGATAACTGCCATTCGTCTGGTTATTGGTAAAAAGGTCTTTGCCATTATATGCATCTATGCTTCTCAGTCAAACTTGAGTGAAAGTAATAAAGACGAGTTCTAACACTCCTTGCAAGGTGCTCTAGCTTAAATCACAGACACACAAGAGGTGCTGATATGCGGTGATTTCAACGGGCACATTGGAGCAAGTGCTTCTGGCTATGGAGAAGTGCATGAGGGCTTAGCATTTGGGAAAAGAAATGCGTATGGTGAGAGGGTCTTGGAATTTTCCGTTGCAAACAATCTGGTAGTTGTAAATTCGTGGTTTAAGAAAGGGTTGGAACATTTGGTAACATATCAATCTGGTTTATACTCTACCCAGATTGACTATATGCTCTGCAGGAGAAGATTATTAAAATATGTTACAAATTTGAAGGTGATCCTTGGTGAAGAGTGTGCTTATCAGCACAAACTTGTAGTTGCAGTACTGCGGATTTCTCCCATCAAAAAAATGACGAAACAGTTTGAACCACGAATTAAAGTTTGGAAATCCCGATGTGAAAGCCCAGTTTTCTGCAAAGTTCACTTCACTCACTTACCAAAAGGGTCCAGCTAAAAAGTCTGTGAATGACAACTGGCTTTTTTTAAGAAGAACCTGTTATCAACTTCAAAACACGTCTGTGGAGTCTCTTCCAAGGTGCCATGGAAAAAGCAGACGTGGTGGTGGAATAGTGAGGTGGACGCCGCTGTGACTGAGAAAAGAAAATTTTTCAAATTATAGAAAGCGGGTGGTAGTCGTGATGCCTATGTCTCAGCTAAACGAGCATCTAATCGCATAGTATACCATGCCAAAAATGAGTCTTTAAAATGTCATCTTCAGAAGAATAAGGCTGATTTTACCAACATCTTTCGTCTAGCCAAGCAAATAAGGCATAATAACCAAGATGTTGTGGGCAAGAAACCAGTACTAAATGACACGGGCACGTTGTCATTAGATGACTCAGCAAAGAAAGCCGCATAGAGAAAATACGATGTCCGCTTACTTAACCATGAGTTTCCATGAGATGAAAATAATCTCTCTAATGTACTGCCGATAGAAGGTCTGTCCCCCTATCACTAATGATATGGTTCGTAAAGCCGTTTGTAAAATGATTCCTGGAAAAGCTGCTGGTCCATCTGGAGTCGTGTCTGAAATAATCAAGGCATCTGGTGATGCAGGCATCGAGCTTATACGGGACCTCATCAATGCTATCATAGCTCAAAATTGCATTCCGTCAGATTGGCAATATAGTTACATAGCTAATCCGTACAAGGGTAAAGGGGATGCGTTGATCAGAGGTAACTATAGAGGCTTGAAACTGATGGACCATTTGATGAAAACCGTTGAACGTGTGGTGGAAGCTCTCATCACAAGAATTATAAACATAGATAAGATGCAGTGCGGTTTTATGCCTGGGCGTTGCACCACTGACGCTAAATTTATCCTACGCCAGTTGCAAGAGAAGTACATGACTGCAAACAAACCACTCTTCTTGGCCTTTGTTGACCTGGAAAAGGCATTTGATCGCGTTTCTCGGAAGATAATATGGTGGGCTATGCGTAAACTTGGTGTTGAAGAGTGGTTGGTGCGTATGGTTCAGGTTATGTATGTTGATGTGAAGAGCATGGTAAAGGTTGGTGATGGGTGCAGCAAGGAATTTGGTGTAGATGTAGGCGTACATCAGGGTCCAGTTCTGAGTCCCCTTCTTTTCATTATAGTAATTGAAGCTGTTTCTATAGGGTTTCGGATTGGTTCTCCATGGGAACTGCTGTACGCTGATGATTTGGTAATTATTTCTGAAACATTTGGTTTCTAGGTTGGAAAAATGGAAAAATAGCTTTGAGGTTAAAGGGCTTAGGGTAAAAATGGTGAAAACGAAAGTTATGGTATGTGGTAATCACCTGAACATGCTCAAAAAATCTGGTTGCTTTCCATGTGGTGTTTGTTTTAATGGTGTAGGCTGTAATTCAATTTTTTATGAAGGTTGTAAAAGTTGGGTGCATAAAAAGTGTTGTGGTATAAGCGGTGGTTTGAAGAGAGATCCATCATTCAGATGTGCTCGTTGTCTGGGTACTGCACGACCAGCGGATGGTAGGAAAATAACTGAAGTTCAAATAGGTAATGACAAGTTGGAAGTTGTTACTGACTTCTGTTATCTTGGTGACATGATTTCTGCTGGGGCAGGCTGCAAACTTTCTTCAATCACCAGATGCAAGTCTGTTTGGAGTAAGTTTCGTCAGCTTCTTCTCACCAATCCCCATCTATTTTTCACAACCAGAGGTCAAATCTACTACACGTACATTAGAGCTGTGATGCTGTACTTTTCTGAAACCTGGAGCCTAACAACACCTTCCCTGAACCGATTGAAGCGCAATGACTTGGCTATAATTCGATGGATTTGCAAAGCCAGGGTTGAAGACAGGATAAGTGCAGAAAAATTGCATGCAAAACTTGGCATTCAAAACATAGAATCGGCGTTGCGTTGTCATAGCTTGAGGTGGTTTGGTCATGTGGTGCGCAGCTCAGGTTGGCTTTCAAAAGTCAGAGAATTCAAGGTTGTTGGTGTTAAAAGACCCGGTAGGCCAAAAATGACATGGGAAAAGTTGCTGAAAAAGGATCGGGCAAAGCTCAGTTCGATGGAAATCGACCCACACGACCGCCTTACGTAGAAAAGACTTGTTTTCAAAAAAGCCTTACCCTCTGCTGATAAAAATTGGGCTCTAAATAGAATGATGATGATGATGATGCTGATGAGGATGATGATGATGATGACGATGACGATGATGAAGATGATGATGATGATGAATAATCAACAATATGATGAAAACTAGAATAGGGAATCAAATATCAGTTATAACACTTGAAAAAGTTTTTATTCATATATGTATGATTGTGGTCACTTCTTGCAGGCAGGCTCATGTTCACGGATTCATACACGCATTCATGCCCAATGAAAATTAACCACAACGCTCACATAAAGTTATAACAAAAAATAAGCCCGAAGACATTTATATTAGAGCTTTTTTAGCTTAAAATTATATTTATGTCTCAAAAAGATTACTGAGAAAAGTTTAAACACTGAAAATTTTCATAATATTTTTGATTAATGTGTAAAATGGGATTTACAATAGTATTTAAATATCAGAGTTAAGTAGAAGTAGCAATACACAGATTATAACGAACAACTACTACAACTTTACACAATAAAAAACACAATATTCGGTCTAAAATTAACATATCAACACCTTGTTACCATGACTTAATTTGACCAATCAATAAACCCTACAAACCGTTGAGCAAATCATAAGCCTTACGTTTTCCACACAGTCCCTGCTCACAGTAGTACTCAAATACCACCCTCCAATCACCACCACCAAGAGCAATAACGACACCTTCAACCCGGGTCGGGTGATCAGTGTGGACAGTGACGACAATTTTGGTGGGTGGATAGTTCTTATATGTTCAATTATTTGTGCTTGTTGTCGCTTGGTTTGTGTGTGATGTTATTTATTTGTTGATAGATGTTACCAATTGAATTGTGTTCAAAATTTTTAAAAACTTTCACTTGTTATTTATCTGTATCAAATTTTTTATTTTTTTGTTAAGGAAAATTTCACTTTATTATAGGTTTTTTGTACAACATTTAGAATTATAATTATTTTGAATGAGAGAAGGTTTCTCAAGTAAAAAGCGAATCTGAAATGAGTAATCATTTTTATATGCTAAATCATTTTATAAGGAATAATCAAATGAATAAAGCCATAAACATTTAAAGAATTCACATAAAGTGATTCAAAACACCAGACTGCATATAAAATAGATAAGCTCATACAAAATAAGGTTGTTCTAATGAGAAAAATTATTATATACTGAAAAGTTCTGTTCAATAACAAACATGGGATAAATCTTGAAATTGTTGGGCAAGTGTCCAGAAAACTGAACACACGAAGCAAAGGAACAAATTCTCTGTTGTACAAAGGCACACTTGACTCTTAACTGATAACTAGAGAACTAATAAGCACATTAGCTATTAATTGGAAGTAGTTATCATCAACAACAGTTATATGTATAATGACTTTATGCAGAGGAAGTTGTGTGAGCTACAGGAAATAATATTGTACAGATGCGTCTTGACCATGGAGATGCAGATAATATTCCAATTGATAAGTTTCAAAATAGCAAAATTTTTGAGACTCCAAGAGAAGATAACATTATACAAAACAATAATCGTAGAGTAATTACAAGTCAAAATAAATTGTTCATTTAGGTACAAGTTTATTGGTTTGAAAACCAATTGATTTTTTTTCCATTGGCATGTTTCAGTTTAAATAGATTATAGTATTGTTATGTGGTTAAGTTTTTATAATGAGACTTCTTGATAATTAAATAATATAAAACTATGATGTTGATAAAACATGGCGTAAGTTATTGAAAAGGAAAAAAAAAATATAAATAAATTCAAATTTAACTTGAAAAACACAATAAAATTATTTAATATGATTGAGTTATGAAATAATATAATGTATGAAAACCAGGTTTTTAAAACACTAAATATATTCTTAATTAAAATACTTCATGATCTCTAAATTTTTTAATTTAAAGCTTTTTTCAGTTACATTCACTGTTTTTAAAAGATGCTCAATAACAATATGTTATAATGGAGTTGAACCAGATCATTATGAAGATTATGGCTGGTTAAAACGGAATATTTTGTAAATATAATTATACTGTTGGTACCAAGTATGAGATACAAACAAAATTGAAAATTTTCGAAATGATTTATTTGATGATATAATTATTCCTTTTTGGGACATGTTTCAGTTGGAGTTATTGAACTGATCATTTTTTTCAAATTTTTTCCATAAATAATATTAGCAAGTTCAATGTTAAACTACTTTTAGTTAAACTATGATTGATAGAATATAAAAATAAAGGAAAAGATTTAATTTTATTCGCTTGGAGTTTCAGTTGCAAAACTGTTGACATAAGAAAGCTAGTGACGCTTCTATATGTTTTAAGTATCAAACATTTAGTTTTACGAAAAATATAATTTTTAAAATTCTAACTATTTTCCGTGAAATTTTATATAAAGTTTCAAGTCATAATCTGAAGCAGTCAGATGGTACACTTACGAAAAATGATGTAATATTTTTGATAAGCCTTAATCTATAAAATTGTTAAACAGACTTTCTATGATAAATTTTTGCATATATTGTTGATACCAGGCACAATAACGTTGGAAATTTCTCATGTGTCGTGAAAGTAACAATGCAACTCTTATGCTTCATAGAAGTACCTGCCAACACATTGCAAATATTGCAATCAAGTGACATCATATAAAACACGTCAAAAAGATTTCAAAATGTTTGTACACATGAAAATGCATTTTTTGGTGCAAATATCAAACAGTGAGAAAACAAACTACAAACACTTTCATGTTCTTTTTATAAGTTTTTCAAGTTGTAATAGAAATTTATGATATACTTTTGTTTAGTGTTAATTTAAAAACACAAAAAACTCACAAGTAACTTGTGATAAACTAAAAAATTAGTTAACTTTGATAATGGTGAAATAGAAAAGAACACAAGATAGAAGGGTTGCTTATAAATCGATGCTTATGAAATGCAAATAATTCAACTACGTCAGTTGCCATCTGTTGCCCTGTTCAATAACAAAATAAAAAAGATGATGAAGAAGATGAGGAGAAAAATAATGAGAGAGAAAAAGATGAAGATGTTGAAAATAATGAAGAGGAAGAAGAAGATGATGATAATAATGTCGATGCTGATTAAAAAAGTTGCTACAAGGTGTGGGAGCATAAAACACATACAAACAGGATAATTAGTAATGAATCTAAATTGAACTTTTTTAAGGTAAGAAGGTACAAAACTTGGGCAGCTGAGCCAATCTGTGCGCTTTGTGTGTGTGTTTGCGCGTGTGTTTTGAGTTTGTGTGTATTTTTTCTATGTGTGTTTGTGGATGTGGGTGGGTTGTTGGACGGGTATTTGCTGAAACGGGGTTAATATATTATGGGGTTACACACACAAACCTATATATATATATATATATATATATATATATATATATATATATATATATATATATTTTTTTTTTGCTGTTTCTATCAAACTTAAACATTATCCTTAACTAAAACAAAATTTCATCAAAAATGGAGTTTATTACTAATGAAAATGTCTTGATCAACTAGAAGTTTGAAACTTGAACTAATTTAAAAAGTTTCTTATTTTTAAAAAAAATTGAAACAAAGTTTTAATCAAAATTTTTCGAAGTTTCCAGGTGGATAAACTAATTTAAAACTGAATAACTTTGGAACAACATAAAATCGAAAAATTTTAAATAATCTGCATTTTTTGTTGTTCATTTGATGTGATTTTAGCTAAGGATTATCATGACTGAAGGATCAGCTAAGGACCCCCCAAAAGGTTCATGATGCTTGTGATTGAATGTTTTTAAAAACCTGTGCATCATTAGAATCTTCCTTAGCCAAAGTAAACGTTGCAAATTGTTTGAACACTAAAGGTAATTTTATTAAGTAAAAAGCTTTTCGTTAATGTTTCTTTGTTAACGAAAAGCTTTGTACTTAATAAAACTACTTTCAGAGTTCAAATAATTTGTGCATCATTATTTGCAATTTTTTTTCTGGAGTTGAAATGATAATTTATAATTTCCAAAGAAATTATGTAATTTATCAACAATGCATAAAATTATCTGCGATAAAATCTCAATTCTATGCATATATAAAATTAAATTATGAAAATAAAATATATTCTTCGAAGCAATATATACCAACGACATTCAACTATTTTTCATCGAATAACTTTAGAAAAAAAAAAGACTTTCATTATAGTAGTTGAAAAATTTTTTTATTCTCGAATCATATCTTTCTAATAAATTAGTATTCAGTTTCTTATTATTGTTTGAAATATTTCAAGCAACTTCTACAAGTGAAACTCATTTGATTGCAGAGCTTACATATGTTGAAAACAAAATGAATTTAAATTCAAGATCAATAAAATAATAGTTATTTTCATTTGTTCACCCTTAATAGAATACCATATTTATTTTTATTTAAGTTTTATAAAAACTTTTCTTTATTCTAAATAGTAAATCGAATAAAATTTTTTGCTTTCACAACTTAGTGCTTTTGGAAAAACTTGAAATCAATAGTGTGATATGTGAATGAAATAAAATGCAAATGATGATCATATTCAAAGCTATTGAGAATCAAATGAATAATTCAAAATAAAACAAAAAATAATAAAAAAAAAGTTGAATAAAAAATCACAAAAACACCAAAGATAATGGATATAAAGTTTTAATACTTTAAATAAAAATAATAATGATAATAATAATAAATTCAATTAAAATCATTAAAAGTAATAAGAGAATCATAAGTACAATGATGCTACAGAGGCGCCAAAGGTGGACGACAAAGGCAAGGAGGATGAAGCTCCCAAGGGCAGAGACAAGAATGAGCCACTCTCTACCAGGAAACAGGACTTTCAGGTTCTGAACAATATGAATAAAAAAATATACAAATTTTTTAATGACTATTTTCAAAGTTTATTTGTTTATTATATAAAACTCGGAGTTTTCCACCTGAAAATATCAATCAAGAATTCAAAAAATAGATTAATTGAAATTTTTGATAAAAAAATAATGTTTTTAAATGCACATGAGTTTTGAGAAAACACATTATAAAGATAAACATCCATTGGCTTATGGTGTAAAGAACTAAAACATAATTGTGTTTAATACCCTTAAAATAGGATCACTCAAATCTTTAAACTTTCCTAAAACAAGCAAAAACATCATCATTGTTACAAACCCACATATAACTGATCTCATTCCTCCACCAGATGCGTCT
>OZ038321.1:8299591-8405340 GCA_964035795.1 Pterobdella sp. o SKG-2022 | reverse complement strand
GTTCGTTTCCATGAAGTGGAATTAATATTGAATACACACTAGTGCCTCAAAAACGCAGAGATGCCTGGACTGATGGCGTTGAGGAGAAAGGGACAGGGGGACAAGCCTCTTTTGGGGGCCAAGATCATCGGCTGCACCCACATCACTGCACAAACTGCTGTGTGTTTATCATGAGTCTTGCTGTTGTGATTATTACCTTATTATCATCTTTTTTGTTCTATTTTCATAATTATTATTTTTATTATCCATCTAATCCATTCTAGCATGGAAACGGACGCAAAGCGATTATTATTATTATTATCATTATAATTATTATTCATGTTATAATATTTATTCATTATAATTGTTATTAATTTTTTTTGTTACTATTGATCATTATTATTATTGATTTCAAATCAAGGTAAAAAATGCAAAATTACATAAGATTAAATTTTTATTTGTGGTTTTTAAGGTTTCTTTAACCTTGTTTCAAGTAGGACCTTTCACCTACTTGATAACGTTACCTCCTCAATGGAACGCTTAGCTTTTGAATTTTAAATGGAAATAGATAGTGCTCAGTAATGCGTTTTTTTGTGTTTATAGGGTTTTTAATCAGTTATTAAAGCTATATTGTTATTATCTTTTTATCAATCATTAATGTTTCATTATTATTATTAGTATTATTATTATTACTACAAGGTGCTGATAGAGACTCTACATGCATTAGGAGCACAAGTGAGGTGGTGTGCCTGCAATATATACTCTACACAGGTTTGTAAAAGGTGGATAGATAGATAGATACTTACTTACTTAAGCTGCATTCATCCACCTTCAGGCAGGTGTAGAAAGGGATTGAGTTTTTTGGCATTTTTTACGTGATTTGGCATTCCTTGTTTCTTCAAATATTTTCCACAGAATTGACATTTTGATGTTTTTTGAAGGTTAGTGGTATGCGATAGTCTGACGTGGTTCGCTAATCCGGTTTATTGAGGTGTATTTTGTTGCAAGTAGGACATTTTAGATCTGTTTCCGATTTTTCGTTTTCTTTTTTGCAGTCCTTCTTGCCCTTCTCTTCTGTTTCCTTGAAATGGTTTAAATCATGTAGCTTAGAACTAATCTCTCCGCCAGAGGTTTCTGTTTAAGGCTTTTGTTCTCCATGTTGAAACCATATCTAAACTTTTAAGATCCGCATTTACCACATCATGCCACCGTTGTTTCTGTTTTCCGTGTAGCCCTTTACCTTCTTTGATTTTGCTCACTACTAGTTGTTTTGGTAGAGGTGAATTTTCCATTCTCTGTATGTGGCTGGTTGATACCATACCAGTTTATTCAAGCATACAAATACCATTGACGCTTTTTTAACCCGGGAATTCACTTCTGTGTCTAACGATACCTCATTGGTGAGAAAGACTCCCAAATATTTAGTGTTTCACTTCTTCAATTTTTTCTAGTAAATTGTTGTTGAAAGTGATTTTTGAGAGTACCTTTTGTTTTGGAAGTATCATCATTTTTTTTTTTCGATATTTATTTTTAAACCAAACATTTCAAATCTGATGTCTATTGTATCCATTAAGCAGTTTAGGTCATCATAGTTAGTACTGATTAAGACCATATCGTCAGCATACGAGAGATTTTGAACTATTGTGCATCTATCCATTTTATCTTTGCTATTCATCAAAGGGGCATTGAGGTTGTACATAACTTGTGCTCCAATATGTTTGTGTGTTTCTGATACGCTTTTTGTTATAGCGTTCAGATATAGGTTGAACAGCAGAGGAGATAGTATATGACCTTGCTTTACTCCTGTTCTAATCGAAAACTCGTTAGACATATGACCTTCAAATTTAACTACTCCTTGGGTGTCATCATGAAAAGCTTTTAATATATTTATGATCTTGACTGGCAAGTTGTATGAGCGGCGTAGCACTTTCAAAGGGGCATTGCGATTGACTGAGTCATATGCTTTGGATATATCAACAAAACATAAGTAGAGGACTGTTGCATAAGAATGCGTAAATTAAATAATTGGTCATTGCAACCTCGATTTGAGCGAGCGCCACATTGACTTTCGTTTATTTGGTAGTCCATTATTGGGTTTGAGCCGATTTAGAATAGCTCTATTTACTATTTTTCTTGCTGTGCATAGTAGTGCAATTCCCCTATAGTTGTTACAGTCTGGTCTTTTTCCCTTTTTGAAAACTGGAATAGTTTGTTTTTTCCAGTTTTGAGGGATGCGCTCTTCCAACCATATTTGCTCTGCCAGTATTTTGACCCAGTTCACAGTCGCTTCAGAGGCCAGAATTAGGATGTCAGTGCTTATATCATCTTTTCCTGAAGCACTGTTTTTTTTTTAAACTGCTTTAGCGCTGTTTCTATTTCTTGTTCTGATAGAGGAGCTGTCAATTGGTCAAGATCGTACTGAATATTACATTTTGGTAGAACTTCGCATGTAGCATCGTCGATTTTTGTATCCACGTTTATTAATTTTGCGAAGAATTGCTGCCATCTTTGCAATTTTTGTTTTTGTGTTGAAATTTTTGTTGCACCATTTGAGTTTAATAAACTTTGATATTGAATATGACGTGATCTGCCTATCGATTTTAGTGATTTGAGAAGGGAACCACCTCGACCAAGTTTCATAATGATCTCTGCTAATTTTTCCGTTTCTTTGGTTTTCTCATCCCACCTTTTGTTCAAGGCTCTACGGCATTTTTTTTTTCTTTTTTAACAAATTATATTGATTTCTAAGTTTGATTGGAATTGAATCTCCTCTTTTTCGCAATTGTAAGATTTGAAAATGTGTGTCACTTTTTATTATAAGGATTTTCAAGTTTTCTGTGACCCAACTTTATTCAGCTTTAGTTGCTTTATTCGGAAGTAATTGAGTTATTGTTGTTTTTATTGTTGATTTGAAATCATCCGATACCTCATTCACATTACTGTGTTTTCTTTTATGTAAACAGTGTTTCATTTCATTTTTGATTTTTTCTATTGTTTTGTTGTCAAGATTAAAGGTGTATGGTTTATTATGTTTGAAATTATTATTATTGGTTTTTATTTTTTGTCTTTTGTAGTCAATTCTTATTTTTGATACTACTGGGTTGTGGTCGGATATGTGTGCTGACTGTCTGTGTGTTCTGGTGTCAAAGATTGAGGCTCTGAACTTTTGATTCACCAGGATGTAGTTTAGCACGTCCTCCTTCCTTCTGGTTTGGATGTGTCCAAGACCACTGGTGAATTTTTTTGTGATCACCAATCCATGTTTGTTGCAGAAGTCCAAAAGCCTTTCACCATTGTTGTTCCATTTATCAGGATTATGTGCTCCATGAAGTCTTGTGGGCTTAATAGCTAGACCAACTCGAGCATTAAAATCCCCTAAAAACAACAACATATCTTTGTGGTTTACTTCTTTGATAGTATGCTGAAGTTGAAAATAGAACTCATTTGATGTAGAGGGGTCACTGACTTCTGTTGGAGCATATACAGAAATAATGCTCAGCCAGATTTTGCCCAATTAGAGTCTCATTTTCAATAATTTATCATTGATTGGGAAGAAAATATTTTTTTCCTTCCAAGCAGTTTTTAGATAGCCAATAAGAACTACTGCTGTGCCTCTCTGATTACTACTGTTTACCTGCAGAGCCTGAATACACAACAGAAGCATTTTCCACCTCCAAGACACCACACCCAGACCACCTCACTTCAGAAAGTGCCATTGCAAGAACATTATTTTTTTCTATTGTGGCAATGACATCACGGAGGCTTGTGCTGAATTCTGTAGGATTGCCTAGGCTTCTTACGTTCCAGCGGCCAATTTTGAAAATTTTTTCCCTTTTTATACTGAAGATATCTTGTTGCGTTTTTACGTTTTGTTTTTGGTGAGTTATCAATTTTACGCATGATAGATAGATAGATCGTTAAATAGATAGATAGATAGATAGATAGATAGATAGATAGATAGATAGATAGATAGATAGATAGATAGATAGATAGATAGATAGATAGATAGATAGATAGATAGATAGATAGATAGATAGATAGATAGATAGATAGATAGATAGATAGATAGATAGATAGATAGATAGATAGATAGATAGATAGATAGATAGATAGATAGATAGATAGATAGATAGATAGATAGATAGATAGATAGATAGATAGATAGATAGATAGATAGATAGATAGATAGATAGATAGATAGATAGATAGATAGATAGATATATAGATAGATAGATAGATAGATAGATAGATAGATAGATACATAGATAGATAGATAGATAGATAGATAGATAAATAGATAGATAGATATATAGATAAATGGATTGATAGATGGATAGATGGATGGATAGATAGATAGATAGATAGATACATAGATAGATAGATAGATAGGTAGATAGATAGATAGATAGATAGATGTCTTCACTCCACAGAATGAAGTAGCAGCTGCCCTGGTTGAAGGAGGGTTCTCAGTATTTGCTTGGAAGGTACTTTTTACTAAAATTAAACCGTATTCTTTTATTATTATTATTATTCTTACTGCTATTACAACCAGGGGGAGTCAGAGGCTGACTTTTGGTGGTGCATAGACAGGTGCATCTGCTCAGACAACTGGCAACCCAACCTGGTACCACATCTTATATCACCTTGTGTCCATTAAGTTGCATTGTTCACTTTTATCATTAGCACTTATTTATTCATATCATTATAATTTTTTTTCATGTTTCTACATTTCATCTCATAAGACCTTATAATGATGAAGTAGCATTGTTCGCCATGGTCATTAGTCCTTGTTTATTCATATCATTTTTATACTTTTTTATTTTTCCAATACATTTTGGTATTTTTTCATTTTTAAATCCATTTTTCATCATTGTTATTTCTAATTTTTATCCATATTTCTTTTTCCATCATCACCTCCATGACCGTTATAATCCCCACTCGCCCCAACAGATACTGGATGACGGTGGTGATGCCACCCATCTGATGTTGAAGAAGTACCCATCAGTGTTCAATGTGAGCAAGGGCATCGTTGAAGAAAGCATCACTGGTGGATGGATGGGTGGTTTGTTTTATGAGAAGGGAGGTTAATATTCAATCAATCAATCAAATCCTTTTTATAGCCCGTTTTATTAGGTGGTGAATATTCAAAGGGTAACCATAAAGATACTTCGATTAGTACAATAATGATAGTAATGGTTCAAAAGTTTATAATGATCATTATGATGAGGATTATTTTATTTTTCTTTTCATTAAATTAAATTATACTGATATACATGTCCCAGTAACTGGGGTTAACAGCAGTCGTCCTAAATTATTGATACTAAAATAATATCATTATTATTATGATTAACTAAACTAGCCTGTTAACAAAAACTATTTGAATTAAACACTTTTATTAACTGAATAATATTACGATGCTTTTCGTAAGTTGAACTCACATTATCAAGAATACAAACTTGATAATCTGAGTTCAACTTACGAAAAGCTTCGTAATATTATTCAGTTAATAAAAGTGTTCAATTCAAATAGTAATCATTGTTATTGCTTTATTATTATGTTTATCATTTTTGTTTTTTTTATTAATTTTTTTTGTTATTATTTTGTATTAATACTATCAATTCTAAAGGAGTGCACCGTTTGTACCAATTGTCAAAGTCAGGCAAGCTCACAGTACCTGCCATGAACGTCAACGACTCTGTGACCAAGGTGCTTGGTGTTGTACTGTTCATTTATATAGTTGATGCCAGCATTATATCACTTATGTTGATGATGTTATTGTTTCACTTATATTATGAATGTAAATATTTTTGCATTGTTTTAACTTTTATTATTGATGCTAACCTCATTTTATTTCAGTCATTTTAATATACTCTGATGCTAACTATAACAAACTCATATGATGTTATAGTATTGTATATATTAGCATTAGTTCTTCATGAATAACTGTCATTTTTTTATACAGTATTATTCTTAGTATCATTGTTGGAAGTGTTTTTATGATTTACGTTAGTTCAGCGAAAAAGATTTAAAAAATCTTATGTAATTATTATGATATTTAATTTCTTTTACAACCACATCAATCAATGTTGTTCAACTCCATCGAAATGCTTTCAAAGGCCAAGTTTGACAGTCTTTACAGTTGTAGAGAATCTGTCATCGATGCGTTAGTAGATTATTGATAAGTATTATACTCACCGCATTGTATGCTTCTAATGATGATGATAATGATGAAAGTGATGTGCTATAAACTATAACATGGTGCTATAGACTGAAGAGGACAACAGACATAATGTTGGCAGGCAGACAAGTTGTCGTGTGTGGGTACGGTGAGGTAGGTACGCGCACGCACGCACACACACACACACACACACACACACACACACACACACACACACACACACACACACACACACACACACACACACACACACACACACACACACACACACACACACACACACATACACACACACACACACACACACACACACACACACACACACAAACACACACACACACACACATAAACACACACACGCAGGTGGGTAAGGGATGTTGTCAGGCGTTAAAGTCGATGGGTGCCGTTGTCATGGTTACCGAGATCGACCCGATCTGTGCCTTGCAAGCATGGTCTTTTATTTCATATCTCTATTATGCATTTATTCTTTTATATTTTCTATTTATTCCTTTTGAGCGCCCTTCAAGCAAACTTTTTGTAAATTGTTCGCTATAAAAATTTTAATGATAATAGCAATAATTTCTAGTAATATATTCACTTTAATGATAGTTTTTTAGTTTTCATAGAACTAACTCATGTTATCCACCTTATTATTCTTATTCATATTACTACCTAAATTGTTGCTGTTTATCTTATAGAAATTATTTATTATGTTTCAATGATACCGCTTCAGTATGGATGGTCACAGAGTGGTGCGACTAAGTGAGGTGGTCAAAACTGTCGATGTGGTCATCACGTGCACTGGTATGATAACAATAAATCACAAAAATAACAATAATACTCATCATCATAACAACTAAAAAAAACTATGTTACAATTATAATGTTATGGAAGACAGTGATCATCTCCACACAACCTCAATGCTCACAGGAAACAAAAACGTGGTGACACGTGACTTGATGAACCGAATGAAGAACTCTTGCATCGTGTGCAACATGGGCCACTCCAACACCGAGATTGATGTGGTATGTAGTTTGGTATGATATTATGTAGAGAGATGGTTTAATAAATAGATGGATAGATGAAGTAGATAAATATAAATACTGTATTATACCGATTCACTACATGTCTGAGATTGAGAAAAATACATCATTTCTGAAATCAAGACTGATGAGTTTTTATGTTCATATCAAATATACTAGAATTTTCGAGCTTTGCTTAGTATATATTTTGCTTCAACCCTCACAGAATAGCTTAAGGACTGCAGATCTGACCTGGGAAAGAGTGAGGTCACAAGTTGATCACATCATATGGCCTGATGGCAAACGTATCGTGCTTATTGCCGAGGTCAGGGGGTTGTTGTGTTTATAGGGGGGTTTATAGAGGTTGTTTTTGACAGCTTATCATCTTCATTATCATCAACTATTAACCTATTCATGCCCATCTAACTTATCTTTCAATAAAGCATATAACTCCCAAACAGGGTCGACTGATAAACTTGTCATGTTCGAGTATCCCATCATTTGTGGTGTCAGTCACTGCAGCCACCCAGGCACTTGCCCTCATCGAGTTGCACAATGCTCCTCAGGACCGTTACAAGAAGGATGTGTATTTGCTCCCTAAGAAGATGGGTTTGTAGGGCTTTTAATAATTTACATATATATTTTTGTGAGGTCAAATGCCTGATGGTTTCAGTAATCAGAATATAATTCCAAATGGTGTTCCACCATTGCAGACGAATACGTGGCCAACCTGCATCTGTCATCATTCGAAGCCCACTTGACTGAGTTGAGTGATGAGCAATGTAGGTATCTCGGCCTCTCCAAGACAGGGCCATACAAAGCCAACTATTATCGGTCAGTGTTGTGTTCAACCTTTATATAATAATAGTTTCAAGCTTATATGGCGTTCAATGTAGTTTGAGTGCTAAACAGTATTTCAATGGATATAGATGGATTACAAGAATTGTGATCTCAATTTTCCCGCTTTATATTCACGAATCCTTTTGCACGACTGAGACTTGTGATGATAAGTTTAGTTTGTCGCACTGGTGAATCATCATCATCATCATAGTTATTCTGCCATCGGCAGGTTCCTCAAATCAGGTATTTCCATCTTTTTCTGTTTTCAGACTTCCTCTTCAATGCTTCAAACCCATCACGTCATTCAGATTTTTCCTCATTCTTCCTTTTGGTTGTTTTCTTTCCATTCGTCCTTCTAACGCGATTTTTGTGACGCAAGATATGGCCTATCCATCTGGATTATTTTTTTATATGCGCCATCAATCCTCTGCTTTCATTAACCCGGCTTTAGACTTCTTCATTGGTCAGCTTGTCGGTCCACTTCACTTTCTCCATTTTCCAGACCCACATTTTCATAGCTTCCAATCTTTTCTTTTTTGCTTTGTTAATGGTCCACGTTTCTGCTGCATACGTTGCCACACTCCACACCAGCTTCTTCTTGGTCGTTTGTCTGAGCCCACCTGTAAGGATTGGCTTAAGGTGAGTAAATACATTTTTAGCCATTCCAGTCCGTACTCTAGTGTCTTTTTCGGTATAAGCATTTTCCGAAAGATAGCTTCCCAGGTACTTGAAGTCTTTAACTTGCTCAAGTGCGACTCCGTCAAGGGTTTTGCCAGGTTTTCTTCCAAACTGCATGGTTTTGGTTTTCTGGCTATTCATTTTCTGATAAATCGGTCATCTTGATATTGTTTCTCGATGAACATTTCACGTGTTATAGTAGAAATAAAAACCTTGGCTATAAAGCTATTTAGACTGGTTTAAAATAAATTTTGACCATAAAACCCCGCAGATATTAACCTAACAATCTTAGCCATTCTTCCTCTCTTTGTCATACTCTCTCGATAATTTTCATAGCAACGAAGGAATTATTATTGGGATATTCAATCAATTTCAATCAAAATGAGGGGTATGTTAAAACTTATAAGGTAGTTTGAGGTGATTGGTGGTAGTTAATGTTGTTTTTTTGTTGTTGTTGTAATTCATGGTTGGTGGTTTTGAAGGGTTTGGTTGATTTAATAATAGGTTTTGCATGGGTTCAATTTTTATTAGAATCGTGTCAATATTGTTCATTTAGTTGATGAATTTTACTTTCAAAAATGTGATTTTAGGATCGATAGATAGATAGATAGATAGATAGATAGATAGATAGATAGATAGATAGATAGATAGATAGATAGATAGATAGATAGATAGATAGATAGATACATAGATAGATAGATAGATAGATAGATATATAGATATAAAGATGGATAGAAAGGATAATTTAGGTTGACTGGCCATGTTGAAATGTGAGTTTTTCATGTGTCGTTCACTTTTAAACATTCGGTCTTTTCTGTAGCTTGCCTTATTATAATTATTATGTGGAGTAGCAGTATGAAAGGTAGAATCGAAGGGATAAAATAAAACTTCCACAAAGTTTTTCATAAGACTACATTAAATTATGAAGTGATAAATGCTCAGTCTAGTGGAAGTTTCGCTTGAATGAGATTTGTGTTTGTCTCCTACAATTATTAATATATGTCCTTTTTGATTCTTATTATTATTTATTACGATTTCCATCTTTCTCGCTTTTATTATCTTTATTGACATGTTTTGTTATATCATTACTGATGTTTTTTTATTTATGAAGTTCATTTGAAATTTTTCATTCTTTTTTTTTTCGAAAAATTTTCAATACCATTGCGAATTTTCAATAATTTATTTGAAAAACTTACAAAAAAGCTTCTAAAATTTGAATCAAGGACTCATCATAAATTATATTTCACTATTATTTTCGCTGATATGAATTTTCTGCTTTCAATTATAACCTCAAAGCTGAATGAATACATTCAATTTTATTCATCTTTCCATTACATATTAACAATACTATCCATATTTTTCTGTGTTTCATTAATATTTTTCACTTAATGTCGTTTAAAAAGTATTAGGAAATCGAGGGCAACAGAAAATTAAAATAGATTTTTTAATTATGAGTATTCTACATAAACTTATTTGAAACCTATTGAATGAATTTGAATCGGTGCGCTTATCCGCTCATAATCGATTTGATAATCCTACAAACCTTCAATGTTCAACTTATGATCTTCTACATCACTTATATATACTTTATTTTTAGATTTTGATTATTATCTTTCTTTTCATAT
Source organism: Pterobdella sp. o SKG-2022 (assembly GCA_964035795.1). Taxonomy (NCBI): domain Eukaryota; kingdom Metazoa; phylum Annelida; class Clitellata; order Hirudinida; family Piscicolidae; genus Pterobdella; species Pterobdella occidentalis. Next base: position 8,395,018 of record OZ038321.1, on the reverse strand, counting down.
TTATTTATTGGACTTCTATGATTTGTGAGTAATGTGATTTGGTTTTTTGCACCACTTTACATCTACCTTCATTTTGATTCTCTTATAAGTCAAACTTTAAGTGAAATTCTAACAAAATTCTTACACGTATTCGGAGTCTATTTACTTAATTTATTATTTTAATGATGTATTCATTTTTTTGGTTTTTGTTTTATTTATCAAGCAAGAATGACCAATCCGTTTGAAGTTTTAAAGACCAATACTAATAATCATTTGAAATAATCTTTTTTATTGGTCTCATGTGGGCATACGATTCATCAGCATTTAAAATCGCTTCACTGAAGCGCTCATCACATGAAGTGTTTAGTAAATGTCACTATGGATTCGATTCTGTTTCATAGATGAAGTATTTTTCGAATTCAATATAACTTTAGAAAAAAAAAATTATAGGATGAATAGTTTTCCATTAATAAATAATATATTTCTCAATCGATTTGTTCATCTCACATATCAAGGTTTATGCCGTTATACAAATGTCGATTTGACAGCAGAGCGTTAAATGCGGGTGTTTAGATATTCATTTGTATTAAAGTTAGTTAGTATTACACAATGCAAAACCATTCGGCATCAATATAGCGTAGATTCTAAAAATAAAATTTGGTTTGATGATTTTGCATATGACCAAAAATAAATTTATCTGAAAAATGTATTTACCAACTAAAAAAATCAAAATCGTTTTTGCTGCTCTCATGTTCAATGTTTCGCGTCTCAATATGTTTTTCCTTATTGGATAATGATGATTTGGAGTCAGTTCAAATTCTCAAAAGATTTTTCTCCTTCAATGCTCTCGTCTGCACCCTCTTCACTCCAACACTCTGCTGATTCACCACCGGTTCTTTACCTTCCTTCTCACTTCTTTCAGGAATCACAAGTTATCATTGCTAAGGAAAACTAAGCCTTTGAAATATATTTCTAATTTGCTACTACAAAAGTACACAATCAGAAATTAAGATTGATATTTATGTACTAGGTCTAAATCATTATTTCAAATGTAATTCAAATAAATGTTATTTCATTTTATTTATATTATAAGATTTATCAAAAGGATATCAGCTTTAACAGAACACTCTAGAATCCCTTCTATTTTTGTCAGACCATTGTCGAAACTGAACTTCTCACCATCATCTTTCATTTTCAATATGAAAATTTTCATAAGGTGGTTTAAGATTATTTTCTCTTTTTTTTGCCCCATCACTCCATGTACCTCCACTTCAATTGAAGCTTTTCCACCCATGGGCAACTGGATTGAATGGATATAAATATTTTTTTGAAATCATTGTTTCAAAAAACCTTAGTAAAAAATCAAGATTAATTAAATTATAAATTTAAAAAATGAATACATAAATAATTAACCAAGTTATTCAAGTAGAAAGCTTTGATTTCGCTGTTAGGAGTAGGATGTTTTACGAGAAAGCGTTTAGATTCAAAAGCATTTTCGTTATTTAAAATCAATTTGTATCTGTATGTGTGGCCTTCTTTAACACAGCCAAAGTTTATTTCATTTGTCGACAAAACTACTTTGAGCTTTTCATTAGATAAATTACGTTTTTTTCTATTTTTGTTTTCTGTGATGATATTATTTGGATCGAGAGTACTTGTAGAAGTATTATTAACATTGATGTTAACAGAGTCTTCTTCAATAGTTTCACAGCTCTTCTCATTCAAGTTATTGCTTTCATTTGAGTTGACAGTAATGCTTTCACTACAACAGTTGACATTGCAATTATCTATTGGTTCTTCTTCTTTTTCTTGTGTACTGTCTGCCTCTCCTTCTTTCAAATCTCCCTTCTTCCACTCATTTTTCAAATCTTTATCATCGATTTTAAGATCAGTGTGCTCTTTTAAAACTTTCTCTATACTTTTAAAATAATTTAATAATTTTTAAAGTTAATTAAATGCAGTTCTAACAGTGTTTCTACAAAGATTCAAAATGAAACTGGTTCCTAGTTAACATTTGTAGAAATCTATTTGAAAAGGTTGATAAATCTGATAATAATCAAAAAACCTCACTTTTTTCTGACTTCTTTACTCAGGGTTCTAAACTTGAAGAACTTTCTCATTTCAAACAGCAAATCTGAATCACACTTCTTCTTGCCATCTCCCCCACCATTACAGCATGGGTCTTCATCTTTGAAAGATTTTTGAGAACAAGTGTTTTTGAATGGTCGGTTCACTAGACCCAAAGGTATAATGTCATCTTTGTAAGGACTAACTACAGAACGGTAGCTGTTCTTTTCATTTGAGAAAGATCTTTTGCCACTTTCCGAAACCACTTTTTTCATAGTAGTTATAGCTAATAAATCTTCGTTGTCTTCGTTTAATTTTTCTTCGGTCACTTGATTTTTTTCTAAATTTTCAATGAATTTTTCAACCTGGTCTTTTCTCAAGAATTCCGTACCTGTTCTTCCACAACCAAAACTTCTACCACCATTTATTTTGAAAAATCTCAGCGTATCATTGTTCATAAAGTTTGTTACTTTATCTTTTGGGAAGCATTCTGCAATTTATACGATTTTCAATGAATTTATGAAAAAAATATAGAATACATTAAAATTTTAAATAATAAAATATACTCATTTTAAATTTTCAAGAGTAAACTATAATTTCACACCTGTACCCAAAGGGTTAAAAACCTCAAAATTAACGCTAGTAGCCCCATTCTTCAGCACTCTGTATCGTTTATTCGTGATATCTATAGTCTCTACCAGAACAGAACTACTATGCCTCAAAAAATATATCTGATTGGTTTTATTAGCTTTCAAATTACTTGCAGTAAAATTAATCTGTGGTGTTCCAGAAAACTCTTGGTCGGAACAGATTATCTGTTCCTCAACTATTTCATTCGCTTCTATGTCAGATCTATTGTATGTTATACCTATGGGAGTTTCTGAACTGTAGTAACTTTTGAGAAGATTTTCTTCAAAGGTTTCAATACACTTTTTGACAGTAACTACAAGATTTTCATCGTATATACAACAGTTGTTAGCATTGGTATCGCTAGGATCTTTATTTTTGTTATCACTGTTTATAATCGTTTCTTCATTTGCATTAAAAATTCCATTATCATTGTTGTTTGTTGATGCATTATTTTGGTCAGAATTTTCATTGTTGTTATTTTTTGTTTCGTTTGTTTCTTCCACTTCCTTAGAAGTTTCCACATTTCCACTGATATTACTTTTGTTACCATCGATGACGTTCTGTTGTAGCATGGTGAAGACGTTTCTCATGACCATGAAAGTGTTGGTAGGTACAGGATTTATGATGAAATTCAACTGAGGCAAGTGGCATTCTTCACACGACCCACAAACATCACAGCACATTTCACATCGACAGCAAGAGCATATTGCCTTGAAAACACCTTCTCCACTTATCTTTGGCTCAGAATCCGTTTCTGCTATTGAAACTGGCTTATAGAAAACTCCTTCCTCCTTAGAAACTTTTCTCGGCAGAGTCACATAAGCGGACACTCCATGGGGGGAAACGACTAATTCGCTATATAAGCCAGGTTTACTGGTGTCTTTTATAACGTAACCACCCTTAGGATGGGCCACAATACAGCATTCTATATGAGGAAGGTCAACACTCATATTAGAACCATTATAATGCACTGATGGCAGAATTGGATGTTCTACACAAAATTTTGTTGTAACCTTCTTTGAAAAAGCACAACAACACGAGTCTGGGGGTAATGATGTGGACACTAGAGTATTTAAGAAGTATAAAAGGTGAATTTTATTTAATTTAAAAAAAATTATATTTTCTAACAAGTTTATAACTTTTATTAGATAACTGCTTTTATTTTACAAGTTTTAGCTATTGTTAAAACTTTAGACTCACTTAATGGCAACATTTTGATGGTACTGATGCGAGTAAAATCTTCAAATTCCACTGTTACACTGCCATCTGGTCTTTCAACTCTCAACGTTCTATCGTCTCTCACCGTTATGTTCTGTAAAATATCAAAAAATTTGTTTTATTTGTATACATAAAACATTTATGAGAATTTAATTTTTTCTAGTTTAAAGTGTAGAAATCTAAAAATTAATAATTTTCTAATATGCTTTCAATTGTTTATCATATTTTAAGAAATAAAATGTGGTTTGTGCTAGTAATTGTCATTATGAAACTTTCGTTTTGAGTCAAAACACAGTTAAGAAGTAAAAAATTAAAAACACGAATAAGAGTTTTTTCACAAAGCTCTATCTTTCGCTATTATTCGTAGCTTCAATAAGTCTTCGTGACTGTCGAACATTATGAATCGGACTTTCAAGTTTTTCTTAGTGCAGCTGGTAAAATCGTTTTTGGTCTACTCACTAGATATTTGGATGTAGCTAGGAAGTAATTATTCATAGCTCTTTGCATCGGTGTATCTAGGTTCAATCTCAAGATATGACCAAATAACGAACAATATGCCATAATCGGTGGTCTGGCTCAGTTCGTGTTTTTATTATCTTGCATAGCCCTTATTGTTTCAGTATTTTTTGCCAAAAAACTCCTACTATTCGTTTTGAAAGACAGCGATCAAAAGAATTTAAACTAGTTTCATCAGTCTTTGTAAGAACCCAGGTTCCGCAGTTGTATAGCAAGATAGACATTAGGTAAGCTTTGAACAAGCTAACTTTTTTTGTTGATAGTTTATCTTTTTTCTAATGTTTCCAAAGTTTGTTCATATCTGCTATTGTTACGGTTTTTTGTTTCTTGTTTCATCGATAGTATTGTTCCTATTTTTTAAATTGAGACTAAGTGCTTATGATTTATTTTGACTTCCTCTGTTTTTTTTTGATTTACTATGAGAGTCTTTTTTTAATTGCATTATATATGTTTAAAATATCTACTTGGTCTTTTGTGAGAAAGTCAAGATCATCAGCGTAAATTAACTCTTCCGAAAAGTTTAATTGGTAGGAGTTTTAATGCCTCTTTCAAATATATATCAATTAGGATAGGACGTGAACTGTCTCCTTGTGTGATCCTATTGCTGTATCGAAGCACTCGCTCATTCTATTTTCCATTTTTGTACACATTTTTGTGCTAGAGAGCAAATATTTGGCGTGTCACTTCATCTTGTGGAAGAAAATTGTCACATGTTTTCATTAGGTTGGTCCTGCATATGGTATCAAAAGCGGACCACATATCAATGCTTGCTACAACTATTTCGTATTTTGTTTTGTAGTTGGTCGCCATGTAAAATCTTAGTGTTCATATGACATTTGCTGTTGACCTTCCTTTTCTGTACGCTGATTGTGTCTATCCGATAAAATCATCTGCAGCCTCACGAATTCTGTGGAGAATGATTATCAACAGAATTTTTCTCATTATTGGTTCAAGGCAAATAGGTTTCAAATTGTTTGAAGTCTCGGGTTGTTTTGGGTTTTTCCATGGGGTTTAATGTAGCAGTATTCATGCCGTTCAAGATAGCCCGATTCAGTTCTTTTGCAATAATGTCAAAGATCCTCCTACCGGTGTGTTTCTGCCGTAATTCCACTTCTATTTTGAAACTTTGCACTTTTCAATTTACCTATAGATGTCACAATTTCTAAACTGGTAATAAGATTTTTTAGTTTTTTAGTTGGCGTAAACTGCATGGAAGGTAAAACAGATTTTTCAAAGTAGAATTTCTTTGAAAAGAGGTTTACGACTTCATTTAACACATAGAAAATTTTATTAGCTTAAGAATTTCACTGCTTTGTACATTTTTATGTCATCAAAACAATTTTATATTTCTAGTAGTAGTGCATTTAACCAAATCTTGATAATTGAATTTTTGCCTTTGCTTTCAGCTGTTTCAGTCTATTTTTTTTAAATTTTCAGTTTGGCATATTGTACAGGGTTTTTGATAGAAGATTATATTTTTAACCATATGGCTTTTTGCTGAATAGATAATGTTGTCAGATCTGGATGACTGCTGAATGGTTTTTTATGTGAATTTTTATTATTGGAGAAGCATGTTTTGGAGTTTTCTATCAATCTTAAAAAAATTATTTTAGCAGGTAGGAAATCATTATTAGTTAATAGTTGGTAGGTTTTGTTTTTTTAAGCTAACTGGTGTTTATAATCATGCATTGATAGTTTTTGGTTTTTGTTTTTTGAGGTTTGATGTTTTTGATATGGCTGTGTATTTAAGATGTTTTGACAATCCTGTGATCTAAGTCATATCGCATTCCATTGTATGATCTTGCCGATAACAATCTCCGCTTATAACTTGCTGATATTATTATGTAGTCTACTGTGTTGTATATAGGTTTAAATGTATTATTTATTTTCACACTTTTTTTCTTTTATTTGAATTCATAATGTTTTTATTCGCTTGAGATATTTCGTTAAGAAAAAACATGACCCTTTCAGGAAAAAGAATTGTTAAATTCAAAAATTTTAAAATTCATTTTATACTAGTTATACAACTACAAAAGAACTTTCACCTCAAGAGTACAAGGGTCAGTCACTGTATAAAACTTAAGAGATGGCAGAGGACCGTTCTTAACAAACTTATCCTGGTAATAACGTCTCCCATCAGCCATTGTAGTGATGCAGCACCACGTGTCTTCTTCATTCACTTCTGTTTGTTCGCTTGTGTTGTTCGGGACGTTTTTCTGGTCTTTTCTATGTTTTTTATCCCTCTTTTCTTCTTTATTTTCTGGTTCTTTTTCTTGTTCTGATTATCAATAAGTTTATGCAGGTTTTAAAAGACATATTTATTATTTTATGTATTCATAAATGACTAGAAACCTTTTGACGTTTTTTTTGACAAATTTTCCATTTTTTTTCTTAGACACTCTATTGGCATTTTTTGGTACATTTTGATTGCACCGTCTGAAAACAACACCTGGAAAGAACAGTAATGTTTCAGTAGTTATTTGTATTAATTAACTAAAAACACAAACTTCAAATAAAAACAGAAACCAAACCTTGAAAGAAGTATCTTTAAAGGCAACGACAACATCACCATCCACAGTGACATAACGACACTTCTCAGATGTCAGTTGCCACCTTTCATGACCATCACACTTCAAATCATGACTCGATTCAAAGTCAAACAGACAATTAGAATTGCAAGATAAGTTTTCGACTTTTTTCTTCATTTTATTATACTTTGACTCCACAGAATCTGATTGGAAAACTGCTTTGTTCAACTTAACAATTAGACACCGATCATAGTCGTTTGTGGCTCTTACTCCTGGTTTCAATAGATTTTCAATGATTTCATTCAATAAATCATGTTCATAGCTTGTTTTTTTTAATAAAGTGAAGCATATTTAATAAGTTAATCATGAGCTGTTTCATTCGGATATCTTTGCATATACAAACGGATTTTGTTTCATTGGCTTTACAATAAGCATGAAGATCATACCTAGGGTGTTTTCAAGCATGAAAGAGATTTCAATTGCATCCGATGTAGAGGCATTGAGTTGCAGGAAAGTCTGCGTGAAGGGTGGGCATGTTTGCGGTGGTTTTTCTGCTGTCTTGGGTTTCTCTTCTTCCATTTCGCTTTTGTCTTTCTATGATTTTGAATAGATTTGAAAGATTTTACACGCAGTGAAAACAAATAAACAATACATTTTTAACCATATAAATAAATAAAAAATAATAGTTTATTAACACAAATAATTGGCAATGTACAATTAAAGCTATCTAAATGAGTTTTTGTATACAAGCAAACCCTGGAATATGAAATAATTTAAATGCTAATCATGATGAAAAATTAAGTCTGAACCACCAATCAATCATTTAGTTTACCTCACTCTCTTCAGCTTTTGATTTTGTTCGTTTTTCAGCTTTTGACTCCTTTTTCTCTTTATCTGAACGTTTTTTGTTTTTATCGTTTTCTTCTGTAGGAGTTTTTGCTGTAGTAGTTTCTTCTTGTTGTTCTCTTATTGATTCTTTTGGTGTAACAAGGTTCTCTACTGGCAAATGAAATTTTATGACTTTGAAAAATTGTAAAAGCTCAAGCATAATTACCCAATGTTTAAAATGAAGCAATTCAAATAAACACTTATCTACTAAACAACACGATGCTTTCTGTAAGTTGAACTGGCATTAACAAGTGAAGCGTGCAAACTTTTCATGAAAATGCTCACATTTTTATTGAACCTATTTAAATTCAATGCAATTCAATTCTATATGAATGGTATGACTTCGTATTGAAATGATATGTGAATATATGAAATGAAACTACAATATGCAAGCATACTTAATTGGGGTCTGCCATCTTGACCGAAGACACTAAAGGAAATAAAGAGTTTGTCATGGAAGTTGCCAACAAACGATGCGAACTCAGGCATCACTTCACTGCAGTGCTCACAACAGATAATCCTTTCTTCTTCTTCACTTTGATGCCTTTTCTGCTCAGTTTCTTCACTATCACCTTCTGCACAGCTTTGGTCTGTAACTTGTTGGTCATTTTTACACGCATCGTCATTAGTGATGTTTTTTTCTTTTTTCTCTTCTTTTTCTTTAGTTGATTTTTCATTACAGATGGCACATCCAGCTGGATAACAACAGCAACACATTCTTGGATTGATCACTTGCACAGTAAAGTAGTTGCCATCTTTAAGTAGCGATGATTTGACATACAAACGCTCTGTGAGTAGATAATTTCATTAAAAACATTTCCACAAAACCTAGATTTTAAGTCAGTAGAACAAAATTTAAGAAAAATAAAAAACAAAAAAAATGGACAATATTAATAATAATATTATTATACATATTTTTAAAACTATTACATAAAGCTTTAATATACATAATAAACTGAGCAAAGCTACCAGGGAAGAAATGGATGTGGTCTGTTTTGATGACTCCCCCGTCGAGAGGGTGCATGTTGCTTGAGATTCCTGACAGGTCAACCATGCTGTCTCCCAGGTCGTAGCCAAAGAACTGTGAGTTGAGGAGGGTTGAGGGTTTTAATACATTTTTTAAAATTTTAAATGTTTGACACTTAAGTGATCAGTTGAACTTATCTGTATTGATTTTGTTCTCACCTCGTTAGCTTTTATAAGCAAAACATAAATTGAAATTCATAATTTTTTCCATTTTAGCTAAGTTTTATCTTAGTGGTAGATTAGTCTTTGAAAGTTGCAACACTACCTCTAGCACTTTAGGCAGTGTTGGTGGTTTTTGAAACAAAACTAAGTCTTTTTTTGCACTCTTTTCTTTTAGCTCACTATTTTTTCCATCTTCATCTTCCTCTTTTTCTTTTAATTTTTTCTTTTTACTTTGTTTACCTAAACAATTTTTTAAGATTTGTTGGAAATTTGTTGAAAAATTTTAAATAATATAAATATAAACTTGATAACAATAATATTATTCCTAATTAAATTTTTAAAAAAATAATTAACTAAATTTTTTATGCTGAAAAAAGTAGAAACTACAAAATTAAAAATGCCCACCGCTTTTCTTTTTATTTCTTGTTTCTTTTTCTTGTACCTCTTCGTCAACCTTTGTTTCTTCAATTTGGGACTTCTGCCAAGCAAGCAACTGAGCCTTCAGAGAGTTTTGTTTCACATAGAAGTTGTCTTCCACGTTAGGGAAACCACATCTGAAACATTTTTCACGAGAAGTATTACCTTCTATAAAGATTTTAAAACTAAAGTGTATATGCTTTACACTTGTACAAAAATCGAGATATGTATTATATTCGGTTGATTGATTAAGCCCGAATAAAAATTATAATGAACGCTGAACAAGTTTAACTTATAAAATTTACAAAACTCTTTATTACTGTTATAATAGTGTCAAGTGCATGATAATGTTACGCCAGAAACAGAAAACTGCGTAAGTTTCAGCGAAAAAACTTGTGCAAGTGTTTGTTTATTTTTTAATTATGTAATGAAAAAACTTTGTTAGAAGCTTCTTTACTGACTTCTGCATATCATCCTTATGTTCATCTACTTGGGATCCCATAGCCTCCTTCAACAGAGCCACCCTTAAGGCTTGGTACTCCACTTCCCTACCATCCAGCCATAAGCCAATCCGTGGGTAGATCAACTCGTAAAAGTTTCTATGAAGATAATATATTGATATATTTAGCTTCAAAAGTTATATTCATTCGTTTAAATTTTTTAAAATTTCTTACCCATATATTCTAGCCTTCAAATGACAAAAATTATAATTCTGATGTTATTACTTGATAACTTCAAAAAAAGAGCCAAGGTAGCCGTAACTCACCTGAGGCCACAGTTGGACGTGAGCCAGTAAGACCAATCATTTTCTATATACCTTTCTTTTTTGTTGAACAGATTTTCTAAAGCCACTAAAAAGCATCCATCACTCAATCTCTTCTGTATGGTTACATGACAATCTCTAAGTAGAGCTGCATTCAAACACTGTCGAGTGGTTAGCGGAATTTGAACTAGAATTGTACAATACAAATTTTTGAAAACTTTTGTTGATATTGAATTTTTTTAATTTTAGAATTTCTGAATAAATGCGTTTTGTTGTTTTGAATATTCAATTTTTAATCGATTTTAAGCCTTATTTCAATCGATCAACGACAAAATCATTTCATTCAACCATTCACAAACATGATTAGAATTCTTCATAGTTTTATCACCACCTGCACAAGAGACAAAGGATCTAGAGCTTCTTCATAATCAAAGTCATTCAAATCTCTTTTTTGTAATTTCCAAATCCTTTTCATCACCGACTGAGCTGTTCTCCCAGCTTCTTCCATGCTGGTGTTTGTGGGCATGGGTTCCTGTTCCACTGTGAGGACAAGTTTAATTAGGAATTTATAGATTTTTAGTGTATTATTCATGATTAAGCTTATTTTAAATTATGCTAACGAAAAGATTGAAGTTTAACTTGTTTTATAGAATCAATAAAAACTCTTAAATTCCAATTATTAAGTCGACCATTCGATCGCCCCTATCTGGGATTTCAGTTGCGCAATTGATTGGTTTCACAGGGCGCTACTCCAATTAGTATTGTGTTGTTAAATTTGTTAACATTACTTGTGTTTGCTTATATTGAAAATTCTAATTGTTTCGAACGAATAATTTTTTTATTTTATTTGAAAAATTTTAATTAACCATAAACAGTTTTCTTCACTATTTTCTTCCTACTTTCAAATTTATTGTGACCAATAAAAAAGATGTTAAGCATTATGGTATGAAAATGACAAATCTTAAAAACCTGACCAGCATAAGGAACAGGATCAACGTAGGTGTTGAGTTCAGGACTGTTCTTCTTATCTGTAGTCTCTTCTTCCTTATTGAAACTATTGCTATTTTCATTTTTAGCTTGTGTCGTATTACAGTTGCTTAAATTAATGTTTGTACAAATAGCTTTGGGGTCTTTTTCACTGCTTGTTTCCTCTTCACTATTATTCAGCACTATAATATTCATGTCTTGCACCTCCACTGATTCACAAGCCACATCACATTCAACATTCTCTTGCTTTTTAGTCATACTATCTTCTCCAACCTTCAATGGACAATACCATTATTATTATATTTGTACCATTATCGCACCTTTCAATTTTATAGAAACCAACTACAAACTACATTTTTTTAATTGGAAAATAATGATTGAAACTTAGAAATTGTTATGATTCTCGATTTGCTTATCTCCAACTTCATTTTGACTCGACTTATGAACTTGTCATTTTCCGTTTTAAAGTTCATTAATAATTCAAATAATAATCAAATTAATATTAAAAAGGCAAATTCATCTTAAATAATTTTTTGATGATTCAAATGACGATATTTTGTTTGCAGACAACAGTATTGTTAGCGAGAAGAGAGAGAACCTTCGGTAGATAGAAGTGGTAAGGGTCGTCCCAGGGTATGGGTACATCGGGGTTGATGGTGATTTTTGAGTTGATTGGGTGGTTTACTTGACAATCGTCCAACTCCCTTAACTCCATGCTTTCATATGTTAGTAGAGTGAGTAAGTGGTGGAGCTCTGCAAATTGGTATGAATTTTTATTTTCATCTAATACAAATGAATAATTTTTTCAATTTCATAAAATTTCTCAGAATAATTTTTGCTTAACATTCAAATGCTTATTTGAAATATTCATGTTTAATTTTCAAGAATTTAACTATGTATATTAAATAGAAACCTGGCTTGGTTATAGAGCATCCAAATATGTTTTGACACTTTTCAAACAACTCATTGAAAACTATTTCCTTCTCAACTTCATCATTATCATTCATAGATTTGTAACTATACTGCGACAAATCATTAACGATGATACCATCACAGCAGTAACAAGCCGAGCACACGTTTGACCCTACAGTGGTGTTACCACATATGCACCACCCATCTCCCACATCCCCTCCCAGCCCTTCGTCTTTCTTTTTTGCTCCCAATCCACCAATCATCTCTTCAATCTTTCTCAAAATACTCGCTCCTTTTGTAAAGTGGAGCATTTCAATTTCTGCAGCCAATGGGTCGAAGTCCACTACCTTAAGTGTAATTTGATAATATACAACCACACTATTTCTTTTTCGGCATTTATAAATAAGTTTATTCCATTTCAATATAATATTTTATAAAAAATATAAATTAAATAAGAATCTTAGTTTAAAATATTTAATACATTTGAGTCTTATGAGTGAGAAATAATGTTTTCAATTTTGTTGTTAGGCGTTAGAAGCCAATTCTAAAATGTCTTTTGGTATTATTATGATCTCCCATATGATAATTCAAACATACAATTCAAAATTCTTTGCATTTGTTTTGTCATCAGCTCAAACCTACTTTACATTTCTCGATGTCCTTGCGTGCCTGGCTGGTCATGAGGCGCTTATTTATGAGGTCGTGGTAGCCAAAGTAGGCAGGCAAGGGGCATCGGAGGTGGGCAGGTAGAGGCGGTGGGGGTTCATTCATTCTCAACACTGTTCTCAGTTGCTGGTTTTGAAGTTTTAAGATTAAAGGCAGATAGGGGTTTCAATGAAATAGTTTCAAAGTTGTAATAACTATTTCAAAATCTCAAATTTCAGCATTCAAAATTATTTGAAAAATTAATTATTTCATAGAAATTTTTGAAATATTTTAAAAAAAAGCGTTTTTAGAAGAAAATTTACACTATAGTTGTGAAAAATTATTGTAAATGAAGCAAAATTGCCTACTCTTAACAAAGAGAGATAAAATCATGACATCCATCAATTAATTATGCTTTTCAAAGTTGATAACTGTTAAAGCTGTCTACCTTTTTTTCACTGTTCGTTAGAGCTAGGCTGAAAATAGATTTGGCAAACTGTTCCAAAATGATTTGATTGCAACAATAAGCATCATCATTCATTTTATCGTTCTCCTCCTCCTCTTCTTCCTCCTGGTAGCTTTCTAAATTGTGTTTCAAAGATTTTTCATTCACAACTTGTTTTTCGCTATTAATCTTATTTGGATTATTATTGCTTTTATTTTCATAATTATTATTGTTATTATTATTTAAATCAGTGTTATTATTATTTTCAATATCCAGGTAATTCTCATTGCTAATAGCATTATTGTTGTTATTATTATGGCTGCAGTTTTTACTACAAACACATTTCTCAATCTCATCAACAGCCTGATTCGACTCGATTTTGTCCCATTGAACAACCTGGGAAGGTGCGAGGTGTATTCATTTTGATATATCCTTTTTTTTATCAAAATTAGAAAGTTATTTAATAAATGATTAGCCTTAAAAATTTTTTTTTAAATAGGGTTTTTATTTATGAAATCATTATTTAAAATGAATTTTTGAATTATAAAAACAAATGTGAAATATTTAAAAACTATTTCAAGTTCAAAATATTGATCACTGAAGTTTAGAATAAATGCAACAAACTCCAGTTTTTGACATATAGTTGAATAATAAATACATAAAATGTCTGAGTTTTAAAAATATCTGAATTGTTTGAGGGAAACAACGATTTGCGGTTGATTTAAAAACGTTAATAAGTATTTATGTTATCCAATTATACATTGTTTGTGGAATATGTGAAATTTACTAAAACCTGTTCTCTCATGCAGTAGAGGATGAGAGGAACAGAAACCAGGGAAGCTGGCAGAGAATTTAGCATCGAATGATATAGATGGGTGGGAGGAGCTTGTATCTTAAGGAAATACCCACCTGATATTATATATTGGAAGACGTCGATTTATGAAATTTCAAATTCTTAATTAATCAGTCGAGAACGTAAATTTTGCTAATGAAAAGTTTCGTGGTTATTTTAATAAATACTTTTTGTTTGTTTTATTTTGGCGAAGTTTTGTTATAAAACTTCCAAACCTTGCTGCACCAAAAGACTAGGAAGCTGTTGCTCTAAAGAAGGTTCATCGGGGTGGTCAATTTGGTGCAGTATTTCTTCCTGTTGAGAAAGCACTGCAGGATATAACGGGGCTGGCTTGTAAGAAACTGCGTAAGACAAATGGCGCAAACACAAAGCATCCAAGTAGAAGCCGTAATGTCTTGGAAGGGTTGGTGCATTGTTGTGAAATTTTTTGGATAACTATACATATTTTCAAAAGCATCGTATCAGGATATTTAAAAAATAGTGGACTCATACCTCTTAACGAAGACAAGCTGTTCAAACCACGAATGAAAAACATCATACAACTCCTTTGCAAAACATTCCTGCAAATAATTGAACATCAAAAACACTTTTGATGATTCAGAACTAATTTTTGCTGAAGAATTTTATTTCATAAATCCGAATAGCCATTTAAACTGTTTCAACGACCCATTCAAATGAATAACAAGCATGCTAATAATCAACAAACAAACATTGCTAACGACACGTTTGAACTGGCAATCATCGATCAAGTGGTTCAAAATAAGCACATCTTGCAGGGCAGATCCTGTGGGCTTCCTCGTCAGGAAGCATCTGGCATGCCTCCAAAAGTGCTGCAGCTTCTCGTTCAACTCGAGCTTCTTGCCTGTTGTGTAAATTTGAAATATGAACTTCATATAATGCTGGTGAGTTTGAAAAAAGCGCTTCTATGGCGCTTCAAAAATCATGGACGGCAAGTTTGTGGTAGGTCTGACTCCTTCACTGATCTAGCTGCACTACTCGTGGGGTATCTTGATGACTAATTTTCAAAATTATATCACTTGCATGGAAGTGCACTGGTTTTGTTAAACGATTTCCATTTCTAAATTATTGATAAATTTATTTTCAAAAAAAATTAATAAATTCGAATTAAATATTAGGATACAAGGCTCACATTCCACTTCTGGGTCTTGCGTTGTGAGGTTGGCTATAGCATAGTTCAAGGCAGTACAGGAACAAGAAACCTTAAACACCACGTTCACTACAATCCCCTCCATTAACAAACAGTCCAACAGTTGTAGATTGGTTGCTCCAGAAATTAAGAAATACTTGCTTGGTCTTTCGTCCATTACCACGTCTGTATTCAATGACAAGTTGATGTTGGTTAGTGTGGTATACTTTAGTTGAGTTAAAGGATATATGCATATGAGTTACCATCATAACGATGTATTTAATGATGAAATATCTAATTTTTTATCATTGAATCAATTTTTTAAATATTTTCAATTTCCAAAATTGTGAATAATTTATAGAAAAAGAGATTTTTCTATCTTTATTGAAATTCAACTTTGAATATAAATTCCAATTTACTTTTGAGCGGGTCTTTCTCATTTTCTCCTTTATATTCTTTTTTTTCTTCTGACACCTTTGACTTTTTACCTGCACTCTTGCCTCTTTTCGTATCTCTACTGGTCCCTTTCTTATTCTTTTTCGATTTTTCTTGGGATTCTTCTTCTAAACTTGCATTCTATAGATTTAATGTTAAAAAATGTCAATGTTTTGATAACAGTATTATTCAGTATTAACACACTGCAAGTCTGAGATGCATGGCAATTACATACACAGTTGTTGAAACAGTTATTTTAAAAAAAGTTTCCAAATCGACTTTATGGTATATGTACAAACGGATGATAAAGAAATAATAACTATTCAAACACAAAATTTGTATATAAATATGTAAAGCAAAAAACTTGAAAAATGATTTTCAAAAACGCTAACAATAGGCCTGGAAGCAATATCTTTAGCTTTAAGTTCTAAAAGGCGTGATTTGATGGCTGATGCAATTAAAGATTGAGATATTTCTCCACCTGTAACCTTCGAGGTTTGTGTGGGTTTTGGTTCAAGTATGTTAGTTTAAGCTGTTTTTTTGCGGTTCATTTGATGGAAATTGATAATACTTGAAAATATAAGTTTACTCACAAACAACTAAATACATTTTCAAATAAACGATATAACATTTTATAGGATTTAAACACAAAATTAAACCTTAAATACAAAAGACCATAAGGACCATTTGACACTGAGTCTATCCAAATTCAAAGCAATGTTTCAAACTTATAGTGTCACGGCAACGATGTATCGAGATAATGAAAATTATTTTACTCACTTTAGCATCATTTTTTGTTCCCTTGTTGCGGGTGGCTGCTCTCGATTTCGCCTTCTTTTTGTCTCCTTCGTCCCCAGAATCTATCATTTGCTGATGAATAATTGTGGCAATTTGCCTGAATTTCAAAGAGTTTGCTATGAGCAAAATATTTGTTCATAAAAAGAATATGTTTTCAGCAAAACTATATTTCATAAATGCCAATTCAAATTTATAAGAGGTGTCCTTAAAGCGCTCTCAATGGTATCGAAATTTTATAGGGGTGCTTAATTGATTACCAAATCTATGAAATTGATTAGTAATTTTAGTACTCAATTCCAAACCTCATCAATAGCGAAGGTTTTGTATTTAATGAAAAAACCCCATAGATAAAACGCTGTACATTGTACATTACACTGTAATAACTAGGAAAACAAATTTTCTACTGTTCCAAGTTGACTGCATATAAGATGCTAGGCATAAATGAACTTTTGAAATTTGAAATTTCCAAGTAATTAATCAAAAAGTCAATGAAACTCTAGCGTTTTTCTCTTCTAATAATTTAAGAATTTTCATACCTTAGGATTGAAAATAAAATCAATGTCTAGAAGCTCTATTTTCTCCGGCTTGGCACTTTCTATTTTGAGCATGTCTAGATAGAACTGCACTGGGTAAGCATCCCCCACAATCAACGCCACAAATCCTTCCCATTCTCCCTGCAATGTATGCATGTATGCTGGTATGAGAAAAAATATAATTTGTGCAATGTTACAATGAAATTCTTTAGTAACATTAATACAACTAAGTTTATACACCCTCATTTCAATATAATCAAAACTTTTCTTTCTCCATTGGAATTTAGTTGATATCTTTGAAACAAATAACTTAGGGAACACAAAAATAATTGACACAATATTAAACACATCAAAAGAAATATAAGAAATAAGAAAAGCAAACACAATAGCAATAAAAATCATTAATATTTAACATGGCAAAAAATTAAATTAGAAAATAGAATTAGTATATACATCACCTACATCAGACCTATACTTTTATATAATTGCTCAACTTGTTGTCCATTTGAGGCCTTTTTCAAGAAGATGGAGGTGTTCGGGAGAAAGTGCTTAAGGTAGCTATTTTGGGGTTTTCACTTAAACAGGATGGCAAATAAAGAGATTATAAGAAAAAGCAATTTTCAAGATATATTAGAAACAATTGATAAGGGAAGATGGAGCAACCCTGGTCACACCAAATCTACCAACGTCGACAAAACTTTGAAATGCCTTGGACGAAAAGAAGAAAAAAGAACGTCAACGAAAAAGTATAGCAAGAGTTCTCAAGGAAGACTTCAATAAAAAAACTCTCAAACTTGGAGAAAGCTAAAAATCTGCCCTATAACAGAGAAAACTGAAAAAAAATTTTCGTTCTAAAATATATGCCAAGATCTCTCGCTGATACAAAAAAAATTGAAAAACTCAGCTCACTTGAGAAATGGATAATAACACTTTGTTTTCCAAAAAAAGATTGACTTGTTTCCATGACCTTGAACTACCCTTTATGAGACCATTTTTCATCTCAGCACTTATTACGTCCCTTTCTTTAGAATACAATTGAATGCCTCTACGAAGTTTTCAAAGAAGGCAAAGAGCATTTTTGTTCTATTGATATGGCTTTCATGCGAGTTCTTATGAATAAAGAAAATATCTCGAATAAGCAATAAAAACGATAGTATTTCTAGATGCTTCTAGCAAACATGAATTCAAACTTCAGATTATTCACTACCACATTTTTATCCAACTTTATTTTTAAGAATCTTTCATGCTTTAAAACCTTAAACCATCAATAGTTACTATGCCTATAATACTCTTTTTCTTTTCACTAACAACAGCACTTGTTCTCCAGTCATGAGGCATATTTTCGCCATTGCAGATTTTATTTGCTAGATTCCGTGTGGCTGGCTTTTTAGCTTGAGAAGCAGATATATGTTCTTAGACAATTTCAGTGATTAGCTTTGTCTTTCTTTATGATTCTTTATGTTTTCACCATCTCATTTCTAGCAAATGATTTTCTTACACTTTTAATCTTTTGATCTTATATGATTTTTGATTATTATTACCTTCAACTAATTTTTCAAATTATTTCGACTGTCTTTCATTCCTTTTAACTCTTTGTCTGTTTCCCTTTCAATTACTTCAACTACAACTCTTTTATCAGTAGCTTATCGGATTTATTCTTAGCCGACGGTTGTTTTTCCTAAAATATCTAACTTCTTTTTTTCTCTTAGAAACATTTCGACATTACCACCTATTTTCACCATCATGAGACCTTTTTCTACTCACTTCATCAGCTTTTAGAAGTTCTATCTTGCAACATCACTTTTATTGTACCTTTATTATTTCGAAAAAGTTTCTAAATTATCATTTATTATCACTAATATTTCAATTTGAAAAATTTATAACTTCTTAAAAATGAAAATCACAAGTTTTTTTTTATAGTGCGATCATCAATATTATATAAAAGGTTAAATCTTCGTTGTCAAAGAAAATCTATACAAATCTTTTATTTGTTGAGTTGAACATTTATGTTCAAGTTAATATGTCATTTCAGATCACATAAGATACAGGTCAACAATAAACCGATAAAGATGTTAACGGTTTTGTGTCAGTTAAAAACTCATATTCCTGGTAGAACCCCCCAAAAGGAACAAGTTTGGCATTAGAACGTGACTCGATGAACAAAGAGCAATGGTGAAGACTACTTTTTTTCATCTGATGAAAATCTATTGCAAGCAAAAACTTATATTTAGACAAAAAAACTGAAATAACAGTGCAGTAGATGGTGGTCTAAATGACAGCCAAAAAGAGTTTGTGAAAAATCTTGAAAGCTCAGTGGCTGATGGAATGCTCTTGTGAGACTATGCCTAAAATACATATCTTTGGTGTTACATGGATTTTTTAAACGGCCATAATAAGTAAAATGAAGTCTATTTATATTAAGTTTTACTTTAATAATCATATTTAGAGGTTCGTGAAATACACAATAAAAAATTAATTTATTTCGAGTTTTGAAGAAGTTTGTAATAAAATTTCTAAAAAATGAAAATGATTAATTTTCAATTGAGCTGATTAACTTACAGGTTGGTTGAAAACGCCAGGTAACTCGGCATGTTTGCTTTGCCCACTTTTTTTCTTGGCAGAACTTTTTTCCGGAGTTGGCATTACAAAGAAGCTAAAAATTAAAGATTTTAATTCCTTATTTATCTTCTAATGAAATTATCTCTATGGCAACAGACGTTTAAAAGGCAAGAAAGTTATGATTAAATGTTGACTTAGGTTACAAAAATTTTTAACTATTAAATATTTTGGTATATAATTTTCTACGTTTTTTTATAATGTCTCTACTTATATCATTGCTAAAATGTGAATAACTTTTTTTATATTTATTTAACTAGTTAGATAGTTAGTGAAAAATTCTCAAAAAAATTCAACAACAATTTTTTAGTTTTACATTGATTTACTCAACTTTTTTATTAAACTGCACTAAATTAGGTGCTATATGATTTATATAGTTTGTTTCTATCGAATTCTTTTTAACCCTGTACGTGTCCCTTTATCGGAGGATTGAAACGTGAGTTATTAGTATCATAGCTCAACAATATATATTCAATGGATTAACAGTTTTTATTATTTATATAAAAATTTTAATTAGTTGGCTTGTATGAATTTATCAAATCTGCTTCTGCATGTCTTTCTTATCATTTCAGGGCTAAGCAAATGGCTTTGAAAGTTATCTTTGTTTCTGTCTTATTGGCTTTTGTTGTTGGAGTTTTTAGTGAAGATGATGAAGTAGCTAGACTATTAGTTAAAAAGTCCGTACTGAACAATGTTTTAGTGGAAAACAAAGAGTTGACTGTTGAATACACCATCTACAACGTTGGATCAGGGTTTGCAGATCTTACTTCTGTATTTAGTTCTATCATAATCTAATTTTCATTTTTCAAATGCTGTTTCATATAATTATTCATATATAGTGAGTAGTTCTGAATATTTGGAAAAACCAATATTATATCAGAGCAGCTCATGATGTGCATCTGGAAGAGGAAGGATTTCCAGAAAGTTCATTTGAATTAGTGCAGGGGTCCACAACTGCCAAATGGAACCGAATTGGCCCGTGAGTGTTGCTTTGATGAAGTCAATTGTTAAACTTTTTAATATAATGGTGCTTATTAAGTTACCAATAGAAGTGATGAAAATATTTTGTTTTAATTATTAAGGAAGATTTGAATCTACCTCACAAAGGATGTATAGCTTATAAATCTTTATTTATGTATATTAAAACAACACAATGGTTTTTGAAAAAATTCTACAAAGTTATTGACAAGAATATCTTACATTATTAATACATCTTTACTTTATTACTGCTCAATAAATATTTAATTTTAAATATGAGTTCTTTATTAACAGTTTGTAAATTTTATGGTTAAAAATGTTCCACTAAAAATTAAAAGCTTTCTATTTAATCAACTAAAAAAAAAATTTAGTCTTCAATGATTTATTTTTTATTACTTTGACTTGATGAGAAATCAAAAATGTCTTCAACTATAAACCTTGTTATGTTGTTAAATACCCAGTCAACTCAATACACAGTGTGAGACCATTGAATTGAAAGCATTAAAATAACTGCAGCAACACCAATGTGAGTCATGTAGTTGTGTTGAAACCCCTCTCTTCAGGCTCATACAACTTCTCTGCAGCCTCCATTTCTTACCTGCCTTCAGAGACTGCCACTGAGTATAAGGTTACAGTATTGGCACTTCAAGTCATGAATCTATAACATAAATGTTCATAAAAATTGAGTGTGTTTTTGCAAATTAAATCAGATATTAAGCTGTTTGCATATTAGTATATTTTGTTCACGGTATAAAGTCCAACTCCATCGATGTGAAATCAAGCAATGTAATATTTTTTTATCATTATTGTTATGGCTATGTAGGCTGTTTCACCATTTTATGAATGTAAATTTTTATTTAATGAAAGCTTCTGTTTTATATATAGGAATCTCTAAATAGTGATGTCTACAATCATTTTTTGAGCAAAGTAAGGACAACAAACACAAAGTATTTATTAAATGACACGAAGCTTTTCATAAGGCTAGTTTAAATTATTAAATGAATATAACTTAATAATTTAAGCTAGCCTTATGAAAAGCTTCGTGTCATTTAATAAATACTTTGAGATTCAGGCTATTGTACTTCATCATTGTTTGAGCATAATAAATTTTAAATGATGTTCTCCAACATCTATATCTATCAATGCTTGAATATTAAGAACTTTTTTCTTATAATCCATTAGTTGATTGAAGTTATATGATACTTAATCCATATGATCTGCTGGTAACAATCCTCAACAAAATCTCCATATAAACCTCAGCCAATACCAAGTCACCCATTCAAGAACCATTTTTAGTATATGTTCAACCACAACTTATGACAACTGCCATTAAACATTTAGCTACACCTGTAGATATAATGTCCAATCAAATAGTATCTCACAACAGGAGGGGTTCACAAGCGCCCTGGGTACAGGGTACTTCATGCAGTTCAAGGAGTATGACAGGAAGTACTCCGGACATGTGGTATATTGGCGTTCTAATATATCTGTGACTGTATGCTGTGTGATGTGAAGTATAAGTGATTGATTTGGTGTACATTCCATATTGTTTGATAGAGTTTTTCTTGTTCAATTAATTTCAAGCAAAAACTCATTAAATGTATCTTTTATATTTAAAATCAATTGATTTTGTATGTAAAATTATCTTTTGTTCTTTATAATAATACAAATTTTAGTTAACACAAACTGAAGAAAAATTAAGTCACCTTATATCATTAATACCATATATTAATAATATTAATATCTTCAACAGTTGGACTGGGCAGCATTTGTTATAATGACCCTACCATCGTTGGCCATTCCTTATCTCCTCTGGCAGTCCAGTAACAACAAGTACAACAAAGTCAAAAAGAATTGAAACAATACCCATATGTTGTATATTATGACTTTGGTCTAGTGGGGGTGCATCGAGATATTAAGTAGGATTTTGGATGTTTAACTAAGTCATGGTTCATGTGGTTGATTTTCGGGTGTTCTTATGATGATGGTTCACAGTGCTAGTTTATTTTTAATTTAATTATTACTAATTTATAATTAATTAGATATTTTGTATTTATTATAAATCTGAATGTTGTTTTATAGCGTCTTTTCCTTATGATAGTGGGTGGTTTGGCACTCGTTTTCATCGTCTTCGCTCCAATCATTAAACGAGTGTAATGTTATCTTTGTTCTATCGAATCTGTAGGGGTATAAACGTTGTATATTGAAAAAAATACAAAAAAAGTTGGTTGTAAAGAGTTACATTGTGGTGGTCAATACAATCATTTGTTGTTCAATAGTACAGGCTAATCGTCAGCCATTTCTCAAAGAAAGTCTTTCATCGAGTTCTTATACGAAGTGTATTACCTCGAAATAATCTTCAATTTTTTCCCGATATTTATCGTAAAATTAAGGAAAAAATCTAGCTTGTAATTCGTGCTGATCTACAGTTGATATAAGCTCGATATCAACGAGGAAGCTTCTCGAAGGGTATTAAATTCCCGATAATAAAAAATTATCTTTTAAAAGTGTTAATAGAAATCCTAAAAAAACTCACCGTAGAAATGAACTTTAAAGGCTTTTCCATCGAAACCAAATATAGGACTACCTGTTGAAATCAGAGACTTCAAATTATCAGTTTTTTAATGCCATTTCATGTGTTTTATGAATTCAAAATGTAACATTTTGTGTTTTAAATTTTTTAGAATAGTTTTTCTTTGTAAATATTCAGTTTTAATCAAAATAAAACTATCAATCGACACTCAGAATTGGTAAGTTTGTTAATCAGTCATTTATTGAATATGTTCCAAAAAAAGTGAAATCCAATCAACTTGAATTAACTTTTTTAAAATATACTTCCATCTATAAGTAAAAAATTTTCATCATGAAAACCACAAAGCTTTCAACAAGCAAAAGTGAAAGTACAAAGCTTTAAGTTGAATCAGTGAAATAAATACAATTTCATAAATTAGTGCTATAATAACTGAAGAACAATGAATATAATCCCAAATACTCGCTTTTTTGGACTTTTTAACATATATCTTTTTGATAAATAAACTATCAGAACCAAGTACTAATTTAAATAAATTTAACATTATAGTTTTTTGAATAGAGGGTAACAGTTTTTTCCCATTGAAACCACAATCGATCATTCATCACGTACCAAAGTTTCTTCAAGCACATCATAACAATATACTTTATGTTTTAAGCGGTAACAAAATTTTATTGAACATATATTAATCAATATACACTATGTATCAAACGAGGCAGAAATGGAGTCGAGAGGAGCTGACAGGACACTACTGCAGTGTTCCTTATGTCATCAGCTGCTGGCTGGCAAGAAGTTGCTATATATTTGATACTTCATTTATTTCTCTGTTATCTCTTTTTGTTCATGTAACTTCAATTTAGTTTTTGATATTATGTTCAATTGCCGATATTAACGTGCATAAGAATGTAGTGGACTTTGAAAATACGGATGTTTGAATGCCGAAACCATCAAAAATCCGGAATAAAAATGCGAAGAATTTTCCAAATTTGAAAAATTCATATTTTAATGATTATTATCGAATTTGTTGATTAATTACAATGAAATATATATAAAGTGAGTAAATAATTAATTCGAAAAGGTTTAGAGAGAAAAATGAGAATTTCACAGAATTAAAAATTAAAATAAAGGAACATTTGGATATGATTTAACTAAATTGCAACTAAAAATTTTTAAATACTTTTATTCTAACTTTTTAGTTAATATCTAAGAAGTCCCATTTAAATGTTTTTTGTTTATGAATGCGTGAGAACCATACCCTAACTTCATCATCAGATCTGCAATCTAGCAATGAATTTTAGCTTTGATAACGAAAACTTTTCTTCAGAATCTAGTTTTGAAATATACGAAACAATTAAAAACCATTCGGAAAATTTCAGTTTTTAAGAATATTAAATCTTAACTTTCTATATTTACTGGAGAGAAGGAAGGATTATTCAGTTATATACGACTTAGCACCAAGTCGATGCAGTCACCTCAAATCTCATTTAGCTCACTTCATAGAGGATTTAAATTTTCATTTAAGGATTAAAAACCAACATGATGGTGTATGTAGATAATGAAGTATAATAAACGATCAAGGCAAGATGGTCTTCCAAACATCACAGCAAGAGGAAGTTGTGAAGGTGTTTGTATAAGTGTCAGTGAAAGGATATCTCTTCAGAATTATAATTGGATTTATTCATAAATATTTTTTCATTTATAATTCCCAAATTACTTGAAAAAAAAATTAAATTATATTCTAAAAATAAATATAAAAAAAAATAGTATACAGGTTATCAATCACACAACTATACGAAAATTTTTCCTTGTATTATATACGTCAAGTTTTAAGAAAACTTAACTTTGTCGACATATTCAAGAATCTAACAACGCCCAGATTCCGACGTGGCCGTATAAGAACCTCTTGAAATGCCAACCTTGATACCGTACCGACACAAGCTGATAAACCATTTAACAATTGTGATAATGCATACTAAAACCAAAAACCCATAAATCTTTGCTCAGATACCTCAAGCATGAGAACAAGCCCGTGTGTGGGTCGTGCTTTGAGAACCACTGTGCTCACCGCTGCATCAGCTGTCACAATGTCATAGGACCTGACCAGCGGGTCTGTATGCCTCGAATGTTTCAAAATAACTTATCAGCTTCGCTTAAATTAGCTGAACACAGTAGTTTAAAAATAAAGAAATTCTTAAAGCTGTTGTCGATACTCTGTACGTTACTTTTTATAGAGATTATCTTTTTGGCCACTATACTTAATTATATAGACAATTTCATATGGATTTTATGAATCTCAAGTTATTTTTCAGATTCTAACATGGGTTTTTAACATAGTTTAATAAGTGAAGGTTTTTTAGAAATTTTTTACAAATATATCATCACTATCTTAACTATCTGAACGAATTTATAGGAGGCACATTTCAAAGAGAACCACTGGCACGTCTCTTGTTTCTCATGCTGGTCATGTAACCTTCCCCTGGTCGACAAACAGTTTGCATGCAATTCAGATCATATCTTTTGTCTCAAATGCTACCAGAAAATACCCGCTTCCAAATGTTGCAAGTGTGACTCTTATTTCAGAGATGGTATGTTTCTTTGGTTTTAATGTTTCAAAGCATGTTGACACCTTTGAAGAAATGTATTTTGAAAAGAATTATTGAATGACAAAACTATTAAATTTTTTGTAATCCTTGTTTGATTAATAATTTTTAAACATGATAAAGTAACGGAAATTTTATGGATTTTGATTGAAAGGGAGTACGGACGTAACCAAATACATCGGTAGATGGTTAATGTTCTTTGTAGTATCGATGGAAACAACCCATATCGCACTCACTTATATTAGATAGCAAAAACTTCATAACCTATCATTCACTCCTTCAAACACATGAACACAACCACAACGAACACAGGCCAGGTCAAATACGAGTTTGATGGCGGTTATTGGCATGAGGATTGCTTCAGGTGTCAACATTGCCGTGACCCGATAAAGGCCAATCTCTTTGTCCTTCACAATGATGATCCACTTTGTGTCACATGTTATGAAGTCAACTATGCACCCAAATGTGCCCAGTGTCACAAGGTGCCATGCAAGTTAATGCCCTTATTGAAGTTGTATTGGTGTTTTCGAAGTTATATTATATTATAAACTATTATTTTTGTAACATTGAAAATTTTTATAGATTAGATAACTAGTAGCATTATATATAAAATTGGTTAGCTATTCTATTATTATTACTCAAAGATTTTTATTATTTCAACTTACTGTGACCAATAGTAAAAAAAATAAGTTATAAATTATTTCAAAGTTTTATTGAATTGAAGCATTTAAAAATCGGTGTTTGTAATGTTTAAGGTTTTGTTCAAGCTTTCGAATAGAATTCAAAGTTGTGTGAAAACTCAAGTACATATACTTGATCAGAGATAATTTTTAAAAACCACATATACATCTATAGAAATATTGATTTTTTACCATAATTTTTTTTGCATAAAATCTCATTAATACCTAGAATTTTTTAAATAAAATGAAGTTAATAATGACAAGATAATCAACAATGGAGGCTTGAGGACAGGGGGTCTGAGTTGGCATGGATCTTGCTTCAACTGCCATGTATGCAACAAGTTTGTCTTTTACTTCTCATTACCATCAACTTTGAGGGAAAAATTAAAGTTTCTCTTAAGTTGTTTTTATTTAAGCTTTATCGACAGTTAAGCCATAATCACTGAAGGCTTAGTTTTAATCTTTGCCAATTGAACGTCTTTAATGTTTATTGTTTATATTGAAATTTTAATCTCATTATTGTTACTAATAAGGAACTTGTCTGAGAGTGATTTCATGATAGTGGACTCCCAAATATTTTGCTACCCTTGCTTCAAACAACAGAACGATAAGAAATGCTTTCGGTGCTCTGATCATATCAAGGGTTTATTTTTTAACATTTTTAAACTCATGACAAGTATTATTATAGGTTTTTCTGAATTTTAGTATTGATAAAACCAACAATAAAAATGCCACCTACAACATCTACCTCACCGCAGGAGAAAGCAACACTAGGTCTGTTTCATTTGAAGGCAAACATTGGCATAACGGGTGCTTCAACTGCAAGAGCTGCGGATTGAACTTGGTCGATAAAAGTTTTTTAGTGGCTGAGAATGAAGTGAAATGCCCTTTCTGCGTCAGTGATAGTCATAAGTTCACAGACGAGTCAGCTGATCCTTTATGATTACCTTGATTAAACATCTATTTTATACTTGTTAAACTTTTGAATTTTTTTATATTTATTACTATAAATTTTCAAATGGCTTCAAAGTTAATGTGTTTTTTAAAAGGTTTGAGCAAACCGAGAGTTTCCATTCATGAATATTATCACAATAAGTCCGAATACAACTGATATATCTTTATGTTCAATATCCCAGTGTAGAGCAAATGCAATACCGCATGTTAAATAAAGGCCGAGATTTATATTTTAATTGTTAATACCCTAATTCTTTGTTATTTTATTTTTTTAATATTAAACAACCAAGATTGAGGAAGGTATAAAAATACGTGAAGATTGTGCATTTAAAACGTCTGTTTAATACCATGAGACATATAAGTGCAAGTTGACCGGGTGGTCTTGTTAGTAAGCGGTTTATTACCAATTAAGGTATTTGAAGATATTAATTAAATTAGATTAATTTTCATTTAAATTATATTCAATTAAAATACCTTCCAGGGTTTTAATGTTGTAGTAAACTACCTCTGTTGTTATGATTATTTTCAAAAAATTAAAACGTGCGCCATTTCAGTTGGATGTTTATTAGGGAAATGAACTCCAAAAACACATACAGTTATATGAAGTATGATTACTCTGCCCGTATAGCTCAGTGGTTAAGCATTAAACTTAGTTATCCAAATTTACCGGGTTCGATCCCGTGTTTGCCCGACAATTAACACCTGTCCCACAGTGTGTTTTCGGTACATTAAATTAGTAGCTAAATAAATACCGCATTTCTTCACATTACTTGATCTTGTTTCAAAGACCTCTCCTTTTGATGTGGTTCTGTAAGAATCAAAAAGCTCCACAAAAACTCAAACTATTCATAGATAAATAGGTTTGTAGATACATATTAAAGATCTCTAAAGAAATTTTTTACATTTGGTATTCAAGCAAAATCCTACATCAATAAAGACTATCCTTTTCATCATCATTAGTTACATCTAAAGAACGTCAAAAAACTTGCTTTTCGGTCAATAAACCGTTCAAAATTTTAGAATAATCTAATTACAGCTATTTAAAGCTGTATATTGATTGTGTTTTAATTTCTTGTTGGTTATATTTAATATAAACTCTATATTTTTCACCCGTGTCGATCTAATTGCTTGTAGCAGGTGTTAGTTCTGTATGGATACTTTGGGACCTTGATCAATTTCTTGTGTGGGTGCATGGTTGATATATTAAATACATTCTGCTATCAATTGCACACCTATCTACATCATACATGACAGTTAAGTCGAATGATGCGGTATTGTTACAAAGGGTGACAACTTTTTTAAAACTAATCTTTATTAAAGGTTTTTATAACGCAGATTAAAGTTTCGTAAAGAAAACGGCATTTTAAATATGGAATCTAATTAAAGCTATTAAAAACTGAGAAAACAGAAAATAAAAGTTTTATTTTAGAGTATTTGAATGCCGAACTCATAATTTGCAACATAATATGAATGATCAATTAGAGAAAAATTTTACATTTTTGAAAAACCTGAAGTTTATTATTCAAGGTTGATAGTTGAAATGAAACACTGAAATTAAACGAGAATACTAAAGAAATTATTTATTTTCTAACATAAAATCTCCGTCAAATTCTTTGAATTCATTTTGATCGTTTATAAATGTTTAGTAGAACGTCTTTAAATGGTTGCTCAGAGTGGTTCTTTTTGATTATGCATCACCTTCTCAACACGCCGTAAAGATAATAATTTGAATGCAGTTTCCTCGAAGACCTCAAACTTTGACTACGTCGTTTTCTATCCTTGATTATGCTAAAGAAACTTTCGTCTTTGTCATCATCACCATCCGAATCAGCCTCTGGCACTATTGTGTCTGCAAGAACCCACATTATGCATGGGTCATCTTCAATCAATAACAAGGAGTCTTATTCAACTGCTTATTCAAATGACTCATATTGCTTACATACAACAAAGTTATTACACAAAATAGAAAATATGAGACAGAATTATTTAAAAAGTGAATTTAAAATTGATAAAGAAAAAAACTGATAAAAAACCTTCATGGTCGAAAATTTGATGAGCTGGTTTCGACGTGAAAAGCCTGAAAGTTTCACAAAACTATTATGGTCTTTCAAAGTATACACATAACATCTTTTCTACCTTTCAAGGGTATTGACGGGGAGAGAAATAATTACACATGTGAAAAGGAAAACAACCATTAAAATAAGCATGACAACAAGATCCACTGTGAAATATGATTTGAATTTTTATATATAGTTTCTTATGCAAATTTATAAAATTACCATCTTCATCGTCAACTTCGCTTTCTGCACTTCCAATGAGGTTCACGTCAAATTCGAAAAAAAAATTTGAGAAAATATTAATGAATGAATTTAATAATTTAACTGAATAGTTACATTCGATAACTTCATTGAAATGACATGTTTTATTTAAACAATTAAAATATTGAAAACACAAACGGCAGATAACCTAAATCCTCATAGCCATCTGTGTTATCTGTAGTTAGAGTTATAATATGCAATGTTGTAATATTTATAAAGCGCTTTTTCTTATAGTTCTAAATATCTGCAACAAATTTAACGTAGCAAATACACACTGTAGCTCAGAAGCCCAACTCGGGATCGAACCTTATAAATTTAAACAATCGGTCTAAGGCTCTACCAACTAAGCCACACGGACCAAAAAGATAATATATAACATTTTTTTAAAAATTATTCAGCTTCTTAATGCATTATAATATTTCCGATAATCCTTGAGTTGAATGATGCACAAAGGTGGTTGTAAAATACATTTTTAGTTTTTTATATATTTTTAGTGTGTTCGAGAACCTAAGTCATTTTGCAGAAGTATTTTGTGTACACTCATCTTAAACATGGCGTAATGATTAAGGATTAACTAAGTAACCCAAGTTTAAATATATAATCGGTGACTTTCAAAAACATCTCATGGTAGTTGTTTTGAGAAATCGAAAACTTCGAGATTAAATAGTGTTTTTGCATCATCATCTTTCAGAATATTTTCAAAACTTCAAACTTTGAAAAGTCTTAGGATCAGTTATTTTTTTGAAGAGTTTTTCAAAAGTTAAAAATGAAATTTTTTTCATAGAATTTCTTTTTTGAAAGATCTTTTCAAAAAGTATCTCATATTGAAGTTTTAAGCCCTAAAAAGTAACCAAGTACATAAGATGGCATTAAGAAATCCTCAATTTATACCTCAATACATATTTTTATAAAAACTTTTTTTGCTTGAAAAAGTCTATTGAACTTGTTTATAAAATGTAAATATGGACAACTGAAGCAATAAAAGTTGATTTAAAGGGCCACTCAATGTATGAAGTATAAGATCTGTTCTCGCATAATACTTAATAATCCTAAAAATCCTTCTCTGCCATAAACAGATATAATTGCTAAATAAAATAAAAATAGAACTTTAATCATTTGTTTAAATTTTTGTTTTGTTTAAATAACATGAAATAAAAGCATTTGAAAATTTTATGATGTTAATGAAAAGCTTGGTACTCTATATTGAAAAGTTATTAGTGTTCAACAATTATTGCTTTCATTATCTTCTGACATTCAATTATAAATTTCCAGATAAGAATAATCAACTAGCCACAATAAAACGAGTATGTTTCACAAATAAATACAAATAAATGTCATTAAGATACGAAGTTTTCTTAAAAAAGTAACATTTTCAGGTATATATACTTGAAAATGTTACTTTGTTAAGAAAACTTCGTATCTCAACAACATTTACTTGTGAAATATACTCGTTTTTTTAGATAAGATTTGATAAAATTTTGAGACACTCCTCATTAATAAAATGGGAAACATTGTGAACTGTTTTGATATTGGGAAGATTCATTATTATTATCAGCTATAAACGACTATAAAACTAAAGTCTAATTAAAAATAAAATAACGTGAACAATTTCAAATCTTACTATTTTCAGAACGAACTGAGCGAAATAGGAAGGTAACAAGCAAGAGAATCAAAGGTGGTTTGAAGCATAGCGTTCTTTGTAGGCGATAAAGCATTTAAGTCCCATTAGAAAATTAAAGCAAATTAATATTTTCAATTGGTCAATTCTTAAGTTTTATCTCTTCTAATTTGGCAATTGTTTTGAGTTATAAAATAATTTGTTTCTTTTTAACATGAATTAAAAGGAAAAACTATATCTTATTTTGAATTAAAAAGAAAAGCTATATCTTATTTTGAATCAGTGTCTGCATTGAAATTAATGAGTTCCATATATTATTTCAAAAGTTCCTTAAAAACAAAACTTATAAATAAGCAATTTAAATACAATAAATTAAAAAATTGTAACAAAAATTATCTAAATGTTTATTTATATTTTTGTTTGTGCTTATTAGTTAATTAATATCATAGCGCACAACTTTTAAAATGTATTTATGTCCCATCTCAACGTCAACGGCGCTCAATAAAAAACCAATCTAAGTCAAACATTTCAATATAAAATGAGCAAGGTTTCTATAAAACTTAGTAAAAAAAATATTGTTTTATTTCCCTTTTCCTTTCATCTAACACCCATCGAGAAGCACTTTGTCCATCTTGTACGCTAACCACTATCGTTCCATTAGGGGGCTTGTCCTTCCGTTTACTTCTTGCTTCCAAGACTTTTTAAATTCAAATTTGACTTTAAGGATTTTTTTTAGCATTCTATTTTTGAATTAGTTTTTTGTGTTGATTTTTACTGAAGCTACATACTTCAAAAAACACTAAAGTTTTAAAAATTTTATTGAGCCATCCACTGGCAAATTCAAAAACAAACAAAAGCTAGAAATCACAACTAGAAAAGTTCAGTTTTACCACCGTTGAATGAGGCTTGGTTCAAAGATTTTAAGGCAAGATTACATTTACATTCAATAAATAACACTCAAAGATCGACTAATATTTAATTGTACTTAATGCAAGTGAAAAAAAACAAAAATTCTCTAATTTACGCTTTAATTGAATACACATTTCAAATTGTTGAAAGTTTTTTAAAACTGATCTAGGTGAATGCAGTAAAGTTCGTTTAAAGCAACTTAAATAATTCATTGAAATATTTCAAAAAATAACTGAAATAATTTCTTTGAATTTATAAAAGTACTTTAAACTTATTTTGTGATTTAAATAAAATGGAAAAATAAACAGAGCTTAAGATAATATCTACAATTTTAAATCTAAATGATATGGAAGTATAACAAAATGAAATCTCAACAGAGTTCGCTACAGGTTTTGAAACTATGGAATAAATAGTATTCAATTCAATGATTGATTATTGGAATTTTTGACTTCTTCTGCCAATGCTTCTCTGAGCGAGTCTTGCGGTGGTTGTTGGCTCGAAAGTTGACTTGGTTTTGGTTTCTGTAGTGGTTGATCTTCTAGATCTTGTTCTGTTTGTGGATAAGTGCACCACATTTGCTGCAGTGCCTGTGATAGGTTCAGAGCTTAAAGTTGACGAAGTCTTTCTTATGGCACGACCATTGTTATCTGGGAGAGAAATATGAACTATATAATAATCCAAAAAACTATCTTTTTTATCGATAAAACAAGCAAAAGATTCAAAGTTTAAACTTCGAATTTAAACAAAAATAACTATTTATAACTGGTTCCAACTTTCACTTCGAAATTAAATTTTTATTCAAAAAATCAAAAAATGTTGAAACCCACTTTTCATGCAAACGATAGGTGTTCGTATGGGATTGAAACTGTCTGTCCAAATTCCACCGTTGCTGTAATCGAAGAACGTGAACACATTATCGGCTGGCAAGTGGATAAGGGTCGGGAAGGGGTAACCCTGATACCAGTTGGTGTAGTTTGACACGAATACTGTTGAAAATCGATAATTTAAAACATTAAAATGTGTTTAAAATAAGGAAAAGTAACATATTCAATGCAAATCATTGAATTTAAAACCAACTTAGTTAATAACTTTTGATGAACCAAATGTTTTACATTGAATCATTGTTTAAATCGCTTCCAAAACCAAGTTTTATATTAAATAACTCTAACCAGAATTATGCCTCCATTCCCAGGTGTGCTTCACTAAGCCAACCCAGTAGTTCTCCATCGGCTTTGTGAACCTTTTGAAAACTTTTTCCAATCTTTGAGCAGTGAAATTCGGAAAAATTGCTAAGTTTCCTCCTTTCAAGTAGCAGTGGTTCTGAGCTTGAAACCAGTTTATGCCTTTTTTGTTTTCGGTTTCATAACTTACGTAGCAGTTGCCATCAAAATTCAGAAATTTTGTGCTGTCTGGATCGGATGTATGACATGGACCTGCAAACAAAAACAAAATCATGTTAACAAAAATAATTTTTAAAATAATAAAATATTCATAATACTCATGGCGATAATGAAAGGAAAAAAAATTTGAGTAACTCAATGCCCAAATCTCTTCATGAAATATAAATGCAAGAATAAAACTAATCTTCGACATAAATCAAACAAATCTCGCTCATTATTTACGTTATTTGTTGTTTTGATGTTATGTGGGCCACAATCCTAGAACTAGTTACGAGATACCTCACAAAGGTACACATATAGAGTGGCATAAAAGAACAATGAACACCTACCCTCGAAGAGGCATATATGGTCTGTAAGGAGGGTGGTGACGTAGGTCATGCCATAGATGCCCTTGAATGGAAGGTACCTCAGTGTGGCAAAAGGATCACTGTTCACCACCTTCACTTTGTAGCTCGAGTGAGACAATGTTTCTGTGTGGGTGTTCATGCTTGAATAGGCTGCATCAAGAATATGAAAATTTTATAAAACTTTTGAAGGGTATTTAATGCAAACCATCAAAGGGTGTATGGTCAAGCCACCTCCACTGGCCTCCTCTGCGGATCAGATTCAAAATAACTTTTTTATTATGCATCATAGGACTCTTTTTGAAGTACGCCATCACATCTTTTTGCACTTCATCATTGTAGATCTCCAACAGCCAACTGTCGCTATGCCATTGCTTGCACAAGTCATCAGCCTCAGAAATGGAATTCACAAATCTTGGTCGGCTGTCACTGCCGAAGCAATAATTCGAGGGGCAATGCCATTTGAAGGTCGAGCTCTTGGCTACAACAGCTAAACACAACAACAAAATTGTCCCTGTATGCCATGAAGATGAAAATGGAATATTTTTTGATTGTATAACTATATTGAATTGATTTTTATTTGAATAAATTTCTTTTAAATATTAAAAAGTCTTAAAAGCTTTAAAATCAAATTTCTAAAAATACACTCTACATATCACATTATTTTTAGTTTGAGTGACTTTTGGTAATAAAATCGAAACCTATCAATCAAAAATGATCATGTGAAGTTTTAACTGCAACCCTTTATTCCAGCCCGTTATGAGTGTGAGTCATTGTCTCGTTTATATTAGCTACTTGCAAACAATTGATTTCGTCTTGTGAAAATACTAACTAATCTATCAATTTTCTCATAATGCATAAGATATTAATTAATAGTTTTCACTTTTCGATAAAATATAAGCTTTTTTTCTGGGTCTGAGCAGATTATGGAAAAATTTCATTAAAAAAAAACAATGCTAATAACAAAAATATTAAAAAGGTTCCCTGGTTACTACTGTTAATGAGAAATTTGTCTAACCTGCTTGTTTAAAGGGCTCAAGGTATTAAGACTATTACTTCATTCACTACTAAGCTTATCAATGTAACTATGAGTGAAATTCTGACTCATTCATTCAAATTTATTGCGATTGTCTGAGAACTTTTTCTATGAGAAAGAAAAGAAACACTATGAAAAAGGCTTATTATTATTGTTATTACTACGTTGCTCCTTGCACCAATAAAATGAAGTTTTATATAAAACAACAAAAATAAAAAATACATAATATTTATAATATCACAGCCTCTGTGCATAGTTTCTTTCGTGAATTAAATGCTCCAAACAAATTTGAACATCTCACGGGAGGTAATTAAGTTTCGCCAATAAATCTAATTATTTAAAATTTTCTTCTATTTGCTCTTTCACTTAAAAAAGTTTAAATCAATTAAATAATTTTGAGCACTTAAAATAATTGCATTGATTTGTCTGCAATCGAAAATGCTTTCGTCGTAGATATTCTAAAAATACACTAGAAGCTTTTATATTTTCAAATTTCAATTTTATATAAATTATAAATTTCATAACCACAATTTCCAAAAAAAATGCATCAAAAACATTCTCAAATACTATTAAAGATTTTAAAAAAATTTTTCCATCAACCTAATTTAACATTTTAGCAAAAGTTGAAAAATAATTAACTGAAATAAAATACTCAGCAAAGTAGAAAAAAGTAGCACCAACCTGTAAGCTTCATTGTAGACTGCATTCTGTAGTGCAAGTTGATCTCAAGTCTCAAGTTACGCTTGCCAAGCTGAGCTTCGGTCTTATATATAGCCTCGTTGGTGTTAGGGAGATGTGTGAAGCCTTGAGTCAAACCCAAGTACCTACGCAAAAGTAATGACTAAAACTGCTAGTTCACTATAAATATGGCTATTCATTGAGAAGTTGTATTATAAAGGCATGAATGAAAGGTATAAGTGAACCACAATGCTTGTAAAAGGTTATATAAGTGAATATATTACTTTGAGCCTTCTATTCATTTTGATCAAACGTATATAAGTGATTAATGCTCTAATGAAAAAACAATAAATGAAATTTATTAATTATTTTTTTATGAATTATTTTTTTTATTATTTTTTACTTTTTACACAATTGTATTGATAATTTTTCGTTGTTTAGTTAGTCATACTCAGTTTTTTTCAGACAAATAGAGTAAAAATAAATGGTTTTTAAGAATTAAACTATGATACGATTGTAAGCATTCTTTGAACTAATTATCCTTTTTATTTAATGAATATGCATGATTTGCAATGTTTCCAATAATTTCTAAAATTTTTGCATAATTTTGAGAAATGAGGAAATTCTGTCATTTAAATGAGTTTCATAGTGAAAGCATGATTCACAACAACATCAATTAATGAAGATTTATTTTTAGATATTTATTCAAATTTTTTTTAAGCTTAAAAAAGTAATATTTATTTGTTATTTTTATTTTTCTCCAAAATATAATATGAAGAGTTTGAACAAATGTGCAATTAAAAAAAATCAGGCAAAATGCACAAAATTTTTCTAAAAAACACAAATCTAATGGCTTTAAACATTACCTAACTCACTAACTCACCACCTAACTAACTAGAGATTTCAAATGACTCAGAACCTTGATAGGAGCATTGTTATTAAATTAGTACTTAGACTACACCTAGTTAATCTTTTGTCTGTAGTCAATGTAGGTTTGAAGCCAAACCTTTTAGTTCAAATGGATTCTAATGTTTAGATTTGAAATGGTTAGGCTGATAAAATCATTGCACCTCTTCTTTGGGGGTTTTTGCAAGACAAAATTCTATTATCGCTGAAACCACTTTTCATTTCGTAATTAAACATTTATGTTTTTGAAGTTTAAACTTCAATTTGAGAATTTTTAAGCAGTGAACCATTTATAGGGTTTTTCAATTCAATTCAAAATCTTTGCAATTGACTTCCAATTCTTTGCATTTGCGCACAAAATCTTTGCATTTGCTTACAAAATTTTTGCAATTGATTACCAAATTTCAAAAAGAAATTAAGTTTGATTATTCAAAAAATAAACGAAATTTTGTAAAAATTTTATTTTTCAAGTTCAAAATAAATTTTTTAAATTGAAATAAAAAAACCGAATAAAAAATTTTTTTTGAGGTATTTTGAGCTTCTCTCTGAAAAGTACCAAGTACCGTGTTCTTAGTATTCGCGGAATATATATAATCAAATATTTTGACAGTTTTATAAATATATTTGCAGTTTGGTAAAACTGATAAAACTCTCAAGTGCCATAAAGTGCTGTTTTAAAACTTTTAAAGTCATCTGAAGAGCATAGAAACGCCATAAGAAAAATTTTTTTTTTGGGTTTTTTTATTTCAATTTAAAAAATTTATCTTAACTTGAAAAATAAATTTTTTACAAAATTTCGTTTATTTTTTGAATAATCAAACTAAATTTTTTTTAATCAATTTTTTTTTGAAATTTGGTAATCAATTGCAAAAATTTTGTAAGCAAATGCAATGATTTGAAAGTCAGTTGCAAAGATTTGGAAGTCAATTGCAGAGTTGGTAAGCAATTGCAAAGATTTTGAATTGAATTGAAAAACCCTATATATGATATAATGTTTTTATTAGCAATATCTAAATTTTATCGGATAAAATATATTCAACGAAAAATAGCATTGAAGTTGTTTTTGTAATGAAGTAATGAAAGCAATTTTAAATGTTGTCGTTAACTATTCATATTATCTGACTCTATAATGATGACATGCAAAGTTTAGTTTGATTGTAATGTTTATCATTGTTTTCACACGGAGCTTCATAAAGAAACGAAACTTTTGCTAAGATTTGAGAATTGCATTCATAATGAAATTATATTTATTTTTTTAATACTTATTATGAAAAATAATAAATCCTTTTTTCTACCAATAGGTCTTTAGTAAATTATCAAATTTTGTTCTAATAAATGGGCAACTTGCACTTTTCGCGAGTTTTATGTTCATCAAACGAGCGTGTGAAAATTTATTTCTAGAAGTTTGTTCATTTTTAAGTAGAAATCTTTTAAAAGATTCTAAAAATTAAACCTGTAAACTAATTTTTTGATTTATTCACTTTATTCCAAAGAATTATTTTATTAATGTTTAATGATAAATCACTACCAATCGGTTTTTTTGTTTTCTTCTAAATAAATATACCTCGTAACTCATAGCTGAATTGTATAGATGGGCTTTGTTTTGAAAGACAGAGAAGCCAGAAATTGAAAATCACTTTGCGTGAAATTCAGCACAAAAACGTGATTTACGTTTTGAAGTTGTCAAGCTCAACATACTAAGTCACATGGGTTTTGCAAATCTAACGACGTGCGCTATTGAGAATTACTATTGAGTGTGTCATAATTAAACCTCATGGAAACTATGGAAAAAATTTATAGGGATTGTTATCAAAATACATTGTTTAAAAGTTATTAAAAAATAATTTGAACATATGCATGCTTGAATCACTAATTAGTTTGAGTTTGTATTATTTAAAGTTTTTCACCAAATAGTTTTTTCTTCACATGAAGATTGGCTCAAACCAAAAAAATGATTTTATTTTATAAAAAAGCATTTGGAAACGAGAAAAATCGTCATTTTTATTTTTTTAACAGACTTTTTATAACTTCAAAAACTTTCAAAAGTCAATTATCATCTCTCAAACATCATTGACTCCAACAAAATTTGTTGTCGATATCTCTTCAAACAAATATTTAGAATTGATGTCACAAAAATCACTTTCATACTAATGTATTGCTACGCTATCAATCAGGCAAAGTTTACTTATACATTTTTTTCTGCGACTATTTTCATCATTGCAAAACAAACTAAATTGAAATAAATTTTTTAATTAAATCACCTTGGGACTTATGGAGTAAAATACCCCTAAGTTATTATTATTAAGATTTTTATAGCGCACAGTTATCAATTCAAGATTGCTTCAGAGGCGCTCAAGGTTTGTAAGAGATTATGACTGGGGATGTTTATGGTATAAGTGAGTTTTCAAAAGTTTGCGAAAGTTCTTGAGAGAAGGTGATGAGCGCAAGTTAGAAGGAAGTGAATTCCACAGACGTGGAGCCTGGTGAGAAAAAGAGCGACTAATAAGCAAGCCTGAAGAAACAGGTTGATGAAGCTGGAGACCAGAGTGCAAGGATCTGAGTGGTTGACGTGTGTGTCTGATTGACAAAAGATCAAAAAGATAAGCAGGTTGTTCAAGCTTGAGAGTGCATGCAATGAGCCAAAGTAATTTAAACTTGCATCTTTGGGTGACAAGTTCGTCACACATTACTTTTATATTATATAATTTTATTCATTAAATTTTTTCAAAACGTTAGTAGTATTTATAATTTAAATCACTCGATGATTTTGGATTCTAAAAATTATTTGAACTTTAAACTAAAATTTTCAGTTTTTCTACATATCTGCAGGGCTGAAGATAACTAATGGCAGTGAAAACTATTGGAAATCTATTTTTGTCAACACAGTTTTCAAAGCATCGAGTTACTCACCTATTGAATTAGATTTTTTAAATATTATTTTCGAAAATAAAAAGTCTATTAAAATATCCCAAGTTGTCGACAATATTTATGAAAAGATAAAACAAATTTTTGAAAATCAATCGTACTAAATCATTTATAAGATAAATTGAAAATAATTGTTCACTTTCATATTAATATAATTACCAGTGTAATAATCTACGATACTCAAAATAAAGATTTTTTGTGCGATTTTCATAGCAGACACAGAATAGGCTTTCCCGTCACATATGCTTTTCGTTGTTTCCAATGTAAACGTTCTCTCATGATTACAGAAGTTTGGTCCGGTAAAGTTGAGAATTACTACATACATTTTTAAGTTGGAGTAATGCTGAACCTTAAAGGTTTACACGAAAGACGTTTTGATTAATGAATAAGCAAAATTCAAAGAATGAACAAATTATAGCCGATAACATGCGTAAGTAGTTTTCCTAAAGCCATGGCATATGAACTACAAGTTATTAATAATGCTTTCAAATAGGTAATGATTTATTGTAGAGCACAATAAAAGACCTTATTGACAGACTCGACCCGACGTGTTCGTAAGAAATCTTTTATTAATACTAACTAACGAATAATAAAAGGTTAAAAACCATATCCCTACCTACCAGTTTATAAAAACAACATGAAGACCTACCACCAAGATAAAGAAGCATAATTTTCAATTGTTTGTCAAAAAGCATGCCATTGTAATGAAGCGTTGTGTTTATATAGCGCTTTTTCGTTTAGATCGGTGCTCGGTACAATTTTAATTTAGCCAAAACACTGTGCAACAGGTGCTAACTGTTGCCTCAACACGGGATCGAACTCGGTAACTTTAGATAATTAGTCTAATGCTCTACCAGCTGAGCTTATAGACTATAAAAATAAATTTAAATCAGGTAGGATGAACTGCAAATGAAAATATATCTTTGATTGCATTTTTAACAAACTAAGTCAAAAGTTTTGATTCATATTATTATAGTTATATAACAATAATATATATATTTTCATTTTGCAAACATTTTTAAACACGAATAATGAAAAACTCATTACCCAATATTATTATGTTAGAAATAGAATTTAAAATTTTTATGAATTCAGAAACAAATTCCAGCAAAAAATTGTTGCCCGTTTAATCGGCATTGAGCTTGTTTTCTTCGTCTCCTAACCTGGCAGCTATCTCATCCTGCTTCCTCTGCAAAACCGCTTCGTCTTTCGCTTCGCTCCTACTTCTCAACCTGGCATGGTGAATTGAGAAAATGTGAATTTAAACAATAATTGCTGAAAGAATTGAAGTTTTTGTTATAAAAAAAGCCTCGTACCCAATAAATGCAAGTTTTGGTGAGATATAACATATTACTAACAATCGGAAGATGTAAATGATTCCACGGAAGCACAAGATGACGATGATGTATGAGCTGCACAATATCACACTGGCCACATAGATGATTTCTGTGCCTGCGACAGTGCAATCAAATACATCAAGTATTCCCAAACTAATTATATACCTTAAAAAATTTCACAATAATTGGTCAAAGAACGGAGGTTTTTTAAGTCTTCCTCATCATGTTTTACAAAAATTATGTTAATGAATAAATATTAAAACCTTACGTTATTTTGCGGCTTATATATTTGAGTGATGGCAATTACCCGAATGTTTGCCTAAAAAAACCAAAAAAAAACTGTTTTTTTAACCGGGAAATTATTATAAATATAGCAATTTTATCGTGTCCCTCAAAATGTTTGCTGCCTAATAGCTTGACAGTAAATGCAGTTCAGCTTCTAGCCATCTATGAAATTTTCGTCTGCTAATTGGTCACAAATAGCTTCCATCTGGAGACTTCAAAGAGAATAAAAGAACTTTTGAACACCAAACGTTTTTGTTATTAGCAGCTAAGTTTCTCGTTAACAGTGCAAAACTTTGAGAATGTTCAACTAATAACGCCAAGCTTCGTACTTTATAATTAAAACATTCAGCATTCAATTTCTATCTGGTTTTATAAACAATTGGCACTCAAAATACCGAGAAAGCCAACTTTGACCCAACGTTCCACCTCACAAGCCTTCACAGCTTGAACTCATTGAAGAGTGCTCAAAACTGTTGCAAGCAGATAAAGAATCGAGTAAGCAGATGATGATTCCATCAAATGGATGAAGGCAGCAGGAGAACGGTGGATTTGAATAAAACCTTTGAATTTTCATTGTGAATGCACTTGAATGAACAACGTTGCAAGTCTGAAGAAGCATGAAGATAGTTGGAGGTCATTTCTAAAGCACAACCACACACAAAAATTACATGGGACTGACATGTAAGCAGCAGTAAGCCTGCAATGCACATTTGAGCAAATATAAAGCCTAAACAGTAAGTTTCACTGATCAACCAATAAAAGCTGAGTAACCACAAAAAATTGTTGGTTCATTCTTCGGAAAAGAAATTATTGAGATCAAAAACATATAAAATTCAAAAAAGAGCATGTTTCGTAAGTTAGATGTGGAGCCCTAACTAGGCTTGCTTTGGTGCAGTTTAACA
Source organism: Pterobdella sp. o SKG-2022 (assembly GCA_964035795.1). Lineage (NCBI taxonomy): Eukaryota > Metazoa > Annelida > Clitellata > Hirudinida > Piscicolidae > Pterobdella > Pterobdella occidentalis. The sequence goes on along the minus strand of OZ038321.1, from coordinate 8,353,053 downwards.
TCATGCCCAGGACTAAAAAACAAGAAATCGTCATAACGTAATGAAAAGAAAGGTGGAAGGTAGTAGTTAATACAAACACAAATAGAAACTTGCCCATAAACTCAAGAGTGAAAGCACCGTGAACTTTCTGCGACTTGACAAAAGCTTAAAGCCCTTATCTTCAGATCATTAGAGTCTGGCACTGAATTTTACGGCCAGAGATAATAAAACTTTCAAATATCTATAGATGAAGTCATATTCTTTATTCAAATCAGATATAGAGTTTTCATGGCCATTTACTTTATATATGAAATGCCAAAGTAATGACATTTATCTCAAAATGACGTGTATTAGTGGCACAAAAGCGCTGTCTGTAATAAAACAGATGCAATAAAAACCATTACATGATTTTCTATGCTGAGAATGATTCACAGGTCCTGAATTGGAATATATCGTCTCCATTTCTACGTCTGCAAAAAAATGGTTCTATATAATGAATTTCAATTATCTTCAAAAAAAACAAACTTCATTCAATAGAGATCCAAAAATTTGATCTAAAGTTAAATATTTTTTAGATGGTGATGAATGAAGAATCTAAAAATACAAGAATCATTTTTTGATTTGATGTCAAGCTTATCAGTTAATTTAACTTTGTTCCGCTCTTCCAAAGATATAAAAAACAGAAAAACTATGAAATTTAACAATTATTATGAAATTTTATAATACAAAAACGATGAAATATAAAAAATATGATTGAAAAGTAAAGCTTATAAAATAATGGGAAAAAATTAAAAACATTGAAAACCTAAAAAATTAAAAACGAAGGGACAATAGAGGGATCAACTCAAGTTATAATGATGCAAAGCAAAAGAAGCTTTAAATTATTAAAAACGTTGCTTAAAACCAAGTAATTCTGCAAAGATGGCTACGGTTCAAAGAGAATTCAAATGAACTGTAGCAACAATATAACCATTAATCTTATATAACCACGCTCAATGAAACAGGCAACATTGGAACCTTGAGACGTGGTGGAACCTTGTCTTTTCACACGGTAATACACCGTTTCTTCCTTCTCAACTTCTATTTGATAAACTTCATCAGCCAAATCTGTAAACAAATGGGTATATTTTGGTGACAATTGCTGAGTCGGTACGATATATTATATTTCGGAACTACTGATTTCAATTAAGTTTGATTGAATATACAATGAGCAATATTATATAATTAAACACAAAAGCTTTATAAAGGTCTTAATGCACCAAGCTTTTCGATTTGGCCTGAAATCATCGTTAAGTGATTCATTTGATGATGATTTCAAAGCAAATACAAAAGCTTGGTGCATTAAAGAGCTTGTAAGCCATTGAGTTTAGTTTATCATACTCACTTTAAAATATTTTGAATGTATCTTAACATTTTCTTTCATTAGAGGCTAACCATTTGACTTAAAAAATGTTAAATTATGAATTTTTTTACAACTGTATACACATATATGAGTATATATTAATTTAAATAAAGTTAAAAAGTTCAAAAAAATTTTCATTTGAGACTGCCTTTTTATTCCTTTAAGTCGTATAAGCTGCAGTCTTTTAATTAAATACCTAAAGCAATAAAATGAATATTCAGAAAAGAATAAATCAAATTAATAATATGAAGAAAAATAAATTGGAAATACTGAAATATCAAGATCAATGGCTGGAAACCTAACTAGGAATCAGCAATGATATGAAAGGGTAAAAAAAGGGCATGCTTACATGCACCAATATACCAGTTCTTTGGAGTTTGCCTGAAAACAATTTATTCAAAAAATAAAGGCATATGTTATGGTGGAAAAACGCAAATTTTTAAGCATCAAATGATTATAAATATGGCAGTCCTGACAATCATAAAAATTACATCCAATCGATATATCTTCATTAATTTTAATCAGGTATTAGCCCTTGGTGAACAAATTACGGAAAACATAATGCAATATGCAATACACAAACGAGGATGTTCACAGCGGCATAAACTTCAATATTATTACTTTGTAAATTGTGAAACAGCATCAAGGTCGGTGGTTCCACAACGATTTTTTGAATATATGCAAGAAGTGCTTAGTGCTTAATAAATACAAGATGCCATCCTCGTCGTTTCAAGTCTGTTTCCATGGGACGAGTATTTTTCAATTTTTTCTATGTAAATTTAGTGTTTTAAAAATTTTATATTTTCAAATAAAATTTTGCAGACACAAGTTTTTCGGATTATGGGCCTGTCTACGCCAAAGACAAAATAATTCAAAATTATAATAAAATTATAAACAGCAAATAAAAATATTTCCAGAAAGAGCGTCCAAAAGTATGGAATCTCCATCTAGTTTGTCATCATTTTTCCATCATGACTTGCAGTGAATAAGGCAAACAACGTGTTGTGCAGACCAAAAATACATTATGCATTCAATTCTAAATATGTGATTGAAATTGTAGGCTGGCATGAATATCTTGAAAATCAACGAAGACTGCTTGGATCCTCGCTTTGCAGATAAGTTATCACTTGTATTAGTTTGCTGGGTCTTGTCAATATTTCAAACTCATCAACTTACAATCTTTTGGCTTTCATGTCAAACCTTACAGATCACAAGTCCTAATGAGAAAGTAACGCTGAAAAGAAACGATTTAAAACCGATACATCAAACCAGTATATGCAAAAAATAAAAATAAAATTAAACACCAAATTACTTAAAATTTCAAAAAGCCGCATTATGACTGAGAATAAGATTTTGGATAAACTAATTTTGCAAATTAAATTGTCCAATAAAACTCAGTTAATTATTGAGCGAAGTTTATGGCGATATTGTTTTTTTTTCAGTATCAGCTCAATATTCAATGATACATCACCATCGTCATCGTCGTTATCACAAACATCAGCATCACCAAAACTATCTGTTGTTTTCATGTTCCTCGGTGCTCGTAAGCGACATCATCACCTCATTTTACATGTACAGTGTAGAATTAAAACAACATTTTAGATCTGGTTTTATGCTTGATATACTGAGGGGGATCAGATTTATTCTATATATAAAACATTTTTTGAAAAATTTATATACTCCCGACCTCTATTTTTATTGAAGCATCGAAAATTACTGGCATTCTTTCTCTTTTCTAATCAAACCTCGGCTAGTTTTTTAAAATTAAATGCTTTCTCATAACGTTTTCTTCATTCCTTGTCATTACATGACCAAATCATCTTACACCGATAATGCATTTAACATCTCAATCCTTACCTATCAATTGAAAATTTACTTATAAAGCTCTTAACTTATTCTCACCATAGATATTTCCGTTATTTTCAATATACCTAACTCATTTCGTTTAAGACATCAAACCTCACTCCCATACAGTATTGCTCATCTAGAACAGCTTGCATAAGCTAATTATGTTTATAATTGAACAATATGCTTTCTTTCCAATATGCAATATTTTCTGAAACTGTTCTAAAAATATATAGTGATCGTTTCATTTTGGTAATCTTCATATATATTTCAACTTTTCAGACAGCTTAAGCACTCTTAAGCTTATCATTTAATAATGCGTTAAAAATAAGAAACTTGCTGCATTATAAAAACTGTAGAATAATGGATTCTTAAACCTTTAAACATTTATTAAATTTAATTCGTTATTTGCATTGAAATACAATAATTTTTTATTTAAACAAAATAATGAAAAAATACTGCGTTTTTTTATAGTGAAAAAAAACTCAAAATATTTGAAATATCTTATATTACATTATTTCATACAGTTTGAGAAATAAATTCATCCAAATTTTCAATTTTGAATAATAAAATTATTTCTCAAGTAAAACAGGAAATTTGCATATTTGAAAAATTTTTAAACAATATGTGTATTAAACAATTAGGCACATTGCTTATAACATGAATGTATATATTTGAAAAACAAGCATTTTTATACCGGAAGTAAATCAAAATCTTACTTTGCTGATAAGAGGATATCTTTTTGGTGTCATATTTTAATAAATAGCTCATACTGCTTTTGACTGATTCTTTTTCTTGTAAATCCTTCACTAACCAACACTCAAAGAGATCATGTGAAGAGAAATGCACAATTGCTAGTGGAAAATTGAAAAAAGTAATAAACTAACCAATTATCAATTAGAGCTAATTTATGGCTTTTTTGCTTCTACCAACAGTAGAGCTTTTGAACAATTTTCATAAATAGCAATATAAATTTTAAAATTTATTCAGATGTTTCTTACAAACCTATGCAGAAGTCTTCAAGATATTGACACAATGCCATGCACTCTTCAGATGTCTTGGCTTGTTTTTCTGGCACTGCATTGTTATGCATCACATTTTTTCCTGAGGCAACTAACCAGATTGGAGCATGATATTCTAGTGACATATTAAATACAATTTTTAAATATGAATTTTTGAGTTAGTTTCATAATTAAAATATATAATATAAATTCAGCAAAGTATTATGTATATATTTATATATTGTTATATAATTTATATATATATTTGTATACATATTTTTCTGTTTTTTTATAAAAATATATATACATATGTTCCTACTTAATCTTTTGCTAAACTATTGTTAGTCAAATAATTTGATGCCGCTTATAGATTAACTTCCAATAAATTAAACAAACCTTGTACGCAAATTAGTTCAAATTCGCCTTCACAGTCGGTTATACCCCATTGTAAATTATTCTTTATATTGATGTAGGCGCACTCATGTTTGGCCAAAGTGTGGTTTGAACTTTGCCAATTGCTTCCAGATACTTTCACGTCTAAAATAATATAAAAATTGAATCAATTGATTCAAAGATACTAAATCTACTTACACAAGTTTTTATCAAAAACCCAGCTGTTTGTGTCGCTTCTATTGGCCATAGCTAAAATAATTCTTGGGCTTTTAAAAGGAAATTTCATTTTTTCCATGTCTTTAATTATTACATTTGACTGGAGCGTCAACAGTCTACTCTTTTTTGGGCATAAATCCATAGCAACATCTAAAGATCTGATGAAAAGTCTCTTGAAGAAATAATATCGATGTCGCGACAAAAGACTTTCATATTCTAAATAACTTGGCGACGAAATGGAAAAATCAAAAATAAAAAATAGAAGAAAGAATAAAGAAAAACATCTATAATACATTTTTAACGTTTTTAAGCCAAAGAATTATTTAAGGTTTCAAAACATATAAAAACATAAAATAAATATCCAATTTTCATTAGAATTTGACAATATAAAACAAAACGCTGTTCATCTGAATAACCAATCGTCTGCTTTTGCAAATCAGCCAATCATTAGAGTAAAATAAATTAAATTCTATTTTTCAAACATTTTCGTTTAGGAGTTTTTTAATGACAAAAAAATGATAATTTGAAGTTAAAACTGACGAGTTTGATATAATTTTTAATCATATCTCTTAAAGTTATTCTAGTTTTGTATTCTTTCAGTTTTCAAAAACCATGCTTTTTTTTAATAACTAAAATTTTTTATTATACTTAGTTTATAAAGATATTAGAAATTTTCTCAAAAGATAGCTTATAAAATCGTTTATAAATTCAACGCAAAAAGCTTTTTTGAAGAAAATCGTTTGGTATATTTCCAAAAACTGTATATTGAATGCTTGGAAACAAAGAATTTTCTAGAAAATAGTTTTCTAATTTTAAATAGCTTTAAAAACATACTTGATAATTTTTAAACAGAAACATACTTTTTTTTACTGAGAAGTGCGTGCAATGTCTTACAATCTTGGAATTTTTAAAAATTTCCCAAGTGTCTTAATGAAAACATATTATTAGCTTAATATTTATTTTTAACTTATCATTTATCAAAAAGGTAAATTCCATTAAAATAAAAGATTTTACTTCGATCCTTAACAATCTTTGCAATGAGCTTTAAATAAATTTTTTACTATAAAATAGAGCTAGAGATTACTAATGGTAAACCCTTTATGATCATGTAGGGTAGTACGGAGTATTAAGGTAGGTTAGACTTCACCGAAAAATTTCCTGAAAATCTTTCGTACGGCATTGCCGTACTGATCCTATCAAAGCTTATAAAATATAAAACATTGATGCTTACTCGTGACTACACTTCGAATAAGCTAAATAAACTAAAAATACAAAACACAAACTAAATGAAGTTTTAAAAACATTAAATTTGTTAAAATAGATTGCAAAGCTTCAAATCGAAACCCCGACATGAGGTGACTGATGGTCGACTTGCATACATACATAGACACACAAAGTTTCAAAGAAGGAGCTACTTTTAAATAGGTCAGAAGTGTTTTCACAAAAAAGGCAAGCGAAAATTTAACCTTTTTTTATTTATGACCTGTTGTACTAGTTCGCAACCTAACGGCCAATAGTATGACTTAACTTTTAAAATTTAAAAATGAATTACTTGAACTGAAAAACTTTATTAAAATGAAACTTTCAAGTATAATACCACAAACTAAACACAATTTTAAAGTCTGTCAAAAGTAATTAAAGAAGCTTTAGATTAAATCAAAACAATTAACAAACTTCTAATCATAGTTGATCATTTAGCCATTTCTAAATAATCCACGAAACATAGTGAAAACTATCATTATAGCCTTTGTTACGATAGCATTTTCTGATTATATTGGATTATTCACTGTCTTTACTAAATTCATTTCTTGAATGTCATTGGAAACTTGTAGAAAATATAGGGCGAGTCTTATGGGAAAATTATATATTTTTCAAGGAGACTTACAATGCCCCGATTAAAAGATACATGCTGTTACAAGCTTATCTTTATCATAGGTACCGTTTATTTTCACCTTATGATCTAGAATTCGTCTCCAATTAAATGGACCAAACTTGTTATAATCGGGAGTAGTCATATGGCAACTGTGTAGTTTGGAGAGACTGAACATTGCTGGAGATCGAAGCTAAAACGTCGTTTAAACGCGCTAAGACCAGATTAATGGGTTTTAAAAATTTTTTGGTAGCCTTCCATAAGAAAAACGTTTTCATATTCTTTTTCATTCAGGTGTTGAGATTGCTTTCTAGATGTTTCATATTTTTTCTTCAAATTCGAAATTGCCTTTTCTGCTGTTTAACAAAAAGAAAGTTCAATATTTTTAATTAAGTATGATAAATAATAAATTATCTCAATTGGATTTTTTCTTAATTTTAAGAGGGATTTTGAGAACACTGACAAAAGTTACATATCAGTCATCATAATTTGAATATAAATCAACAATAAGTTGTAAATCAATTATTTGTACCAAAAATAGCTTGAAGCAACAATTAAGACGCTTTAATATTTCATATAATAATATAATATAATTTTTGGATGCTTTCTCTATACGAATTTTAGGGTCGTCTTCTACAAAACGGTATGATTTATCATACAGTAAACATATTTTATATAGTATTGGGTGAAATTATTTAACCTAACAAAACTTAACATAATTGTAACTTATAATGCATATATCGACAAAATACTTTTCTACAAAAAGAGATTTTTTAAATTTTTGTAATAGGATTACCCGTATAAATTGATAACTCAGTAATTAATAGTATGAAAAAAGACTTATTTTTAAAGAAATATTTTGTTTCTAAGTATAAATCAACTTAAAAAAAAATATGGTATAATTCGAATAAAAATGTTTCAAACACAGATCCTTTAATATATTAGTAAGACTAGTTCTAAAAAGCACAATGAGTGATCTGTACTTGAAGACAATGAAATGAATATGTGAATACATGAAAATCAGAATGAAAAGACTTTTGCGGTTATATTAAGCAAAGGAAATCTTTGTACTTCAAAAAGTAGTTGTTTATGATGAAGTTAATACGCCACCATACAACTCACCTAACGTTTGATGGTGGGCCAGGAAGGAACCTAACTTTTTGAATGCAAGGTTTCAACGGTTGAAAAACAACAGGATCATTACAGATGATTCTGTCTAAGGTATTGTTGTAGAAGCTACCGATTTGATTATCCTTGGTAGATAGATTGGTCTTGGTGATTGTCGATGCTCTTATGTTTGGTATTGGTCTTATCTTATCCAAACTTGATGTGTTTTTAGGATACTTCACAAACTCCAAAGATTTGTTGAAGAAGGGCAAGTTATATGGGAGTATGCCGCAGGATAATGAGACAGAATGATCAGGTACAACTACTGATGCAATGAGAAAATTGATATTACTAAAGCCATGTTAAAATATACTCTTTCATACCTTGCGAATCCGGCTTGCTTATCAAAGTGTTACACGGAATATTCCTTTGGTCTTCAAGAGAACTCTTCAAGGTTAAAATTTTGATTAGAAATATATTCAAACATTCCTTTCAATGATTGATTGAATAAAAACATCGAATTTAACTTGAGTATAAATCTTTGGCCCAATTTTTAAAGTGAATTTGTTTTTTTGAATGAATAAATATTGACGATTTTGAGAAGGCCTTTAGAAAATAATTTTACCGAAAAACCCCATTTGAAATTTTAAATCTATTTCACAAAAGATGATATTTTAAAGTGAAAAAAAATTCGATAAGTTTTATTTTGGTTTGAATTTTAAAAAATTTTTCTTTTTTAATTAATATTCTTGCAAAAAATGAGGGACAAACAATATGGTCTTTTTAAATTAATGAAAATTTTGGAAAATAAAAATTTCAATATAAATGTATATTAGAAAAAAAAAACATTTAAATGCACATAAACATTAATGTTTCCATAGAGGTTTCAACAAGTGAATTGATGTCTGCAGTTTAGTCAATTTCTTCACAGTTTAACATATTTCTTTACAGAGTTTTCCATTCGATTCTTCTAGTCGAACGATCAAAGCCGCTTTATTCAGACTTTTATGTGAAAAACTTCATAAGAATTTTTTTATATTTTTGAAAGTCTTTTCCAGTAATATTGATGGAACGATGAAAGCGTGAGGGATCCATTGAAGAAGGCACAAAAGCGTATAACGACAGTGGTATAAAAACACTAAGATTTGCTTTATCGTCAAATAAAATATGATATTGAAAAATTTAAGATCGTCTTACAAAAAAGCTTTATAGAATTTTTCAACAAACTTTGGTATATTTTTTATAAGAATCTGTGAATGTCATTTACAGGGTATCCATGAATTAAATTGTGGATTTATCCAAAAGTCTTTGCAGCATCCTACAAATTGTGGGTAGCGGTCTTAAATTGTCGAGTTTTTTGATACACAAACAACAAAGCAAATTTATTTAAACCATTATTTATCTTTCAAAAATCCTTTATATTTGAACTCAATCATTGTTCGGATTGGCATCTTGGTTTCATAAAGACATGGTGAGGAGTGTTTTTATGAGTCAGAAGTAAACAAATTGTTACATGCAATCAAAAAGAAATTTTTGTTTTTGAGGAATATTTCAGGTCTGTTTAAATTTTCTTTATTATTATGCACTTCTTGAAAAACTGTTTTATTTCAGTTCAAGAAATGAGTTAACCTTTCAGTGTCTGAAATAGCTACAGCTGGTAGTAGTTTCCAGATTCATTTGAAACTAAACTTTTTCTAGCAATAATAATATTTTATGGCAATGTTAAAAAGTTTCTTGCTCATTTCTATCGTTTTGTATCAAAGAGTAAAAGTTGGAGTGATGTTGAAAAAGAGACATTTTGCTTACAAAACTTTCTATTGTGAAAAACTTTAGAGACGTTTCAAACGAAGTTTCTTATAGATAAAATTTCTAATAGATGAAATTTTCAATTGATAAAATTTCTAATGAATAAAATTTTCAATTGATATCATTTTTTCAAAAACTGATCAAAAAGAATTATGTTGTAAAATTTCCAACACAAAATTAAACTAATATTTAATCAATTGATAATCTGAAATATTCAAAATAGTTTCAAGCATCAAATATACAAGATGATTGCTGATTTTTCAAAGCGCTGATAGATCTCATATAAAGTTTCATTTTTCAGATTCATTAGAAACTCACTAATATATGGGAAAGGTTGCCGTTTTTAGGAAGGTCATTAATAGACAAATCTTGTGTGAAGGCGATCTCTTGTTTGTTGTCAGTTTTCGGAAGTTCAGTAAGTTTAATTGAGTTGTTTTTTTTGAACAATTTACGCTTTCTTTTTTTGTTCAAAGAAACTAAAAAGAGTATCAATAAAAAAATAAAAAAAAAGAGAAAAAAAATAAAAGAATAAATTAAAGGATGGAAAGAAGGCGGTGAGGTAATGTTAAAGGTTTTTTTAATCTTGTTAGGCAAGTATAATGTCTCATTATTAATCTCTATAAAGAGATGTATTGAAGTGGATAGAGAAGGCACGCCGTGGTCTGAAGCGGACACTGTAATGGGACACACAGTGTCCAATAATGGAGAAAATGGTCGTTTGCTGCTCAACACACCATTAGATTTGTTGATAACCACAAACAGGTGACAGTTCTCTTCTGTGGAAGTTGTAAAAGCAGTTAAGTTGAAAATAATAAGTCTTTATATTGCAAAATAATGTTTGAAATATTAAAGTGCTTTGAATTTGCGTTAAAAATGACCAAAAGTTGAAATAAATTATTCTGGAAACAGTTTAAACGAGTTGCACATAGGTAAATCTTTTCGACACCAGCACTAATTCACTTGGAAAAGACGATTGCATGCAGATAATACTAATGCCAATTATTCAAATTACTCAGTTATTTGAAGTAAAATATTTCTAGCTAAATTATCTTACGTTGCGTTGTGGTGTTGCTTTTTGGAAGATTATCAAAAAATGTGTAGATTCTAGATGCATAATAGTTCTTTATTTAAATAAACCTTCTATATTTGGAAGCTGTACTGATAAAATTAATGAATTAATCCTGTGAAGCAAGATTAATGGCATTTGAAACATTCAAAAAAATTTTTGAAGACCACCCGAAAAGAATCGATAATTGAATGCACAGCAAATTTATCTTCTGTTAATAACTTTGAAGATCATTTGCTCGCTCTAGCAAAATCTTTATTCATACTTTTTAATGGATAGGAAAACATTATTTTAATCTACTATTACTACTACTACTACTACTACTACTACTACTACTACTACTACTACTACTACTACTACTACTACTACTACTACTACTACTACTACTACTACTACTACTACTACTACTACTACTACTACTACTACTACTACTACTACTACTACTACTACTACTACTACTACTACTACTACTACTACTACTACTACTACTACTACTACTACTACTACTACTACTACTACTACTACTACTACTACTACTACTACTACTACTACTACTACTACTACTACTACTACTACTACTACTACTACTACTACTACTACTACTACTACTACTACTACTACTACTACTACTACTACTACTACTACTACTACTACTACTACTACTACTACTACTACTACTACTACTACTACTACTACTACTACTACTACTACTACTACTACTACTACTACTACTACTACTACTACTACTACTACTACTACTACTACTACTACTACTACTACTACTACTACTACTACTACTACTACTACTACTACTACTACTACTACTACTACTACTACTACTACTACTACTACTACTACTACTACTACTACTACTACTACTACTACTACTACTACTACTACTACTACTACTACTACTACTACTACTACTACTACTACTACTACTACTACTACTACTACTACTACTACTACTACTACTACTACTACTACTACTACTACTACTACTACTACTACTACTACTACTACTACTACTACTACTACTACTACTACTACTACTACTACTACTACTACTACTACTACTACTACTACTACTACTACTACTACTACTACTACTACTACTACTACTACTACTACTACTACTACTACTACTACTACTACTACTACTACTACTACTACTACTACTACTACTACTACTACTACTACTACTACTACTACTACTACTACTACTACTACTACTACTACTACTACTACTACTACTACTACTACTACTACTACTACTACTACTACTACTACTACTACTACTACTACTACTACTACTACTACTACTACTACTACTACTACTACTACTACTACTACTACTACTACTACTACTACTACTACTACTACTACTACTACTACTACTACTACTACTACTACTACTACTACTACTACTACTACTACTACTACTACTACTACTACTACTACTACTACTACTACTACTACTACTACTACTACTACTACTACTACTACTACTACTACTACTACTACTACTACTACTACTACTACTACTACTACTACTACTACTACTACTACTACTACTACTACTACTACTACTACTACTACTACTACTACTACTACTACTACTACTACTACTACTACTACTACTACTACTACTACTACTACTACTACTACTACTACTACTACTACTACTACTACTACTACTACTACTACTACTACTACTACTACTACTACTACTACTACTACTACTACTACTACTACTACTACTACTACTACTACTACTACTACTACTACTACTACTACTACTACTACTACTACTACTACTACTACTACTACTACTACTACTACTACTACTACTACTACTACTACTACTACTACTACTACTACTACTACTACTACTACTACTACTACTACTACTACTACTACTACTACTACTACTACTACTACTACTACTACTACTACTACTACTACTACTACTACTACTACTACTACTACTACTACTACTACTACTACTACTACTACTACTACTACTACTACTACTACTACTACTACTACTACTACTACTACTACTACTACTACTACTACTACTACTACTACTACTACTACTACTACTACTACTACTACTACTACTACTACTACTACTACTACTACTACTACTACTACTACTACTACTACTACTACTACTACTACTACTACTACTACTACTACTACTACTACTACTACTACTACTACTACTACTACTACTACTACTACTACTACTACTACTACTACTACTACTACTACTACTACTACTACTACTACTACTACTACTACTACTACTACTACTACTACTACTACTACTACTACTACTACTACTACTACTACTACTACTACTACTACTACTACTACTACTACTACTACTACTACTACTACTACTGCTACTACTGCTACTACTACTACTACTACTTCTACTACGACTCTATTAGTATCGCTCTAGTATAGTTTTTATTGTTTGGACTAAATAAATACGTCTAGTTCTGGATAAAAACGTACATTTATATTCTGTAAACGGCGTATTCATGCTCATCAGAAAGCTCTTTTAATTGATTATTAGCACTTTCATTTTATCAAACATTTACATAGCCATGATTTCCAATACGACAAAAACTTTCAAAACAATCAGTGTAAAGACCAAAAAGTCTTCCTACATAAACAACAAAATTGTTGGTTTTTTTTCAAAAAGTTGGTCATTCTATAAAAATTACTATACATATGTGCATAGAAATAAAAAAAAAAAACCCTTGATCGCATGCTTTTAATTGAACTTTTAAAAAGCTATGAAAACGCTCACTATCTGAAAGGACCAATGAATACGAAAGAACAGAGTTATTGCCTTCGTCTTCATCAAATGCTGTCAATTTCAACAAATATTCATCTTCTTTTATCAAATGAGAAACAGCTAAATAAACAGACGATGTTGAGAGGGGAGACGAGGATGATGATGAAGAAGAAAAAAAGGATGTTGATGATAATGATGAAGAGGAAAAAGATGATGATGAAGATGATTGAGGATAAAGAATTATCGGCTTTGTTGATGAAAAGTTTAATGAAAAATCGTTTGAAAATAATGAAAAAGAATGCGACGAGTTTGATGTGTTAGTGACGTCGTATGGATGAGAAGTGAACGGAGGGTTGTTGGGGGAAAGCAAAACGAATTTCGGTGGGTTATCATTCACATCCAGAATTATTATCAAAACCTGTTGTCAAATAAGTTATAGGTATGAAAAATGGAAATGCAATGAGGTAATAAATATACAGATTTTTATTCCTCTAGTTGTGTGACAATATTTTAATAAAAGCAAATTAGGGCTTTGTTAAAAATATAATTTTAGGATTTTCTAGTTTAAAATAAAATACATTAAAAGCCCCATGCTAAACAGATATCATCAAATAGCATGATTGCTTCGAAACAAAAAGCATCACCTGCGTTAAATGCTCAAAGTTATTATTATCCCTGTCGGCCACACGCACAAAATATCTGTAATGGTTTTGAGTTTCTCTGTCAAAAGGTCTGCAAGCATAAAATGAACCGTTGTAAGGGTTGATATAAAAAGGTGCTTCAGAATGTCTTTCTAAATATCTTTCACTTTTTCTAACTGATGTTTGTTGAATGAAATCGTTTTTGAAGTGTAGTTGAGGGGAAGGGTGAACAATACTAAAGACCATCTGCCTGAACTCTGCCTTGGTGTCTTGGTCAGTGGCAGCCACATCGCCTAAGTACCCATTGCATTTTTCAACGGCTTTGTTTTCCATTAGATGAAACGTGAACAAGTCTCTGGTGAAGTGGGGAGTTTCATCATTGGCATCAATTATCTTGATGGAGATGGTTGCCGTCCCAGTCAACTTTGGAGTTCCTTTATCAGATGCTTTAATCTGAAGAAACGTTTGTTAATGTAAAATTTCAAATGAGACATTTATAATGTGGGCACAGATGTATTCGCTTGTGAAAAATTTTTTATATCTGTCTTGTTCGATTTTAAAAGTTTATTTTTGAATACTTTTGAAAATATAATTTTGCATCGTTAAAAACTGAGTTTTTAGAAAGCCATAGCCATAGGGCAATAATTATTAATTCAAGTCATCTATATTTAATCAATTAACTCAGTTTTTATTTTAAACAGATATCATTTTAATGAATTTTTGTCAAACTAAAGAGTTTTTATTTTAAAAATCTTTCATCTTTTGAATGGAAGTACACATTCAAGGAGAAGTTTTTACAACGGAGAAAAATAAGATAAAGTCATTAAAAGTTATTGAGTCATGAAAAAAGAAAAGTGGAAAAAAAATTTGAGTTTATATTTGAAAAGTAAATTTCCACACAAAGTGAGCAATTTCTCATGGAAATTTTTTGTGCGCATTCTTAATGATTGCATATAGTTTTTTTGAATTATCAATCATCTGCTGCAATAGATCTCAATAATCTCTAAACATAAATATGATATTTTCTTGCCAAATGTGGATTATAGTTTTCAAAAATCTCTTCCCAAAGGAACTAGAAAAATTACTTGTTTCCTTTTATTTTAAAAATTGATTTATATCTAGGTTGATGTTTGCATGTTGTATTCTGATTGAAAAAGAAACAAAATTGCATACATATAAATCAAAGCGCTAATTTGGTGCTAAAAGTCGATTAAGTTTTAAAAATAAACTTAAATCAACTCAAATCAGAAAAATCTTATTTTATAGACATATTTCCACAGTGTTAGTTTAATTTGTCAAGTTAGCGTGGATCAGGGTGTGCTTGTAGGAGGGCATTCTTCATGCGGGTATGCCCTGTTGATCGGCGTATAAATATATGTGATTTCAAATAATTTCTATATTAATAACTTTATCATTTTTTCTGAGTTTTTGTTTGTCAAAACATGGAAAAATTTGTGAGATGAATTAAATTTGGAATGAAAGTCTTGAAATTTATTCAAAAGTTGTGGTGAAAAAAACATTTAAACCGTTTTTATTACAAAGCAACAACTTTGAAACTTCATTTCATTCAAAATGAATCATTTTATTATGCCAAAAAAAAAACTAAGAAAATTAAAAAATTTTTGATTGATGAAATATGGAAAGGGAAGAGTAGGTCTAAAATTAATTGATCAACCTTTTAATGTTCACTTTATGAAAAACTTGAGAATAAACGTGTAACCATAAATGAGGCAATTTAAATACTATGCTCAAATTGATTTAAACAAGTTCGCCTAGGTAAAACGCTGAAAATTAGTTTAAACACAATTAAAATGACTGAGGCACATGGGTAGAGTTTATTGTTGTTGGCCAACCAGATGCTTGTGGCATAGGTTATGTTAAAGGTGAATAGAAAACAATTAAAAATATAAGTGAAATAAATAGTTAAGTAACTGCAGCATTATTTTGGGATTTAACGATGAAAGAGAAGTTTTTTTAACTTTTGAAATTCATTTCATTGTATCGAGACTTGATGTTAAGAATCATTACATTTCCAAAGATGGCATGTAAGCTTGGAGTTTTGATCGAAATATTTGATGTTTCAAGTGATGTTTTTGCCTACGTTGCGACGAAACGTTAAAAAATTGCACAAGTTTCAAAAGTTCCTTTTTCATTACTTTTTCCATTTAGCGATTAAAAAAGCAACATGTTGACATCACTTCTAAATAGATTATATGAATAATATTCAATAAAAATGTATTGAAACTCATAAAAAAGACAAAAATATATTTTTTTACTTGAGCAAAATGTTTGAATTTCAAGCACACACATAAATACAAATATTTTTTCACGTTTATACTTTTTTGTTCATAGGAAACCCCAGAAAATTCCGGAACGTAGCGATCTGAGGTTGTCATAATTTTCAAAAAATCCGGCAAAATGCATATTTAAACAAACCTCTTCCGAGTTTATTTTCTTTAATTAATGCCTGATAATTAAATATTGTTATCAAAAGTTGATATTAATATTAAAAAATAGTAAGTTCTCAAAAAAGTTTTTAAAAATTTTCTCTTTGCAAAAAATTTGCTCACTTCTACGTCTGAACAAAAATAATTATATTCTTTCAAATTTAAAAAAGCTTTGAATGAAAAAATTATTTTTCAATGTGGAATGCTCCTTCTGGCATGTTCCACAGACTGACTGAGGTATTTAACTGTTTTCTTCCTATTTCGACCAAAAAAAAATTTCCAATTTAAAAAAAAATTTCCAATTTAAAAAAAAATTTTGAAAAATAATTTTTCAATACATTAAATATGTATGAAAAAGTTCTTCATGCGTTCATATAAAAGCATTAATGATGGTTCTGAACAGGTATACCTTCACAGGCATTTGAAGCTGCAGCTTCACTCACATGCTTAAACAACATTTCACTTGCTGTAATTTTTGAAATGGCATCTCACTTAAAAATTAATCACTAGTTGAAAAAAAATTTTTCTATTCAGTTATTTTAAAGCAAGCTCACATAAAATGGCTCAAAGGTTATATTCGAATAAGAGTTGTCAGTTGTACAAAATAAAAAATATATCTTATTACTTTTTCGATTTTGTTTTCAAAAGCTACAAGAGACTTTAAAAAATTTAATTTTTCAGCTTAATGAAATGTAAAGAAAGTTTTTCATAGCCACAAAAGTTTGTTTTTCACCCAATGCATTTCGACGATATTAAATATCTACTGCTCAATTTTAAACTCTAGCATACTAATTTTTTCCTATCTTTAACTTCCAAAAAATTTTTAATTCATCTTCATCTTTACTTATTTGATCATTTCATTGAAACCACTAAACGAATTTTTTTGTATTTCTTAATTAAAAATGCTTTTCAGAATATCTGAAAGTCTTGCTGGGTTTTTTTGTTACCAATTTCCTGCCTTTTAAAAACCTACTGTTGGTTCAAAACAAAATAATTTATTTAAAAAAAAGCCAAAAGTTGCTGAGAAGTTGAGCAATAAGACAAGACATTAGCTAAATGCATCAAAAATGATTTTTTATACGGACGATTCGTTTATCGAAAGTTTTTTCCCGATATAATATAACGAGATAAATACCAATATTCAAAAGGTTACGGTTACTGGAAAGTCGAAAAAAAAAATGTTAAATCTCATATTTGGCGTTTAAGCAAATACTGAATTTGAATAAATTTAATGCCAAAAAATATTTTCAAGTGAAATAGTAAAATTTATGTTGCCTAAAGCTTGTAGATTGTTACCATACTGTGCAATTATACAATTTGGCTGTAAAATGGTTTTATATTCACAAGAAAGGCTTCGCGTACTCTAACTAGTCAAATAAGCCTATGTTTTAAATAAGTCCTATTCAAATAGACTTTGAAAAAGATCATAATAACAATAATATTTTCTATAATTATTATTATTTTATTAAAAACACAGATGATAAAAAGGCCTAACAGACTCACAGTAACTTCGAATGCCTCGAAGACCTCTCTGTCCATCAGACTTGTTGTTATTGTCACATCTCCTGTGTTCTGATCTACTTGGAAATAATCTTCCAACTTTTTAAAGCTGATTTGTTGCTTTTTCCCGTTTTTAGCCAGCTTTGCAATGATTTTTTCTATAGAGTATATTAGCTCTGCGTTGGTTCCCAAGTCGTGGTCGACAGCATAGGCCTTCAACAGGAAGGATAGTTGTTTGTGGTCATGAAAGGCATTAGGCAAAAAAGTGTTTTCAGTTAACTCCACTTGCCACTGTGATTTTTCAAATGCAGGGAAATTGTCATTCACGTCTGACACCTGCAATAGTAATCAGGAATTATTGGGTCTGCTTTATGTTGTTCATATCCTCATAAAAACTCTATACTATTATTCTGTTTCAACTGAAAAAAAAACGTCATGAACATTAAATTCAAATATAACAACAAAAATACATGAATACAAAAGATACAATTCGACTATGAGTCCCAACTCGCTTCTCATTCAGGTACAATTAAAAGCAATTTGCAAGACTCCACTACCAAGCCAATTTTCAGTTTGACCTCAACAGAACTTCTGAAATTTTTAAATGCTTTATCCAACATATAAACTTATAATTTTTATTTTAAATTGTGTTATTATCATTTTTTATACTGAGAAGATTCTATGAAGTTGTTTTCAATGTGCTGCTTTACAGGCCTACTCACGCAAATGAATGTTCCACTACACATACCATATTCAATATGACAGAGAATCTCTTGCAGCTGTCAATGAACTATTTGTGCTCAAAAGTTAACTTTTCCAATTTAATTGGAATTTTATACTTTTATACACAAAACTATTTTTTATTTGATCACAATTATAGATTCAAAAAAATGGTCTGAAATGCTTTTATGCAAGTTTATTGATTCAATTCTTTTATTTCTTTGTAAAAACAAATTCAAGAAATAAGGTAAAAGCTTTTGCATGATGGCTGTATAAAGAGGTTTTACAATTTTTCCAAAGGCAATTAGGCAAATCCCGCTCTGAATATTATGAAAAAATAAGTTTTTTATATGGTCTAACTATTGCTTCAGTAATAAAATTGTGTTTCAACTAGATGTAAATTTAATTGTTGAGTATCTGCTATAAACTAAAGCAAATGACGTGGAAGAAACATCATATGTGCTATTGCGGTTGTACAAGTATAAAAAAGCTAACTTAGGAGCTACTCTGAAGCAACTGGTGATAGTTTTATTCAGTAAATTGAAGCTAACTCAATTTTAGTAGAACATCATGTATTAATAAACAGTTGTAGTAAACTTGTTCAAATTACTGACTTGTTTTCTTTAGGGGTGAAAGACATATTCTAAGACTATGTTGCTAGTTCTGACGAAAAAAACGAACAAATTTACTAATTCTAGCATCCCCTTGCGCGAGATCTCATTGGAGTTTTGTGCCAAAACTATTACAATGAAGATTCTCAAAAATTCAGATTTCTAGGTCACATTCTAATAATAGAAAAAAAATTTCAGCAAAAACACAAAGAGCAACTAGTTTCAAACCATTGGGTGATTGATTCAAAATTGCCATAGTTTGTGGAAATGAGAAACAAAATGAGCATAAAATGAAACAATGCAGAACTTAAGAAACTGAAGAACGTGCGTGTAGATAAAAAAAAACGAAAAAATTCTAAGTTTTTTGGCAATGGTTTTAAAGCAAGCTTTCAAGAAAAATTAGTCGCTCGGTATTTATAAACTAGTTTTGGAGTACCAGCTCTTTTGTCTCAATGAAAAGGCATTGAGCTGGCCATAAATCAAAGCGGGACTTATGAATCACAACCCTAATAACCTAATGAATTTGGTTTGCAGGTATTAATCGTAGTAGCTTATAAATATTTATTGATGATAATGGTAAAGAAGAATTAATCTCTTATTTGTATCACTAAAATTAGAATGTTGGGGTTCAGTTATTTTATCCCTTAAAATACTGTCTGAATTGTTTCTTGATAATATATTTGAATGACCCTATAACATTTTAAATAGAACACAGTATCGATGTTTTTATGTTATGTATGGTGCAAAAATTGTTCTTTTTTAAAAAATATTGATGGACATGATTATAAAAGTTTTTCAAAAATCTTTATTCTTATAATTCTCAATAATTTCCGTCTCAACATGAACTTTGCAGTCACTACAAGTATACATTGTTTTACGATATCACCAAACTTATTCAAAGTTATAGGTGTTTGGATATAAATGTATTAAATTTTGAATTTTTCACAAATAATTGAAGAATTATAGAAACCAATTTGTTATTTGTATTTATGTAATAGAAATGGTTCTATTGCACGAATAGCCTCACACTCATTTTTCATTATTATTACAGCTTAGTTCTCTCTATTTCCAAATGACCATTCCATAATATCTCTGTAATTGAAAATTTACAAGAATCATGGAAGCACACTATAAAAAGTATCTTGAGTTGAGAACAACCTTTATGGTGAAGAGGATGGATGAAGTCCATGAAGGACTGCCACCATCTTGACACGTCATCGACAACTCAAACTCATTTTCTTCCTCTCTATCCAATATCGTTGACGTTAACAAATAATATTCTGAGACATATCGTTGGTGTAAGAGAAGTTTTTGTGAGTCAAGGTGACAGGTTACAACGGCGTTTTGTTTTGAGTCACGATCGTAGACCTTAACATGGGCCACAAACGTTCCTATAGGCATGTTTTCTTCAATCATCAGCTGAAAAGAAATTTTAGCTATAAATTTTGAGTTTTTTATTATAAAATATTTGTTTTTTTATTTAAAATTAGATATATAATAAATGTAATCAGCGACGAGCAAGTCACCCCTAATTTGGGTTTCGTTTGCGCAATTGATAGGTTCCACAGGGCGCTATTCATTTTGAAAGTATGCAAAAAACTAGTAACCACTTGTTTATTTCCAAATAATTTTTTAAAGCTTTTAATTAAATCAAATAATGATTTCTAAAAAACAAATTTCACTGTATTTATTATCTCTTTGAAGGAAACATACTTCCAAGGAAACAAAAGCAAAAAACTCACATCTTCCCTTTGAGAGGAGGTTTTGTAATTCCTGATGTTTTCAAAAGCAATACTTGAAGACGTTAAATTTTTGTTGTAAGCGAGTTTGTTGATCAGAAACTGAGGTTCGTTATCGTTTTCATCGAGCAATTGCACAAGAACAGACACTTCGCTACTCAAGACATCCTTCCCTCCATCTCTCGCCTCCACTAACAACCTTCAAAAATCATTATAAACATCATTTTTCATCATTCTTAACATATGCTATTACATATAATAGAACTCGTATTGATGTTATTGTGGATAGATTTGATATGAGATATGACAACAAATCTATTTGTAATTTTTACAAAATTTAATGGATGAAAAAGTTTAAGTTGAAAAAATTTATATTTTATGGAGTTAAAGGAAATTGCAAAATACTTTTTAAACCTATCTTTATTTCACCTTCATGATAGTTTCATTTATAATTAAAGAAACTAAGAAACTACGCTTTCCAGCAAAGAATTTAGTGATGAAATGATGAAAAAGTTCAAATTATATTTTCAACAAAAATGGTTTTAATGGATTCAAAAAATTTTTTAAAATTAGCCATACAGCATTTTTATTTTAAACAATATTTCAGAAAACTTTTTTTTCTATATTTATACACAGTGTTTTATGTAAATTTTTAATTATATATATTAAATTTAACTTTTTTTTTGTTCGAAAGTAATTTCATGACATTGAAGTAAACTGTTATTTTCATGCAGCTTCAAAATGAAGTATTTTGACAAATTTGAAAACTCTTCATGTAAAATAAATTTTGGAAATAAAAACAAAGTAATCCAAACGATTTGTTCGGCGCAGATATTCGTTATATAATAAGATATCTCTTAATTTAAGCTTTTAAAAAAGTTTCGAAAATTTTTTTTTTAATGGAAATGGGTACCCCAAAATCTCGAATATTCTCATCATAAATCTCTATTTTCAACTATGCTGCTTTGACACCAGTGCATCACAACATGGAAGCATTTATGTGACTTTTTTACATGATTCACATACATTTTTCTTGATTATTTAATCGACTTGAAACTTTTAATTTGAGATATTTTTAATAAATTTATTTTCCAGCAAAAAAACGTTATTTTTCAACCAGCTCAAGCATAAATTTCAAGTAATTATTATGAAATTCTAAGAAAATTTTTTGAGGTATAAGCGTTAAAAATATGCAATATTATTCATGAAACAACCTAAAGTTTTTAAAATAACTTGAAAAAACCTGTAGAAAGGTTTTTTTTCATAATCAATTTTGCCCACCAAACTCAGCTCCCCACTGAAGGGATGCAAGCGGAATGTTTCGTCTAGAGACGGGTAACGCAGTTTAGTTTGAGAAGAAAAATGATAGGAAATGAGAGAATTATCTCCAAGGTCAAAATCATAAGCTTTGAGGACTAGGATGGGCGTTGCGAGGTGGGCATTTTCACTGATTGAAACCCTGTAGCTTGGTCGTTCAAATACTGGTTTGTGGTCATTAGCATCTAAAACCTTCACTAAAAGTCCAATAAACCCTGATTTCCCTCCTCTATCATAAGCTGTTAATCGAAGATTGTATTTATCCAAAAATTCTCTGTCTAAGCAACTTTTTAAAAGTAGTTTTACTTCAGTTGTTCCGTCGATCTTCCTCGACGACTTGAGACTGAACGGCATTATAGCGTCATGATTATTACAGCCAAAATACACGCGATCGGATGCTTTTTGAGGTTTTTGTGTTTCTGGAATAAATGCAGAAAAATTCCTTTTAACATCGTTGGTATTGAACACACTACGAAAACCATGAAAAAAAGTTTTCTCGTCACTGTGGTGGTTTTCATCATCCGGAAAGTTTGGAACAGTCAATTGGTGGTAGTTGCTCTGCTGGTAATGAGAAAGAGTGATTAAATTGAGATTTTCAAGCTCGTATCTCACGATTCCATTTGAGGGAGAATCATGGTCGAAGGCGTTTGGAAGTTGATGGATTGGTTGGACTGGGGCCATATCTGTTGTTTCTATGATGGAGAGGTGGTACAAGGGCTCCTTGAACCTGATATTTCAACAATATATAAATTTATTAAAATATGACGTCAGTCTTTTTAAAATACAAGCGTTTCAACGTTTATTGTAATCACATTGATGGAAATAAAAAAAGAATCTTTTAACTAGAAATTTATTGATGCGTTTTAATGGTTTTGAATAATAATAACCATGTCGGAATATTTGATTATTCATAAAAAACAGCTTTTGATACGAACCTGGGACCATTATCATTAATATCAATTATATCGACAATCACTTTGACTATTTTTATCAGAACTGTGTTTTCTAGGATAGCTAAACTTGTATCAATTTGGCATACAATTTTTCTTCTGCAAAAGCCATCGCGATCTCTATCAATAACTTGACTTGTTGTGATGATGCCACTTTTTGAATCAATCTTAAACAAGGGCACTGAATCGGATATAAACTTGAAATTTAATGTTTTGTTTTTCAAGTTATTGTTGGGTTTGTTTGAAATGTTATTTTTCGAATCTTTTTCCGATTCGTTCTGAAGTTGGAAGTTTTTACGAGGTCGTAATATTTGTTCCTGCAAATCCAACTTAACATTTCCTATGAAGGTGTTTACTGGTTTTTCCTCCAGCACTTCGTACATCAGTTTCAAATTATTTTTCTTGAAGCTATCATCAACTGCTCGATTGTTTGATGATCTTTTTCTTTGTTTAATTCCTGCACGGGTCTCTTGTTTGTGAGGTTTTTGTGTGCTTTGTAAAATCTTCTCGTGGTTTTTCTGAATTTTTTGTCTTCTCGAATTAATTTTTGAAATATTGAGTTCATGTTTATCTTTTTCATTATCTTTTTGTGAGTTGTGAGACCGATTTGTTTTAAGCAAAAAACTTTTTGCGAAAATCCTTTTTCGCGTTTGACGAAAAAAGATTTTTTTAGCAGTTCTTAAACTTTCATTTTTTCCGAATAAACTATACAATAGTTTCAGCCTATGGCAAGATTTCTTATTAAAAGTAACGTTTGTTTTACTTTGCCACTCGACTTTGAGTATTCTTGAGCCTAAAAATGTATAAAACTTAAAGCATGACATGGTCCCCCATAAATCAAATGTTTTGTTGTCTTTCAAAACTTTAAAACCATTTTGTTTTTCAAATTTTAAATTTTTATTTAATACAGAATCGTTGCTTGCAAGCAGGAGAGCAAACAAAATGAGAAGTTTCGTTTGGAAGAGAATAAACCCTTTCTTTGGCGTCATGTTGTCTTCGATGCTCCTATCGATAAATATGCTTTAATTTAATTAAGATATGTATCTATAAGATTTAAATTTTTATGAATATTAATTTTTTGTGTTCAACAAAATAATCGCATGAGGCAAGCTGGAGAGATGGTGGTTATGACGGTGAGCTATTGTGCTAAATATTCCAATCATGAAATAAAAAGTACTGCAAATTATTTGAAAAAAAAAGGAAATTTTATTGAATACAAAGCTTTTCGTTAACAAAGTAACATAAAATCAAGTACGTTAAAAAGTAACTCATATTATTTAATCTTCAAGGTTTCTAATCACCATTTCACATATTCATCAGTTTTAAATATTGATGGAGATAGCTTTGAGTGATATAAACAAAAAGAATTTTTTGGTTCGACTTTTTAAGTGTGTTTAAAAGCGTATCGTGAGAAGATTCAGAATAAAGATATAAAATTGTTTCCAAAGTGTTTCAGGATTTTTATTTTTTATTAACATGAAACTAAGCAAAAATCTTGAGAATTTACTTGTAAAGCTATTAGTTAAATTGAGTTTTAAATGAGGCGATCTGAAAACATAGAAAAAAATGGTTTTTTAAAAGATTTTTTTTCATCGTTCCATAAAAGCAGGTTTTGAAAAAGAAAACTAAAAAAATGAAAAAATAAATATTATTTTAATGAAGGAAACCATGGCTTAAGTCGAAAAGTAACCGAATAGAGGATTTTCCAATTCTAATCAGTTTTAAATAGTGCATGGCGGCGTAATTCATAAATTTTTAAATAAAAAAAATGTACCAAATTTTATGATTTAATAAAATATTATCAAAAACAATCAATAAATTTAAAATTGTGAGCATTGTTGAAAAGGCAGACAAGAGCAATCTCAGTGAAAGAGCCCTTTAATCACTTCAGCACTTATCAAGATTAGCACTTAGTTTCTTCATTAAAATAAGTATGAAGAAATATTAAACACGAAGAGATTTATAAGTGGAAGCAAGCATGGCATGGCATGAGTCTCTAGGTATGAATGCTCCGATAACTTCACTTAGGTGCCATAGATTTAAGAGAAAAAAATAATGAATAATAATCAATATATGAAGTAAAATAGTTTGACACAATTTTATGAAAAACAATCAAAAAGTATTTATTTATCAAAAATATAAAAACCTTTTTTCAAGTCGACTCACATTATCTCACCAGCTTAAGGTCGGATGCAAAATTACTACTTACCTTATTGTTACTTGATGATGTAAGTTAGACTCACAAAAACTTTGAGTTTTTTTGTTTAAAAAAGCCTTTTTAGTTTTTTAAACAATAGAACAATGAAATATTTCTTCAATAACTTGACTCATTTCAACTTACAAAATTTTCGCATAATCTTTATGCATGGACTTGTGATCTATTGTCTCAAGTTGGTGAGAACAATTAAAATAGAGGCGGTACAATCTGTTTTACATAAAAGTTTATAAAAAATTATTAAAATTATAAGAGGGTCTAGAGAATCAAAAAGCAGGCTTCTTTGCGAAAGTGTATGTGGTCTTTCACAATGTTGAGCTTGCGGTGTGGAATTGACACTGTTTTGAAAATCAAACGAAATTTGACCAATTTTTGAACACTAGTAGTTTTTATTATGAAGTAAATTATACAGCTTGTAGTGTTCCAAAGATTTTTCATTTTTATTTGGATCGTGAAAATGATGATAGAATTTAATACTAAAGTTGTTAAAATAAATTTTTAAAAAATTTTGAATTTGAGTGCAGTTTCAAAGAATGTCGAGGATGTGAATGAAGTGAGGTGAAAGTATGCATAAAAGTAAATTTGGTAAGGTTTCTGTGGTGAGAACAACATAATATTTAACAAATTCATCTGTATTTAATCTTTACTAGTATATATTATTTAATAAGAAGGGATTTTGTAACGAAAAACATCAATTAAGAGGAATTTTCAATATATTTATTAGGAATCAAAAGCTATAATTTTCGATAAGTTTAGCCTTATCATAAAACGTTTTATGATAAGGCTAAACTTATCGAAAATTATAGCTTTTGATTCCTAATAAATGTATCAACAATTCCTCTCGATTAATGTTTACCGTTACAAAATATTAAAGAAATATACATACGATGTCTCTGAAAAATAAAACTGGAATGCTTTCTTGAAATACTGTTGTTATAACACACCTCTTTTCCAAGAAAAACCAGCCAATGGTTCTATGACTTTTTTTAAAATATTTAATATGTAAAAAAAACAGAAAAACTCAAAGATTCTTTGCATATTTCCAAGTAAAACATCACAGAAATTTTGTTAGTAGTCATATGAGTTTTTCAAAGTATCATTTGGTTTATGAGAGAGCCTCAATCTATATAATTGGTATAAGAAGTTAATTTAGACAATAATTATTTGAGTTGTATTATGTGTATAAAATGGGGTTCAAGTCCTTTAGGTCTTTTATAAAAAAAACAGCCCCAAATTTATTATTTATTTAAAACCAATAAATCACCGTTCTATAAAGAATAAATACCCGTTCCCAATGTTGAAAAAATTTATTTTAGTTTAGTTTAGTATTTAGATTGTTATTTATTGAAAAACACCAAAAGCTTTATATTTGCAGATCATTTCCACGCATGATATAAACTGTTTTTTGATTCTCAAGTAAGTCGACCACTAGGTCGTCCCTAATTGGGATTTCAGTTGCGCAATTGATTGATTCTGGAAGGCGCTTCTCCATGCGACTCTTAAATCACCTTAAATTACGAGCTAATTTCAAAAATTATCCCGATTTCATCTATTTGTTATAGAAGTCTTCAAACATAAAAACACAAGTTTAACACTTCTGTTGCTGGAGTCATGAAGTAATGAATTACCATGTTTGTCAGTTTAGGCATCGTAGTTATTTGGACTTGGAGTTTAACAATGAATGGTAAGCTTCATTAAATACAATTGTGAATGCTGTTTATGGTTTTCAATTTTGATGTTCATATTATCCCTTTCATTTCAAACATTATAAAAAAACAACCTAGAAAAATCAGGATTCAAGATTAAACCCGTAATTGACCCTGTCCACAACTTATATGCATATTTCATCTGCTTCAAAGATATAAGTGCAAAAAAACATCTACCACCTAATTTTAAAAAGTTATTTTTTGTTCTCTAATTTAAAAAAAGCTTTGATTTCGAATATTTTAAGAAATCCGTCAATTAATAACTTCACTTTCATAAATTGCATTCACTATTGAAATTTTGAAATGTGAAATTTCACTTCTAAAAGTTCCATGAAAATAAAAATAATCCACAAAGAAATATTTTTTTAATTCTGAAAAATTGGCTTAGAATCAAAACATGGTCCAATGTTAAAAATGCCAATGGAAGGAAAATTTTATAGCAAATAATTGAATTAGAGGCAAGAGGATCTTGGATGCAGGCCTCACCATTAGACAGCTAATCAAGTCTCTTTCAAGTGTGGCCATTCAGGATAATAATAAAATCCTTGTTCATTGATATGGCAACTTGGAAAGTTTGAGCGATGAAAAATGGACATTTTTTCCAACTTCACTTAACCATGATTCCTCAAAATTAATAGTTCCTATGAGACCCGTCTAAAAAAATGTTTATGGAGCATAGGACCAAGTTATCCCTCGTTTCTAAGCAAGCTTCCATCTTCATTACATGAGGTGTGTCCAAGTTGAGTTCATATGACACATTATCACATTCCAGATTGCTGATTGAAAACTAAAAGTATACTTTTCTGATGTAACTCAAGCGTATTTTAGTTGATTGCAAACACTTGGCTCGAATGAACAAAAACAAACCCATGCTTTCTTATGATATAAATTCAACAAAATTGAGTATATTAATTAGATGAAAAAGTTTGAAACAAGCAAAATCACTACATAAATTTTGAAAAGATTGTATAAAACTCGTCAAAATATTTTGACACATGGCCAATCATTCGAACTGTTCACGTATGCCTGCTCCCGAATGGCAGCTTGAAGCGGTCCCAGTTGTGAAAGATTCTAATCAGAACTTGATTAATACTGATGGATTTTGAGTTGTATGCAGTTAAACGTGAGTACTGCCGTGAAACTACATGAAGTCAGTCGTGACTGCAATTATATTGGCTGATACAATGTAAAATGTTTCTTATAAAGCGCTGTTCATTGTAGATAAAGCAATGCTACAAATGTACTGAAGCGAAAACACACTGAAACAGGTTCTAATTGTCGAGCCAACACGGGAAAAACGTCATCCAAAAATCTGTTGCATGACAGCTATTACTGAATGAAAAGAATGGCGTTTGAAAACATTAGAAAAATTCTTTTTGCCTTGAAATGCTAAACTGAACAAAATTATCTATTGATATAATTTCATTAAATTTTTTGAGTTGCTATAGTTGTGAAGGAAGCATAAAACGTCAAAAATTTCATCTTTTCTTACTCTAAAAACCTTCAAATTTACCAACTTTAAAACGATTTTTTTACAAAAATACAAATTATTTTCTAATAGAAATGAGGGAATTTTTAATGTGGTATTTTTCAAAGAGAACAACACCTCAAAACATAAGAAACAGCATCACACCGACTTTGGAAACCAAAATAACTGATCAAAATTAATTTATTCATTAAATTGAAAAAAATTTTTTTTTTTTATTTTTCTTTTATATTTTTATCACCTTGCAAACAAGAACTATGACTTGAGAATAATTTTATATACAACTCAGATTCCATTTTTTCAAACAAGATGCCAAAAAAATTTCATACCAAAATTTGATCTTTAAGCTTTCAAAATACGTTTTCATTTGGGTGAAATAGGGTGACAACGTTTTCATACAATGAAGAATTATATGACATATTTTACAAAAATACTATTTTCTAAATGAGGTCCATCTGATGTAGAGAGAAACTTTTGATGAAACATTGCAAAATTTATCAATAATTCGATGAGAAAAACTCCCAATGAAAACGATTGCTAATTTTTTGAAGAGTTTTTAAATATTTATCTTCAACTAACCTGAATTCACATTAATACAGTGCATACTTGCAATCACTATAAGGTGCTAAGACTTATTTATATGTTTGCAGGGGTATGTTATTGTGTGAGAGTTTATCATTGTAACAAAAATTTTTGAAAGAATGTATGCAAAACGTTTGCCATTATAAAAGTTTGAAAGCCAAAAATAACGATGCATGTCAATTCATCCAAATTTCTGCCCTGATAACGTTACTTTTGAGCTCAAAAATTTGTAATGAACAAAACCTCGAAACTTGGAAAAATTTTTATATAAATGATCTCTTCTTAAAATATTTTAAAAATAGAATTTCCAAAAGAATGTTTCATGTATTTGAATTAAAATACTTTGAAAGTGAACAAAGAACGCTACCATGCCAAATTTCAGTGCTTTTTGAATTCCCTGAACACAACCACGTACATGTTTTGATATTTTGATTATCATAATACCAACTGTTATTTTATTGACACTTATATAATGCACAAAAACGCATCAGAATTTAATTAAAAGATTAAAATTTCGTGGCTAATACAAGCTATGAAATGCTACAAAAAGCACTTTTATGAAGTTTTATCTGAAACGATTGAATGGAGATTTATAGTGGGGTCATTTGAGTTTGTAATGGTTGTCAAGTCCCAACTTATTCAAACACAGTTTCCAATAATAGTTTTATATTGTCTGGCCATACATTTCACCACGATTTTTTTTATATTGGTGAAAATAAGCAAAAAATTTAAAATTAGTTTCAAAACATAATCTTATCATAGTCAATACGATGCTACCCTGGATCTTCCAATAAATCTCTTTTCAAAATCAATATTCTTATCTCGATTAAAAAATTTCGATAAATTCCATATTAAATATTGTCTCTGTAATTGTGAATTTTTTCATTCTCAAATTGATACAAATAAACTCGGGAAAAAATTACGGGAGAAAACAATGCTGCTAAAAAAGTTTTTGTGGTTTGGTGGTAAAGCTCGTAAATACGGCTATATATGCATGCAGCGTCGTTTGGCATACTAATTATGATAAGTACTGACGATTTAGCTTACAATTTTTGAGTTTTCAACAAAAATTATAAATAAATTTCAAGTATTTTATGAAAAGGGCAGACAGCATCAAATTTTCTTTCTAAAACTTACCATTTTTCTTTTGCACATTTTTTTTCATATTCTACAAAGCAGAAAAGTTGTCATAAACTTGAAAATGAATTTCCCAATGAATTTCAAATTAGTCTATACAACTATATTTCAGATTTTTCAAGCCAATATAAATTTTGAAGCTCAATTACATGAGCAGAATTATCACTGCTTGTAACAAAGGAGCTCTCAAAGGCCTTCGACACACATTGATCTGATGCCGTTTTATCCCTTTACTTTTTTCGAAGTTTTTGAATTTTTTCGTGCAACTCAATAGGCTGAATTTATTCTTTTGTAGTTTTTATAGAATTTTGAACGTGGCTTAAACAACAAATTTCAAAGATTTCATTAATAATAAATGGAATATTTGAACAAACAATAATTCTTCAAACAAATAATAACAAAAGGACGATCTAATTTATTATCTTTTATTAAGAAACAATTTGTTTTAAGCCTTCAACGTTTCACCATCAGGTTACGCATAACTTGGTGGTGGAATATTGAAGCTTTAAAAATGTTCTTTTATAATTAAAAAAAGAAATTTTGTTATTTCCCTTAAGGATATAAATTGTTTGAGGTTTTCATTTATTAAATAGTAGCAAGCTTTAAAATGAAATATCAAAAATTGAATAGAAATATTTCCATTGGTAGCCAGTTTCCGTTTTTTTGCACCAATTTAATTTTTTAAATTTTATTTTAAAATAATTCCACGTTTTATGTGTCTGCAAACAACACACAGTTTGAGGAGGAAATAAAGGTATTCTTAGCTTCATAAATACAACAATAACTTACTCAAGCCAACATCGTCCCAATTGATTAGCAATTAGGTTGTTGTATAGGAGAATCTGAGAAGCTTTAAGAGTTATCACATCACCGAAAAAACATCCAAAACATTTTTTTATTGGTCGTATGACAACAAAGGGTTGTTTCTTGAAACAACATTACATAATTAAACTGTCTCATGAACGATTTTATGGTATTTCGAAATTTAGACTTCGCATTCAATGTGCACAAGGGTTCTATAGATAATTCATAACAGAACTTCAGATGAACAATTTTAAAGTTTTCAATGACTCCAAATTATATCCACTTAAAAATATATTGAAACAAACAAAATAGGTAAATGGATGAAATTCATTAATGTTATCTTTTTAAAAGCACACAAAACTACATTGAAGTCTTGTGCCAACGACATATATACTGGAATCACATATAGCTTGTAACAGGAAAATCCTATACAATACATACTTGAGATTATTTGTTTCGTTAATTAAATGTGAAACTATCCATAAAAATTTTATATGAAAAAATTATAAAACTATTCCGGCCTTTTTCATAGGGTCTATATTAAATTTGAAGTTTTTGGGGACCTATATTTTTCTCAAATTGCAGTTACATATGAATTATTTAAACCAGTTTCAACTCTTTAACCTAAATTTCAAGAATCTTAATTAAGTATTCATTCTAATTGATTCTGCAAAATATCTTATAAATAATTTAAAATTTTGATATTTTATTGAGAAAATAAGGATCAGCTGAGAATAAAGTTTAAAATTGAATCTTCAAAGTTGAAAATTTAATTTTCCAAAAATATCATGACCAGAGTTTCACTTGAATTTTTATTAATTATTTTGCATCTAAAAAAAGATCCTAGAACTTTTTAGAAAAATATTCTAAATCTTTTTAGAAGATGCGGTCTGTAATTATCAAAAAACATCACTATTTATACTACTAAATAATAAATTTCGAGATAATAAATTGTTTTTTTGAATATTATTTGTCTAAAAAATTTCTTTGAAAACGTTTAGAATGCTTTAGATTCCTTTTTGTTTCACTTTTGAATGTTGTTTTGAACTCGGAGACAAACCCAAACCTTTAAATCTGTTTAATTAAAAGAGATTAAAATGGCTTGTTTTTTGTCTGAAAACTCTTCTAATTAATCCCATGTAACTGCCTCAAAGGCTTCTCGAACCATTTTTAATCGCAGACATACTTCCAGCCATGCTCCCATATTTAATCAAATTCAAAATATAATAATTGTAGTTGAATTTGTCTCAAAAATTTAATTAAAACTATTTTAATATCATTTTTTTTCTATTCAGCTGTTGATTATATTTTTGAATATTTAAATTAAATATCTAAATATTCGTGCAATAACTTTTTGGTACTTTTCAGTTTTAATCATTCTCATTAAAAAATATCTGAAATAATCTTTTGAATATTCATTGAAACAAACATTAATAATTAATTGAGACGATATGTTTGAAGGAAAACATAAAAATTGGAGGAAGGGCAGAGCATGATTGGATAAGTCTGGTGATTAAAATTTCATCATTTTTACGACCTTACACTAGCATTGTGTAGTGCAGCAGAAGATATTGAAGTGAGATAACTTGCATAATCAACAGCTTTGTACTTTTTGTCACAGCATTTTTTCATTGTTTTTTGTGTTCTTTATAGTGGTCTCAAACTTTGATCAATATAACGGACTCTTTATAACATCAAAAATCATTACGAGTATGAGAAACTACACCAAATAACATAAGAATCTAGAACTTTATGCGAAACTTGATGAAATATATTGAATATATATTGAATATCGACATATTTTCAAATTTCTGCGTATTAAGGTGTCTTTATTTCGAGGTTGAATACCTGAAATATTTCATGCATATAAAATTATTAAATGAGGTTTTAAGAAAAAATACATTGAA
Source organism: Pterobdella sp. o SKG-2022 (assembly GCA_964035795.1). Taxonomy (NCBI): domain Eukaryota; kingdom Metazoa; phylum Annelida; class Clitellata; order Hirudinida; family Piscicolidae; genus Pterobdella; species Pterobdella occidentalis. The sequence goes on along the minus strand of OZ038321.1, from coordinate 8,319,794 downwards.
AAGAGCTGTAGGTCGTTAGAGGCATGACAAAAAAAATGCTTTTGTGTCAAAAAATAATTAAAATTTTCAAAGTGAAATGTGATAAAAAATAAAATTTCAATTCTTAAAATACTCAAAAGCTGCTAGGCTGAAAAGTTACTGCTCTACTCAGTGGTTCCAGAGGAAATTTCATTTTAATTTAATTTTTTTATAAATTTCACAATAGAAGAAGCTTTTGGAATTTATAACATTCAACATCATCGTCAAGCTACTGTAATCTTGCTCCGTGTTACAGCTCCACTTTTTAAAAACATCTTTGTGAATTTCAACTATAAAATTAGAAAATTTTTAATGATATTTCGAATAACGAAAAGCTTTTTGCTCACCCTTTAAAGATTAATTGATATTCTGTTATCATTAACAGGCCTTTTATGTTTAGAGAAGCAACGAAAAGTCTCCACATATTTCTGTTTTGAGACAGCTTGGTGCTCCGAGTGGGCTTCTACTGTCCGGCACCATGTTGTTTTTAGGCGCATTTTTTTGCTTGTCTTCTGGTGTCACATGAAGAGCTGGGAAGCTTGAGACTCTGTCATCATTTTCAATTTTCTTTTTTGCTCTCAATATATTTTTCAAACCTTCGTGTTTTGATTAAATGTAAGCAACTATTATCAAATACTTTTAACTTCAAATTAAAACTATCTTTTTAAAGCCACATAGTTCACCAAATGACATCGAGCTAATGAGTGTTTTTAGAAGCAACTATTCCGATGCTTCACAACATTTCAATTTAGTATTGTTGAACTGAATACTCAAAGTATCTATGAAAATTGAAACTCACAAAAATGAAAAGATTTGAATATAATGAAAACGAGCATTGGATCTTATCTCTGTCTGAATTATTTCCCTATGAGGAATACACGCAAAATTAAAATTACAGTTTTTTCAAATAATATAAATTTTAAAAATTTACATTTCAGCTTTTTTTGCATTTTTAAAATCTCATAATTGAAATTACAACCCTGTTTTATGGCCAGTTAAAATTTAGCCTGACAGGTCAAATATAGCTCCCAAAGATACCGGTACTGTTCAAAACTTAGCAAATCTTACGATGGAAACTAAGCTATAAATAAAAGTAGTGCATTTTTAGATGAGTTTAACCTTAACACAATACATTAGCTAACGTATAATGATAACATTTATTTTTTTTTACTTAAATACATGTAATCATACTCATTTTTTACGTCAAATTTAGCAATACATCAAATATCTCCCGTTGAAAGCTTGTATATTAGAATGGACCAATAAACTTGCAAAAAAAAATTTAGTTCGCAATGATTAATGGTCAAAAAATAACTAGTCATCTCACAAATCTATTTTCCTCACAACCATGATTTAAAAATACGAATCCAATTGTTATTTATATGTGTGGAACTTTTTTTACGAAATATGAACCATCTAAATCGTGATTCTGGGAAACGTTCATGTTTGGATTATTTATTCTTTTATTTATTTGTAACTCCAAAAAATGTAGTTTTTCAAGCTGTCTTATTGTAAGTTTGTTTAAACTCCTTTATATATTCCGAAAACTCTGATTTTCCCCACCTAAATATCTCAATTATAAAGCTTTTATTGTGACGGGTCTGTCACTTTGTACTTGGTAACAACATCTTTGACACCATATCCAACACCACTGTCACATTTGCATATGTTTTCATCATATTACTCACTAGAACGGTGGTTTATAACATTTGTCACTAAAGACTTGAGCGTTTTACTTTTGAGAAGTATTTTTATTGTATTCTATAGTCTAATGGTATAACAAAGCACTTATTTAATATTGTTTGCTAAGCAATAACTAAATTAAAAATGATTTTTATATATTAAAAAATTCTTTAAAAATTAATGTTGTTTTTTCATCTTCAAAGTTTAATTCTAATATGATTTTTCAAGTGGTTATCGGTTAGCAGCAGTATGACTAATCATTCAATGAAGCAGACCTGTTTGATTGATCACTGCCTCGGCCTGCTCCTCGTAGAGAAATTAAAACGTTCTTATAAATTATCCTCTTCATTCTATTTATTTATTTTTAAAAAATTTTCAAATAATTAGTTTGTTTTCCAAAAATAAAAGTAATTTTTTACCGTCATTAATTATAAAAAAAGAATAAAAAAATGAGTTATATAGAATTCATTTTAATTACGATAATGTAAGACCAGGCTGGAAAGGTATTAAGAAGAGTATTATCTCATTAGACAAGCTCATATTTAAACCAATTTCAATAACTTAGAAACCTCTTTTTTTCTCTTTCATCGCGCAGTCTCCCACGAGCCCATTTTTGAGTGTAAACTCAACATTTTTTTGGTGTCCCAAAAGTTTAACCTCAAAGTCTTTTTTTGCAGTGTGCTTATTAGCGTTGTACAGTGTTTTTAGCACTGTTTCTTCACATACTGTCGGTTTTTGTCGGTGGCTACAATGGTTTCATCCAAACGGGATGTGTTTTCATCTTTTAACCTTATGACTCTTGTGTCATGCTGATAAATGTTGTCAATCATTAAACCAACTTTTAACAAAACACATTGAGCTTACTCTGTTAATACGTTTCAACTAATCCGTTAGGCTTTTAAGAGTAAAATATTACAATGCAAAGTAAAATCCAGCTTTGTTTTTCAATTAAATTATGCGTTTAAAGTTTTAACAAAGAGCTTTTGAAGAAAAATGACTCACTGGCGCCACATAGGAGCCATTAATTCTTTTGATTTTTCAACTGTTGCATACTAAACGAAATTTGGTTTGTGATATTCGAGGAAGTTTTCTTGAAACCAGTTTTCCGCAAAACTCATCTTTTGATTCTCAGACCAACCACTCCACTGTTGACACCTACTTGTATACTTGTACCTCTTAGTATAATTACGCTTACTTAAATTTATTTGAACTGCCAATTCAAAACTTTTCAAGTTGCTTATAGGGAAGATTAGTGGGCTTCCGTTTTAATACCGTCATTTAAAACATTTTAGTGGCTTCTTTATTAGTGAATACCGTAGCATAATATTTGTGTAAAAGTGTTGCTTAGTGTAATAATGCAAGTTTGAAATTTTACGATGTTTAAACTGACAAATAACCCTCTTCATTCTCCCCCATTTCCAGCCGAAATTAAGATAATTATGCATATATCCTGTTTCACTTGGGCAATTTATATATATGTTTTAAATTCTTCAAAATTGAGAAATTTAATAATTTCCAAAAAAGGAAAAACACTTAGTTTTTGAAATTTCGTCGTTAACAATGTTTTTAGTTATTAACGAATATGTTTTCTGTACGATGTACACCTCTGATTAGCAAAAACTTTTTTGGTGAAAAATTTAAAATATTGCAACAGTTGCGTCTTCACTTTCAAAGTAAAAAAAGTTTTTTTTTTCAACTAAATTTATATTTAACGAATATTTTATAATTTTGGAAAATTTTTTCCACAAAACATTAGCAAAATGTATTAGAAATTATTTTTTTCAATTGAAAATTTTTGTTCAAGAGAATGTTGTATTTAATGGAAATAAAAACTAAATTCAATAAATATTCGAATTTCAAAAAAATATAAAATGTGTCTAGTGTTGAAATGTCAGCAGTGGCTTGTTTTTTGAATGAGATAATAAATGATGAAACACAAAAACACATATAACTCTAAATTTTTCAAAATATATGTACACTTTGTTTAAGTAAAATAGGAAATGTTTATTTCAGCAAGCATTTGTGTTGCCAGCCAGTGAATGAATTTTGAAACGCTTTTGAGCATCGTTCAAAGAAGCCTTGCTACGAACTGTTTGTACGTATTAATTACAATAAACTTAGCAGTTTTGAAGAGTTTGAACTTCTTTGTTTCATTATCAGTTTATTTTTATCGAAGAGAAGAATGATTTTCATAGGGGGTTGCCAGCTTATAGTAATTGTTGAATTTCTATCAGTCGTATTCATACGTTTAGAAATGGTTTTCAATGGAAAACGAACCTTTTGTTTAGAGATCATCGTTTTTATTTTAATCATCAGTTTTTTCAGAAAAGTCGTTTCCACTCATGGTTAAAAGAGCAAATAGTAGACCCATTCATGACATATTCAATCATTCTATGTTTCATAGAAATGGTTTGCCTATGCAGAATCAAAGGTTTGATATTGGTTATACAAAACACAATAATGAGATGAAGTTGAAACAATCTGCCAAGACTTTGGTTAAAAGCCTAGCCAATTTTACAAAACAAAACTATCATAAAAATTCGAATCAAACCCTTCAATAAGCAGTGGAACACAAAGATTTTCATAAGTCGAAACCACATCATCAAGTATCAAACACCCAAGTTTTTTCAAGTTCCAATTGGTCTTAGAGACTCTAGCAGTTTCATGTTCCTATAATAATACTCCTTAGTTGTTTGCTTGTTTGTTTGTTTTTTTGTTTGTTTGTTTGTTTGTTTGTTTGTTTGTTTGTTTGTTTGTTCATTCGATCAAGATGAAAACAAGATGATACTCATATCACACGTACTAGTTTATTTGTATATTGGAAAAAATGACTAAGCAGAAAGATGAGACCAAAGAGTGAAAAGGTCTATGTGGCATCTGTTGTTGTTGATAACCCTAGTGCTCCTATTGAGAATACAAAGTACCTCCTCCTTTCTCTATCAATTAGAGCCTATTTTTTAAAACACTGATTCAAATAACCTTTAACATTCTGTCAGCAAAAAGGCGTAAATGATTCGAGAATAATCTGTATTTGGTTTCGAATAAAAAGGCTTTATCAGGTAGAAAAATGAGTTTTTAGATATGAGTTTTGAAATCAAATTTTACATAATGATAACAATAAATAAGAAAAAAAGCTTTCGTTATTACTGTCCACTCACACTGGTCTGATAGACCATATGAAAACGTCAAGTTGCCGGCCCCTATAGCTCAATGGTTGAGCATTAGACTAATTATCTAAAGCTACCGGGTTCGATCCCGCGTGGGCCGACAATTAGCACCTGTTCCACGGTTTGTTTTCCCTACATTAAATTTGTAGCAAGCGCTTTGATCTATAAGGAAAAGCGCTTTATAAATACCGCATTACAAGTGCTTGTTAGTCTATTTACATTGGAAACATCAAAATTAAAATATAATTGTATTCATTTAGACTTTTAGAGTAAACACATTATTTTGAATTTTTTGAAATGATTTTTGAGGTTTTTTTTTTTAAATCTTTAACAAAATTAGTTTAAAAGTTAATTTATAAAAAATAGACTTTACTTTTAAACATTAACGTAAGCTAGCTTTGATAATTAAAATTTCACATGCATAAGTTTATTTAAAATGTTAATTTTGCAAAAAAAGCTTATTTTTTCAATTTTGAATGACATCTCCATGAAAACGTCTTTCATTCATATCTCTTTAACTAGAGATCTGAGCAAAAATATAATGAGGTCAGCTTTTCTTGATCAGTGGGTGGATAAATGGATTTCAAATTTAAAAGTACAAAAAAATTTTCTGACAAATTGGAAAGATCAAAATATTTTTCAAGATTTTAAATCATTTAAAAATGATTATTACAAGAAGATTCTGTTGAAAATTTATAATACCAAAGAATACATACCTGGACTTTATGAAAATGCTTTATCTCTGTGTGATCATATTGAAGAAATTGAAAATAATTCAAAAACAAAGCAGAGCAATCAAAATTGCCCAAATAACACCTTAATTGAGGTTGTAAAAATAGTTTTACAAATTCAACAAAAAAAAGACTATGAAAATGCTATAAAAAAATATGAAAAATTATGCAAAAATGCCAATTACCTTTTTGATCCAACAATCTGTGCAATGTTAATCAATTGTCTATCCACCACTCCTCATTGGAAAGAGGGTTTCAAACTTCTTGAAGTGCATTCCTTTATGCAAAAGCCAAGTGTATCTGTTATTTCTTCACTGATGTTGGCTTCCTTACGAGAAGCAGATACAGGAGCTTTTGAAAGCCTGATAACTCAATTGGATAACCAACTGCCCAGTTTATCCTTTATTGAAGGAATGCTCGAGCTCAATAAAGTTGATCAGTTGTTTTTCTTAGCCAAAACGTACTCATGGGTTCTCAATGAAAAAATGTCCAATGCTTTGATTTTGTTTTACAAAAAGTAAATTGATTGTATTAATTATTTTTGATTTTGTGTTAAAATTGTAATGTTATTTTCATAAGTTTTGATTAAAAGAAAATTTTCATGCAATAAAGTATTCAAACAATAATATAAAAGAAAAAGGCAAAAATTTTTTAAATATTATTTCAACACAGTTTTTATTAAAGTATTATACTATGGTAGGTCATATGATGATGTTTCAACATTAATTTTGAATGACTTTTTCAATTCTTTTTATATTTTAAATATTTTTTATAAAAAAACATACTATAAAAAAGATTTTTTAATAATTTTCAAAAAAGTCTTAAAACATAATTTATAGGAATGCCAATCATGTATTACATTCAAGTAAGAGGGTTAAGAAAATTGTTATAATGCTCTTTTTCTCAAATTATTTTATCCATTTCATCACATCTAGAAATCATCCTGAGATGGAGATTCAGAAGGTGCAAATCAAGAGAAGGTCAGAAGTTTTTTATTCTATATTATCATATACCAGTGCAAAAAAAGATGAATATTATTTGATGGATTATAGGACATTAATTATTATGATCAATGCTTCCAATCACTAGGTTCTGTCCACATTGCAAAACTCAACTGGCAAAAATAGTAGGCTTGAATAAAAGTGAAAGAGAAAAATTAAAAAAAACATTTGTTGAAAAAGTATTTATACAAAGAAATGATGATTATTATACATCAAATCCTGAGGAAGTGAAAGATTTCAAAAACTTCATTGATGCAGACTGTGATTTTGACGTTGTTATTGACTCCCTCAACCTGGCATATGCTCTCAAACCCCCACAAAAACTGGACGATGTGGTAAGTTTTCATGCAAGATACGTCTAATTAAATTTTTTATCAGCTCGCTCAATTTACAGATGCAAAATGCCATAAAATATTTCTTGGAAAAAAGAAAAAAAATTCTAATTCTCTCGAGAAATCATCTTAAAAACTCTCTCAAAAAATGCATGGCATTGGATGCAGACCACGTTAAATGGTTCTTTGTTACAGATAGGTTGGAATTCTCAAAATTCGATTTATAAGTGGTTTTCATTACATTCACAACCTTCAAAGGTCCCAAGACGACTTATTTGCATTGTACTCATGTCTGCACGGCAATCAGAACTGCAGCTTGGTGAGTAGAGATTTATTTCGCAACTACAGCTTCAAGCTTGGCAGTGAGTGTTGCAGTTTATTCGCTAGATGGCAGGAACAACATCAAATCGTGTTTGAAGGCATCGACTACAAGACCAGGAAACTCAAATTCACGGTTGTTTCATCATGAGGCAGTGGCTCGCATTTTTAAGATTTGAAACAATTGAGCCATTTTTAAAATTTTTTAACAAAACTTTCTAGTATAAAATAATTTGTGAACTTTGTAGAAACCCAAAGAACATAATGTGAGGATACAAATAGACAAGAATTTTATACACGTACCTTGCAAAGAAAACATCCCAGAAAAAGTTGGGTCATACGAGAGAGCTAACTTCTGGCTTTGCATACAAAAGAAGAAACATATGAAGGCTTAAGGCTTTTGAGTCAGGATGAATAAGGCCTTCCATTGTAATCATTCAGGATTTTTAATCATCTTGATGATGTAGTAATTGTCCTAACATTCTTTGCCTGGTTGAAGTCCCTATGTCTTTAAGTTTAAATGTTTACAAATTTTTTAATTAACTGCTAAAAAATTCCAAAAGTTTTGTTGAATCCAAAAGCAAGTGTTAAAATTTTGATTTTTCACGCCAAAATGGAAAATTCTCAAAAAAACATTTATTTTGAATAGAAATATTCTTCAATATGGTAAATCTTCTAATAAAACATAAATCAGTATCAAACTGAATTTTTGAATGCAGTAATCGAAGTGTCGTTTTAGTTTTGGTAGAGTTCAAAATAATATTGTAGAACTAATTTTTAATCATTAAATTGATCTCAGTGTTAAGTCCATTAGCTTCATGAAGAAATCATTTCAAACCAAATCAGTACTCGAATGATTATTTTAAGCTGGAAATTTTATTATCTTGATGCTGAGACAGCTGAAAGCATAGAGTGGTGTGATGTGAAGATATGTGTTATGATAGGCACATTCACTTAGCAAATATTCAATCACCATAGAATTAAGAAACTATTCGTATGTATTGCTTATTGACGTAAATCTATTGAAATAGAAATTAAATGATTATGTATCAAAATACTTTACACAATACAAATTTTTTCGATAAAATCAGTCATTTCATTTTACCATTATCGTTTACGTCTTGTGTACTTTTGTACAAAATTTACAGTTAAGATGAAAATTATAAAAACACAATGCTGTATAAATAACGAATGACAGTAAAAAGACAAGAGTACGTTGAGGTTATCGCATAGCCATCCATGTACTTGTCAGCTTGGGTTCAGGACAATTAGGGATGTCAACTAGGGTTGATTTTTCTGATAACAATTCATCCATTTGAATGTTAGAGTTATGCTTGGAAGGATGGTAGTTAATCGGATTCAAAGATTGTTTAGTTTCAATAAAGTCTATATTCTTGTTGTACAGACTGCCGTTCAAGAGAGGACTGAAGGACACATCAGAAGAAGAGAATGGTTTGGAAGTTTTTTGGGAAGGGTTAGCGTGGAAACTGGAAGAACAGTTGTTGAAATTGGAGAAATGGTCATCATTTGTAATATAACTATAAGTCTTAGCGTGATCATTCTTTTGGACTGGGTTGTCCCACTTTTTAGGTTCAGAATGAGGCAGCCTACAATGGCAAACGTTGGATATAAATAATCCAAATGAATTGTGAGAAATTCAAATAAATCCAAAAAAAACAAAATAAATCAAAATGAATCCAAATAAATCAAAATGAATCCAAATAAATCCAAATGAATTCAAATGAATTCTGAGGAATTCAAATGAATTCAAAAGAATCCAAATGAATCCAAATGAATCTAAATGAATCCAAATAAATCCAAATGAATCCAAATGAATTCAAATGAATCTAAATGAATCCGAATGAATTAAAATGAATCCAAATGAATCTAAATGAATCCGAATAAATCCAAATAAATCCAAATGAATCCAAATGAATCTAAATGAATCCAAATGAATTCAAATAAATCCAAATGAATTCAAACGAATCCAAATGAATCCAAATGAATCCGAATAGATCCAAAGGAATCCAAATGAACCTAAATGAATCCGAATAGATCCAAATGAATCCAAATGAATGAAAATGAATTCAAATGAATCCAAATGAATTCAAATGAATCCAAATGAATCTAAATGAATCCAAATGAATCTAAATGAATCCAAATGAGTCTAAATAAATCCAAATGAATCTAAATGAATCCAAATGAATCCAAATGAATCTAAATAAATCCAAATGAATCTAAATGAATCCAAATGAATCCAAAAAAATCCAAATAAATCCAAATGAATCCAAATGAATCCAAATGAATCTAAATGAATCCAAAAGAAGCTAAATGAATCCAAATGAATTTAAATGAATCCGAATAGATCCAAATGAATCCAAATGAATCTAAATGAATCAAAATGAATTCAAATGAATCCAAATGAATCCAAATGAATTCAAATGAATCCAAATGAATCCAAATGAATCTAAATAAATCCAAATGAATCTAAATGAATTCAAATGAATTCAAATGAATCCAAATGAATCTAAATAAATACAAATGAATCTAAATGAATCCAAATGAATTCAAATGAATCAAAATGAATCCAAATGAATTCAAATGAATCCAAATGAATCTAAATAAATCCAAATGAATCTAAATGAATCCAAATGAATTGTGAGAAATTCAAATAAATCCAAATGAATCAAAATGAATCCAAATAAATCAAAATGAATTCAAATGAATCCAAATGAATTCTGAGGAATTCAAAAGAATCCAAAAGAATCTAAATGAATCCGAATAAATTCAAATGAATCTAAATAAATCCAAATGAATCCAAATGAATCTAAATGAATCCAAAAGAAGCTAAATGAATCCAAATGAATCTAAATGAATCCAAATGAATCTAAATGAATCCAAATGAATTCAAATGAATCCAAATGAATTCAAATGAATCCAAATAAATCCAAATGAATTCAAATGAATCTAAATGAATCCGAATAGATCCAAATGAAGCCAAATGAATCAAAATGAATTCAAATGAATGCAAATGAATGCAAATGAATTCAAATGAATCCAAATGAATCTAAATGAATCCAAATGAATCTAAATGAATCCAAATGAGTCTAAATAAATCCAAATGAATCTAAATGAATTCAAATGAATCCAAATGAATCTAAATAAATCCAAATGAATCTAAATGAATCCAAATGAATCCAAAAAAATCCAAATAAATCCAAATGAATCTAAATGAATCCAAATGAATTCAAATGAATCCAAATGAATCTAAATAAATCCAAATGAATCTAAATGAATCCAAATGAATTGTGAGAAATTCAAATAAATCCAAATGAATCTAAATGAATCCAAATGAATCCAAATGAATCAAAATGAATCCAAATAAATCAAAATGAATTCAAATGAATCCAAATGAATTCTGAGGAATTCAAAAGAATCCAAATGAATCTAAATGAATCCGAATAAATTCAAATGAATCTAAATAAATCCAAATGAATCTAAATGAATCCAAAAGAAGCTAAATGAATCCAAATGAATCTAAATGAATCCAAATGAATTCAAATGAATCTAAATGAATCCAAATGAATTCAAATGAATCCAAATGAATTCAAATGAATCCAAATGAATTCAAATGAATCCAAATAAATCCAAATGAATTCAAATGAATCTAAATGAATCCGAATAGATCCAAATGAATCCAAATGAATCTAAATGAATCCGAATAGATCCAAATGAATCCAAATGAATCCAAATGAATCTAAATGAATCCAAATGAATCCAAATGAATTCAAATGAATCCAAATGAATCCAAATGAATCTAAATGAATCCAAATGAATCTAAATGAATCCAAATGAAATCAAATGAATTCAAATGAATCCAAATGAATCTAAATGAATCCAAATGAATCCAAATGAATCTAAATGAATCCAAATGAATCCAAATGAATTCAAATGAATCCAAATGAATCTAAATGAATCCAAATGAATCCAAATGAATTCAAATGAATCAAAATGAATTCAAATAAATCCAAATGAATCTAAATGAATCCAAATGGATTGTGAGAAATTCAAATAAATCCAAATAAATCAAAATGAATCAAAATGAATCCAAATAAATCAAAATGAATCCAAATAAATCCAAATGAATCCAAATGAATACAAATGAATTCAAATGAATTCTGAGGAATTCAAATGATTTCAAAAGAATCCAAATGAATCCAAATGAATCTAAATGAATCCGAATAAATCCAAATGAATTCAAATGAATCCAAATGAATCTAAATGAATCCAAATGAATCTAAATGAATCCGAATGAATCCAAATAAATCCAAATAAATCCAAATGAATCTAAATAAATCCAAATGAATCCAAATGAATCTAAATAAATCCAAATGAATTCAAATGAATCCAAATGAATTCAAATGAATCTAAATGAATCCAAATGAATTAAAATCAATCCAAATGAATCCAAATGAATTCAAATGAATCCAAATGAATCCAAATGAATTCAAATGAATCCAAATGAATCCGAATATATCCAAATGAATCTAAATGAATCCAAATGAATTCAAATGAATCTAAATGAATCCAAATGAATTCAAAAAAATCCAAATGAATCCAAATGAATTCAAATGAATCCAAATGAATCTAAATGAATCCGAATAGATCCAAATGAATCCAAATGAATCTAAATGAATCCAAATGAATCCAAATGAATTCAAATGAATTCAAATGAATCCAAATGAATCCAAATGAATTCAAATGAATCCAAATGAATCTAAATGAATCCAAATGAATCTAAATGAATCCAAATGAATTCAAATGAATCCAAATAAATCCAAATAAATCCAAATAAATCCAAATGAATCCAAATAAATCCAAATAAATCCAAATAAATCCAAATGAATCCAAATGAATCCAAATGAATTCAATTGAATCCAAATAAATCCAAATGAATCCAAATGAATCTAAATGAATCCAAATGAATTCAACTGAATCCAAATGAATTCAAATGAATCCAAATGAATCTAAATGAATCCGAATAGATCCAAATGAATCCAAATGAATCTAAATGAATCCGAATAGATCCAAATGAATCCAAATGAATCCAAATGAATTCAAATGAATCCAAATGAATCTAAATGAATCCAAATGAATTCAAATGAATCCAAATAAATCCAAATAAATCCAAATAAATCCAAATAAATCCAAATGAATCCAAATGAATCCAAATGAATTCAAATGAATCCAAATGAATCTAAATGAATCCAAATGAATTCAACTGAATCCAAATGAATCCAAATGAATCCAAATAAATCAAAATGAATTCAAATGAATCCAAATGAATTCTGAGGAATTCAAAAGAATCCAAATGAATCTAAATGAATCCGAATAAATTCAAATGAATCTAAATAAATCCAAATGAATCCAAATGAATCTAAATGAATCCAAAAGAAGCTAAATGAATCCAAATGAATCTAAATGAATCCAAATGAATCTAAATGAATCCAAATGAATTCAAATGAATCCAAATGAATCTAAATGAATCCGAATAGATCCAAATGAATCCAAATGAATCTAAATGAATCCAAATGAATCCAAATGAATTCAAATGAATTCAAATGAATCCAAATGAATCCAAATGAATTCAAATGAATCCAAATGAATCTAAATGAATCCAAATGAATCTAAATGAATCCAAATGAATTCAAATGAATCCAAATAAATCCAAATAAATCCAAATAAATCCAAATGAATCCAAATAAATCCAAATAAATCCAAATAAATCCAAATGAATCCAAATGAATCCAAATGAATTCAAATGAATCCAAATAAATCCAAATGAATCCAAATGAATCTAAATGAATCCAAATGAATTCAACTGAATCCAAATGAATTCAAATGAATCCAAATGAATCTAAATGAATCCGAATAGATCCAAATGAATCCAAATGAATCTAAATGAATCCAAATGAATCCAAATGAATTCAAATGAATCCAAATGAATCCAAATGAATTCAAATGAATCCAAATAAATCCAAATAAATCCAAATAAATCCAAATAAATCCAAATGAATCCAAATGAATCCAAATGAATTCAAATGAATCCAAATGAATCTAAATGAATCCAAATGAATTCAACTGAATCCAAATGAATCCAAATGAATCCAAATGAATCTAAATGAATCCAAATGAATCCAAATGAATCTAAATGAATCCAAATGAATTCAAATGAATCCAAATGAATCCAAATGAATCCAAATGAATCCAAATGAATCTAAATGAATCCAAATGAATTCAAATGAATCTAAATAAATCCAAATGAATCCAAATGAATCTAAATGAATCCAAATGAATCTAAATAAATCCAAATGAATCTAAATGAATCCAAATGAATCAAAATGAATCAAAATGAATCTAAATGAATCCAAATAAATCCAAATTAATTCAAATGAATCTAAATGAATCCAAATGAATCCAAATGAAACTAAATGAATCCGAATAAATCCAAATTAATTCAAATGAATCCAAATGAATCTAAATGAATCCAAATGAATCCAAATGAAACTAAATGAATCCGAATAAATCCAAATTAATTCAAATGAATCCAAATGAATCTAAATGAATCCAAATGAATCCAAATGAATCTAAATGAATCCGAATAAATCCAAATGCATTCAAATGAAAGGATTATGTTGAATAAAACAATTCTAAAAAAAGAAAATGTATTGGATGAAACAGCTCATATAGAAGAAGAAAGTGGTATAAATGGCATGAACCAGCCAGTAATGGAGCTTGACAGCTCATTCATCTCTTTGCGAGTGCTTTTTGTCGGTGTTTCTTGCTTGACGAGCATGTTCTCCAATTCTTTTTGGTTTAAAAACTTAAATAAAATATTATAAATAATTTTTATCTTTAACTTTATTTATGTAACTTTATATGTAACTTTTTATAATTATGGAGAACAAAATATGTGAAAAGATTAATTTTTGAATCGATGAACAAAATTAATTTTTCTAATGCACAACCTTGCCAATGTGATTCTTTGTCGTTTTTAAGGTTTTTGAGCATGATGGCTTGTGGGGATTGGATCAGATCTGGTGACTTGTGGGCATAATGGTTTTGACAAGTTAGTGCAGAAGGATCCTTTGTTAGCTGCAAGTTAGGAAGGCCTGATATGTTTTGAGGTTTTCATGAGTTCAACTTTGTATATAAAAACTTTTATTAATGTTGAAAGTATTTTGTTAATGGCATTATAAAGTAAGAAATATTTCAATTTTTTCAACAAAATTTCGAATTTTAATTTGAATCAAAGTTCAAGCCAAGCATTTGTTGCATTTAGTTACAGTATTAATTTCCTACAAGCTTCAGTTTCTTTTTATTTAATTAACTTTTCAATAATCCAAATCTTATCGCCTTTCCATTGTTTTTTATTAACTTCACAAGTTGAAACCATAATAAGAAATGTCATAATTGGAACATACCTTTACACGAAAGATTGCTGCAAAGAGCTGACATTGAAGATGTTGTCGAGATGGTGTTATTACTCATATTGCCCACATTGTGATTGTAAAGATTGTTCATAATACAGTTTAAATTATTCGTTGTACAGTTCTCAAAGTATTGATTAGTATTGCTGTAAAGATTCCTATCTTCACCGAAGTTGTCGCTAGAGGGCATCATGACAAGTGCCTGGGCAGCTATGGCGGCAGATGTTACCTCAGCCTCCATATTTACTGAAGTGGCTGTGTGATGGTTGTTTGCATTAAAAGAATCTTTGAAGTGAATTATTAATTTGTTTTATACGCTTAAATGTTCAAATGGATGACCTTTAAAATATAAACTCAACGAATCAAATAATAGTCACATTTTTATAGTTTACCAGGTTTTATATAACTTTTTTTTACTAGTTATCAAAATGAAGTCAATATTATTCAAGGGATTACTTGCAAACTTTTCACCTTTTTTTCTGCAAGTTTGACTTTCTAAAATTGCATTTTGAATAAGATCAAACGCGTAATTACGCCGATAAAGAATCGACACTTAAGCCAACTGTTTATTTCTACTACTAATTAATGAACAACTGCCTCGGGCCATCCACACAAGCACACTCGTTTGATTAATTCATCGCTTATGAGCTCACATCTCATATTTCTTTAATTTTATTCAGCAAAGGTTAATTTTATGATATTAATAACTCACTTTTAATGTAATTATTCGTTGTATTTTTCTTCTTTTTTCTCTTCTGATAACAACAGCAACACACAAGCAGACTCGATAACAACAACATAACTGATGTCACGCATAATGTCAGCACCAAGGGAGTCACATGGTGAGCTCTGGTTTGGGAGAGTGTTTATGTCTTGAAGTTTCATATTTAAAACATATTTTGGATTCAAATACCCTTTTGAATTATGGTTTTACAAATACTATTGACAGTATAAAACAACATTAAGATTTTATCAGTCGAGTGTACAAAACTTTTTGAACAACGAACTTAATTTTACGAAAGCTTCGTGCATTCCAACCATAAACTCTTATGGTTCTTTTATAACTATTTTTTTATAGGCTACTCTCCAATTTTATTAATTACTGTAAACATTCTCTATGGAAAATATGAGTATACAAAAAGTAAAAAACGCATAATAATGGATAGTAACAAGTTGAGAGGCAGGGCAGACTCCTGGTTGGAATGTGTAGTTTGAAGCGCTTGTGTGCTTGTCTCGATCGCTTCAAATATTGGCTTCTGATACATTGGGTATCTTGGAAGCAAACTCGGTTTTTCATTTTGTTGACCTCTTTCTTCATCAGACCTCCAATTGTATTTATCACTTGTTTCATGTTTCATCTCATTCTTCGGGTCATTTTTCAACTTCTTTCTGCGATGGGAGTGGTGTTTGTCAGGTGGAGGACAACAAAACCTTTTGTGTTCATCACCGCAACAGTTGTCTTTATCATTCTCTCTCCACTTTGGGCACTCGAATCCTGTGCTCCACTTTCCGTGGGAGTCCAGTGTGCCTGGGCATGAAACCCGTGCTGTGTGGATCATTTGGGAAAAGACCATTAAAAAGTTTTTGTAATTAAATCAAAAGATTTATAAAAATTAATCATTAGATAGCTTAATTGTCTTTGGGATGGTTATTATTAATGTTTCAAAAATGTCTCGACTCTCTGAACTTCAAATGAACGTTTTTTGTTTCATTATTCCATTGGACTCAAATGAATAGAATTGTAGAAAGCTTTATATTTTGGTATAAACCTATTGAAACTCTTGAGTGAACGAGGCTCAAAGTGAAAACACTTTCAACAACTTGTTGAAACTATGTTTTTTAAAGGAAATTAAATGGTTCAAACTAAAAAAATTTTTCAAAGTGAATTAAATTTTTACAACATGAATAAGTTGTCTTTGAAAATCATGAATAATTGTTCATAACGGCGCATGACTCGGTCAAAGATGCTCTATGATAGATACGGTGTAATCAAACAGACCGATAATGAAATCCCCATTTGCAGCAATATATCATTAAAACCAATGCAAATATTATTCTTAGCATTGGTGGTATAGACGTATGGTAGGCTTCAATGTTTCAAATATATAATTGATTAATCATAGGTATGCACAAGTAGTTTAAAATGCTAATAAATCCACGATATTCTATACGACATAACTCATTGTATAAAATTATTTTTTATATTTCGAATTTTTTTGTATTGAGATTCACTTTTCAACATAGGTTTATCTAATCATGGCAAATAAAAAATTATTGATGGAAAGAAAATCAAAACAAACCACCAAGACCTCAATGGAGTAGAGACAGACATAAAATCAGGTGGTGTAGGTTATAATGTTGAAATCATAATATTTCTAGAGATTATGCCCCGTTAATGGGAGGTTTATGGTTTTTGATCAAAAAATGATTTATGATATAAATAAAACAGCATTAAATGCTGCAAACATCAAAACATACGATCTAAAAACAAATGCCTCTGCATAAATAAATAGAAATAATAATAATTTTTATTTTGTTCTTATCACTTTTATTATTCATTTAATTTTGATAATTTTAATTAATTTTTTTTTTATTTCTACTACTAATTATTGTACGTTAAAAAGCTATACATATCTAATTAAATATTAATTTAGAAAATCATACCAAACACATAAAAGTGAACAATGTTCGAGTATAAGGTCTTATTAATGATTTCTGATTAGTTATTTGATCTCTATTATTTATATTGTTACGTTTTTTTATTTTTATGATTCATTTGATTATTCATACCATTTATTATTAGTAGTGTTATAATTGTTGTTATTTTGATTATTTTTATTAAACTCTGTAGAAAATATGGCTAAAACTGCAACGATTTACGATGATAATAATCCACTGACCGTCAATACATCAATGGCAAGATGAGGTAATCTCACTTGTGCGTTTAATCATTTAAGATTATAAAAAGTTACCAAAAATGTTTGAAAATGTCTAAATAAATAAATTGGAGCCTTCAAAACAAATCTGCATTGCGGTTTGTTTCTAATTAAAAAGTTTGCTTTTTAACAACAAATTTGATTGGAAAATTTTCTACAAGAGTTTCATTTTATATTTTTGTTGCAAGCTTATAACCAAAGACACGAATAAAAAATTCCTAGTGATTTAAAAAGACTCAACTGTATATACTTATAAACCAAACATCTCATTAAGCATATAAAAATTTAAACAAATAGAACTATCTTAAAAATATCGCTTTGAAAACGTGAAAAATGTGTATTCATTAAAAAAATCATATAGATTGACCTATCTCAGTTATACATACCATATTACTTTAAAATCATAACGTATTTTGTATCAACTTTTCAAACATAAATCGAACATTTCATGATTGAGAGTTCACATCAATAACTTAATATAATAAACAGTGTGGTTTTCAACATTATATTTAAACTACGAATCTTTTTGTAAACGCACGGTACTTTCTTGCATGTAAGCATTAGTGTGTTTGACCAAGACTTGATGCAGCAATAACAATATTTACGTTTGAAATTTGAGCAAATCATTTGCTTATTTACATTCGGCAGCATTTTAATTGAATTTCTATTTACACAAATCTTTTTAACTTCAGTACTTTCAATGTCAGATGCTCGTAACAATCTTCGGGATTTTATGTGCGATGTTGAAAAGGAGTTTGAAAGAACAGATAATACGAATATTTGTATCTCTGAAGCTTCATTTCATAAAATAAAAAATTTTATGAAGAACTCATTTAGGCATTAAGAAACAGACTTTCTGGTAGGAAGAAATTAAAAACACTATATGAGTTCTCTAGAACCATAAAATGCTGAATTTAATGAAAACTATCCTAATGTAGTAAATATTTCACTGTGAAGCAAAACCTTTTCACATCTTTTTAGCCTCTTGCATTCAATTATAAACTTAATAGAGCAGCATTTTAATATGAAAAGTCTTTTGAATAAAACTCACGATAACCTTAGTGTTTTTTGTTAACATCACATTACGAAATGTTGGATTATAAAGTACTAAAAAAATGCCCGAGGGGGAGAGATGGAGAAGTAGATTGTGAAACATTATAACAAACACCCATTTATATACCGTATCGTATTAAAATCTTAATTATATCTAAAATTCATTTTTAAACATTAGTGTTTTTATTTTATTAACTCTGGCAGCGTTTCCAATGGCAAGTGATTTATCTGCGCAAAATGATTTATAGGCAAGGAAACTGTTATATCTGTATACGCCATATTAGTTTTTAATATGTAAACTCTATAAAATGACACTCCTATATTTATGATTAAAAAATGCAATGCATAAATAGTACTTGGAATTTAATCAAGAAATTTTATGTTTTCTACTAAACGCTACGTAGCTTCATAACATTATCCAAGACAAAAAGAATTCCCAAAAGAATAAAAAATGTAGAGTATTTGACGTTAAATCAAAGTGAAGGAAGGCTTTAATGCCTTCTGAAGCTGCAAGTGATAGAGGTAGGGTGTTAAGGAGTGAAGTGCGAAAGACAAATCCCACACGGATGTTTGTAAAATTCATAAAAAGATCAAAAAAAATTTTTGAATTGAAATCAAATTTTTAAGCGGAACACATAGAGAGAATGTAAATTTTTTTAAACAAAATTTGATTGATCGTTTGCAAAGGTTTATGACTCAACTGTGAGGAAATTAAGCGATTCACACCGAAAAAGAAAATACTTGCAAATGTGGAGGGTTTATGCAATGATTCAATATGAAGTTTTGTGGAACGGTAAATATATCACGAGGCTTTAAGAAACTAAATATACAAAAAAATTCAATAAAAATGAAAAAACAAAAATAAAAAAGAAAAAACTTATTAAATGATCTTTATAAAGAGAATCAATTTACTTGGGAAAAACTAAAAAATTAATTTAAAATGAATTAAATTGGAACAAATTGAAATGTAGAGTAGATTATGACACGAGGATCAAAACATAATTAACAGATAGGAAAGTGAGTGGTACTAGTGAAATCAACTTCTAACTCTGCTTCTTAGCAGAGTTTTATACTAGATACATTGTTTTTCAACATAATCAAAATACTTGGCATGAAAACTAATTAAAATTTTTTTACATTGCACTATACAATGTTCTAGAGAGTTTGTTTATGCTTAATAATGTACACAAATTGATGGAGTTTTTGAAAGTAAATCAACGAAAATAACTGAGATATTGACAAAAATAGATGTAAGAGTTAAAAATATGTAGTATTCACCTATATTCATAAGTGGAGGTGGATGTCAGATGCAAGCATAAACTCCGAAGACTTTTTCTAAAGGTTTAAAATTGTTTCACAAAACTCTCAATTTATATTTTTATTTAAAAACTGCAGTCTTTTTCAACTCAAATTTAAGAACAAACGAGGTCGGAGTCTCACGTATAAACGTATTGTATACTTGTGGCATCGTGAA
>OZ038321.1:8199821-8299391 GCA_964035795.1 Pterobdella sp. o SKG-2022 | reverse complement strand
CCGGCAACAACGGAGACTATAACAACAGCATAATAAATATGTCCGCATATTATGCATATGTGGAGAACTTTTAGTTAGTTATTTTTAGATTTATATAACTTCAATGAAAAAACTAATGAATAAAACCTGCCACTCTTTTACTTCGAAACATTGTGGCTTGTGAAATATAATAGATAACATTGAAGAATGGAACAAAGATTGAAAACTCAGGGTTTTCTTCAATTACCAAACCTGATACATGTTCTTATATCATCAAATGTTTGCTAATAGCTTGAAACACACTTTAAAAGCAATCAAATTAATATTATTTAAACTAATATATTGTTGAATTATGTTTTCTAAACTTTTATCTTATTCTAAAAAATTGGAAAAACTACAAATACTGCTTAAAACTAAGAACCTTTGGAACTTCACCACATCTCCATGCAAGCCATGGTTTGATGACCCGCAAATACTTAATACTGGTCTAAAAATAAGATCAATAAAAAATCAGTTATGAGAAAAATCCCTCAAATTAAAATAAAGTTTTAACTGTTATTAAAATTAGTCGAACTGACATTTTTAAAGAAAGCCCAGACATCTGTCTTTGTTAGAGATAATTAATGGTATGTGACGTAATGAGGTTATGATGCGATAACCCTCTTTGTATGTCTGTGTGAAACTGACCACTGGTTATAAAAATTCTTCATCATACATAGACTCCCTTCATCACATCTTTAGGTATGTATTTGAATCGTATATATAGTAGAGACCTTGAAGTTTGCATTGGGGAATTCAACATTTTGCAAAAGCTATAGAATGAATACTTTCATACTTTTGCGTTTAAATCACAATTTTATTGTAGATCTCATCACAATTTGAGCATTTTTATGACACCACAATTGTGACGTTGACAACAATACATTCAGGAATGAGTGTATAATGACATGAACGTCATCAGCTTCTAGACACCTTGGTTGAGACATTTATCTCTTTTTTATTTGGATGTGTCATGAATAGAGGTTGTCATGATTTAAAATTTCAAAGTCTGGGGCTGATGTGGTAATGAGCTGTCGTGTGCCTTCATCTGTAGGATCCTAAGTCAAAAAGATGAGAAGAAAATTTGAAATACAGAATAAAGCTTACCATTTGAAAAAAATAATTACGAAAATTTAAGATATAATAGCATTTATAAAAAACATAAACATCAGTTTAAATTAATCTCATAATTAGCAATAAATGAAATCAAAGGATTGATAAAAACACATAATTATTACTTTGCAAGCTGGATTACTCAACAGACTTGCGTAACAAGGGGCTAACCTCAAGGTTATTTCCCTATTATATATTTTTCCAATTGATTTGTATTCAAATTGGCTCAAAAATAAGACACAGTATATTATTTTTATTTTTTAACAACATTATTAATGGCTTGATCTTATTTACTCTCGCTCCTCGGGGACTTCTTTTAATGATTTTTAAACAAAAATTTGAGCGCTTTGCAGAACAATCATTCTACAGCTTTTTATTAGCCTTATAACTCACTAGTTCCTATTAATTTTTATACTTTCATGGTATTTATATGTTATATTAGGTATTTTATTGCTTTGTATTGTTTTATAGCATTGTATTTTATGTATTGTATTGTTTTGTATTGTATTGTATTGTATTGTATTTTATTGTATTGTATTGTATTGTATTGTATTGTATTGTATTGTATTGTATTGTATTGTATTGTATTGTATTGTATTGTATTGTATTGTATTGTATTGTATTGTATTGTATTGTATTGTATTGTATTGTATTGTATTGTATTGTATTGTATTGTATTGTATTGTATTGTATTGTATTGTATTGTATTGTATTGTATTGTATTGTATTGTATTGTATTGTATTGTATTGTATTGTATTGTATTGTATTGTATTGTATTGTATTGTATTGTATTGTATTGTATTGTATTGTATTGTATTGTATTGTATTGTATTGTATTGTATTGTATTGTATTGTATTGTATTGTATTGTATTGTATTGTATTGTATTGTATTGTATTGTATTGTATTGTATTGTATTGTATTGTATTGTATTGTATTGTATTGTATTGTATTGTATTGTATTGTATTGTATTGTATTGTATTGTATTGTATTGTATTGTATTGTATTGTATTGTATTGTATTGTATTGTATTGTATTGTATTGTATTGTATTGTATTGTATTGTATTGTATTGTATTGTATTGAAAGAAATCGAGATATTATCAGATGAAGCGAGATGTGAATAAACCTTGTTAACACATTACGTAATTGAACATTTTTATCGAAAGTAGTTTGGGAACCTTTGTTAAAAGTAGTGACTCAGCTGGAAACCTTATAAATTATGCCCACTATCGGAGATGCTTCATCAACATGTTATCGTTGTTTTGATTAGTTTTTCATTATCAGTCTCAATTAATGATACAGAACCTCGTTTTTGACTCAATTCAAAACATATTTTGCCATAATTTATCGAAAGAAGAATATTTAATACCTAACTTGTTTTTCTCATATGATTGATTTTTGATTTTATGTCAAAAACATTGTCTTTATGAATCTTCATCAAACGCGAGCTTATATTTTTTCACTACTTTATTATTGTTTAAGACGTTAATCATTCTAATTTAGATTTTATGTTAGATCTTCATTTGGAAGCTATTATGAGTGCTTTTATCTTTTATAACTCCGTCAAGGATAACGTTCACATAAAAGGAATGTAAATAAAAAGACTGCACAGTTAAATTAATCAAGATTAATTAATGTGTTCAAAGACAATCAATTGATTATATAATATAACATAATAAATATATTTTCGGATAAATATTTCATCAAAACAGTAAAGCATTCATTCAGCCATCTGAAAATGTTATATTACTACCACAAGACTTAATATTCACTGTATTGCTTGGAAGGTCATTGATATCTTGAGTGATTTGGACAAGAAATAGTAGACAACACTGATCTATTGTATGTATTGACCAATAATAAATAAAATATCAATAATGAGCTATTATAGTTATTGGCCAAATGGCATTGTTTGTTAATGAGGATTTAATTGTTGCCTGGTTAAAACTTGCTTGGGAAACATTGACACTAATCTTTTTAACAGGTACTAACATTGCGTATGTTGTATTAGCATAATGTTTGCATTGCAAACATAAATAATAAATATTATTAATAAAAAATAAATGAAGGAAACCTATTTTTAAAATATTGTGAAGTGAATTATTAAAATAGTTAATAATGGAAATAATACAAAATCTCATCAATCAATTTCAATTTTTAGTAAAGCAGTCTTAATACTAAAAGTCAATCAAATTGAATCAAAATTCTTTCTGAATGCCTTTCAAAACAACGTTTAGTTGAGCAGATATCTTATCAAAACATAATTAAGTATTTAAAGGCCAAAAAACCACTTGTTTCAAACTCACTGGTTTATATACTTAATATTTATTGAATGGCTTTTCAACATGTTGCCGCTTGTCTCAATTGCTTCAACGTGTTTTTGATGTTACAGCATTCTAATAAATTTTATTGTAGTTTTTTATGATATTATTTTTATGATTTTTTAAATTTATTTTCAAACCCATTTCTTATTTCTGCAAGTTTCTTTCAAGAACATTAGTGTCACTCGATTTTTTCTGGTAAATTGAACTCAAAAAAATTTTTTACTTTTTTTCAAGAAATGTGCGTATCGGGGGACATTTTTTTTTAAATTTTCAATACGAAGAAATAGCACGCGTGATTTTGATGTTAATTTATATAATTATCAAATTTAGTTTTCATTATAATGAACTTCAATTTTAAAAAATTTTTTGACGAACATAGACTCATAAAAAACGTTATTAATTTTTCATCTGTTTTCTCATGAAATATTTCGTAAAATAGAATTCAAAAATTAAACGCTCGCTAGAAGAGCTTATGCGTGCATATTTCACCATGCAAAAAAGCACTTCTGTATTTCTTAATCTATCAGTCCAAATCACAATGAATCAAAAGCAATTTAATATTTCTATTGAATATTGAAAAAATTGTTACTTATTCAATGTGTTACAAATGGACCATCAAAAGTCTTCCTATCTTAGATGCCATGGTAGTCCCCATTAAGCACCAATGGTATTATACTTAATTGTTGTCTTAGAGAGAAAGTTCCATTTTTTGGATCTTTAAACAACACATTCAGAGCCAAAGTTTAAAAATTTTATTGAAACAAAGCAGTAAAAAGCACGCAGTACTCTCAATCGAACATTTGTCTACATAATGAGAGCCGAGAAAGGTTTCAAATGATATCAAATGTTGAACGCGTGAATTTGCAAATTAATAAACGTTGAATATCAGTTTCAAAAATTTTCCTAGTTGCTCTCATGATCATCATCAGGTTGGACTCTAACTGAACTACAAAATTCAATAAAACAAATGATAAGAAAACAGTAAGGTCTTATAAACTCTTTAACGTCATAAAAGTTTCAACCTCAGTGGATTTCATTTATTCATGAACATTTCAAAAAAGGAAGTTTTTCAAGCTGATTCTTTCGTGTTTTATTCCATTGCAAAACTCTAGAGAGGGGCTTTTGAATCCTTCTTGAAAGAGTCTCGTGCCTATCCTCTTCTGCACTGGTTTGCTGAGGGTTCTGCAATCAAGAGGATATTTCATTATATGAATGTTTGCATAACTGAACAATGATAAAATAAAAAGTTATAACTATTTATAAAGTTTTCAAATAGTTGAAAAACATTTAAGGTGATCGAAAAAGTGTTTGAACTGTTGAAGAATTTATTAAAAAGTAAATGATTTTCATTAAATTCAACAAGTATTCGAAACATGGTTCTCATAACAGACTCATCAAACTTTCATAGACCCTCGCAGTTCGAGCCTCAGAAAACTTGAAGCCATAATAAATAACTTCCTTTCAATCAATGTTTTAATCTCAGAGTACATATAAATTTGGAATTTTTGACAGTTTCTTTATCTCTGCTTTTGATTGGAAAAATTTTGACAGCATAGCTTTTCACCCACGAAAGTAAAATTAGTTCTGAGCATTCGACTTACTTTAAAGGATGGTTTTTTCAAATATTTTTAAAATATCATGAAAGTAAACTTTTTTTTATAATCACAAACTTTGTAAAAGTAAATGTTTTGAAAAAAGTTCTCATAAAGTGAAAATTAATACATCTTTATGGATAAAGTTGATCTGCAGCAACGTCAAACAGTCATCGGATTTTGTTTCAGTGATTCGAAGCTGAAAAAAGTAACATTATCAAGCACAATGCATTATAAACTTAATGAAGGTCTTTCATGCCAGTTGAGAGATCGCAAGCCCGCACGCTACGTTTAGTTTTGTATCTTCACTAGCTCAGAGAACTTGTATTTTCCAAAATTTTAGTTAAATAATTGGGAAAAATGTTCATTCAAAAACGCTTAATGTAATTTTTTGAAAAACATCGTAAATTGAAGTTAATTAAAAAAAATTCACGTTAAGTTCAAATAATAAATTGTACGATGTTAGTTTTTGTATAATACTAAAAGCATTATAATCTAATTACTATATAAAGTTTAGAACTCATCAGACCATATTCTGATAAAACCAAGCAGCTTGACCACTCTGATCACTACTATTACATTATGATTGCAATCAGCCCCTAACTTATACTGGTACATTACTTATTAAATAATTTTTCCTTGTTTCCATGGGTGTTTTAAAAAAAGCATGTTTCGATTATAGATTTTTTAAAATTTGTTGTGCAATGAAAGAAGCCAAAGAACTAAAACACAAGTTTGAATGGATGATAGAGTTGGGGGGTTGGAATTGATAGTTGTTTATTGAGGCATGTTTTCAAAGGTATATTGTTCTTTTTAAGTTTATTAGCCGCTAAAATCACGAAAAATTCCAATAAAAAAGAAATAAATTATTAAAAAGTATTTTATTGGTATTGAAAAAAAATAAAAAATTTTTAATATTCGAAATAAACTACCTGAACTTTTCGAGTTCAATTTGAGTTAAGTCATTATCGCTTGTTTTATGCCACCTTTAATGGAAAATAGCAAAATAAAATAAAATTAAATGTTAACTTTAAACGGCAAATTAAAACTACATGAGTAATTTTTTGAACTAAAAACTTTTTGAAAAGCAATTGTTGCATCAAACCTTAAAGAAAATGAAATTTTTCCATCGAAGAGCACAAACACAAAGGGATTGATTGCAGCGTTGGACCATGCGATGAATGTGAACAGCTTGTAGATCTTGCTTGGAAGTTGAAAGTTTGGATCAAACAATGTCATAATGAAGAGTGGGTACCAGGAAACAATGAAAATGACTGTTATCAGTATCAGAACCCTGCATCTGAGCGGAGCAATAGAGAGTTTGAATGTGAAGAGGGTTAAAATTAGATCAAAGCCTCAAGTCTTGCATTGAAAAACGTACCTTGATAAAGTTTGAAGTAATGATTCTGTAATTTTTTGTAGTTGTGTTGGAATGACAGCAGTGCCATTGGGTGGAGCGGTTGTAAAAATTGGAAAGTTTATTGAGTTAGAATCGTTTTTAAAGTAATAAGAAAAATGGTCTTTGGTTGCTGAATACAAGAAATATATATTCTTTTTTGTATTCTCTTGAATGTGCATATGGAAATTAATTAAATAAAATACACTTCCTATTAGAGAAAGGCTGATGATTACAATCCACATAACTTGCGCCACGTAGCTTTTTATTGTTCCATACATAAATATGCAGTTTCCTATGAGATCGTTGTAAGAGAAGTTGCCTCCAATGATGGTTGGTCCGAGGTGGATGATCATTGAAGCTGCATGCACCATCAATACACCAAACACCACGCAGTAAATATTACTATTATTAGAAGATTGATAGAATTCATTGAAACTCTCTTTACTCAGCATCGAGTTTTTTTTGTCGAAAATGTATGCTTCGCAGCAAACCATCGCTACGATGTTGAAACTCGATGCAGTGACGATGACGACGTAAGACCCGCCCAAGATGGCACAAAATCCAGGCTCCATGTCGCATAGAAGGCTCATGGCGAATGGAAAACAATACAAACATCTCAGACCATCAAGGGTGCACTCGTGTATAACAAACGCGCTAGCTGTAGTTCTTAAGTGGCGACGAGAAATTATACAAATGATGACGATTGCGTTTGAGAAAAGCCCAATGGCTGCTATGCTGAAAAGAAATATTGCTTCATTGAAATTTTCTGAATACACGTGATTTGCTTCTGATTGGTTTGATTTGTTATAGAATGTTGAGCTGTTGTAAAAATTTACATTCATTTGTTTTTATTGGTTTATTCCTGCAAAAACTTTTTATTTTTTGTTGTACCAAGTCATGCAGTAGAATCAGTTATTTGAAGTTATTAGCTGTATTGATCTCTGCAACAATGTCTGAAAAGTTTTTATGATTGCATGTAGAAGATTCAAAATGATGTTTCATATGGAATGAAATGTTGATGCTTAAATGCTCATCATTAAAATGCAGAGGGTACATTGATGTGAAACAAACAAACAAACAAACAAACAAACAAACAAACAAACAAACAAACAAACAAACAAACAAACAAACAAACAAACAAACAAACAAACAAACAAACAAACAAACAAACAAACAAACAAACAAACAAACAAACAAACAAACAAACAAACAAACAAACAAACAAACAAATATATATATATATATATATATATATATATATATTAGATAATAATAAATTTATTTGCTCTGTTGTTTAATAAAGTTGAAAGGAATGAGATTCAAAGGTTAGGAAATGCTTAATATTGGAATATCTGTGAAGTTGAAATTAATGAGCTTTAGTAATTATCACTCAAGTCGTAAAAATAAGCAAAAAAATACTTTTATCACTACTCGTACACAAAACCTCCTACAACATCATTATATACAATCAAATCATTAGGCGTAAGAACTCAAAAAATGAATATTTACATAAATGCTTAAACAAAAATACTCAACAACATTGTGAAAACAACGAAATAAAATATAAAAAATGAGAGCAGCCATCAGAATCGGTTGGACATCATTAAAACTTGCCATAATGCAAGTCAAACAATTGATGCATAATCAGGAAAACTTTAATTTAAATAACGCATCAAAATGAAAATTTCTCAATTAAGTGGTTTATAACTTATCCAAAACTTTTCTCCATCTATCAGTAATCTCACTCGGAAAGTTTTTGAAAGCCTTTTTGAATGAAAGACATTGTTATTTTATATTTCTTTGAAAAACTGTTTTAAAATTCTCAAGACCTAACTTTGTTTTCTCAAATACTTTTATGAGAGTCACAGTTATCGATAAAGCTTTTTCATGATAACTCGCCAGTAGAAAATGTGAACAATGATTTTGAAACTGAATTATGTTAGAGTTGAACTTATAGAAAAATTTAGCGTTTTAACTCACTCTTTCGAAGGAGTTTCCTCAGTTATAAATGAATATTTAAAATGTTTTCAACTAAATTATCAGAAAATAATTGAATGATTCAGTTTAAAAAATTTAAAATAACTGAGTTTTAAAATGTTATGCTTGTTTTACAAGCTTCCACACGCGTGCACTTCTGTTTCAGCACTGTGGTTGCAACACAACATCGAATTAAGATTTTCAACTCTATTAACAAAATAGAACAATTTTTTGAAGAATGAAGTAGAAACCATTCTACATTGAAGTCATAAAGTGATTCTGCATTCTTGACCACATTCCAAACCACCCACTGTAGAATGCATGTGTATTTTGACGGCATGAAAAATTTTTCCTCTCTAAAACACACCTCGACTTTTGTTTCACAGTGTGGATGCAAGTTTTCAAAAAGAAATTGCTTCAACTCATTGAAACAATTCATCATATGGCAGTACTTGTTTCAACCATAGTCTCTCTGGTTCTGAGCAGTCTGATGAAAATAACTACACCGGAGAGTCGAAGGTTTGCAAAAATTCAAAAAGCAAAATCTTTGACTTTATGTGAGGTATGAATACATCATGGAATCTTTTGCGTGTTTGTCAATTAAGTTTATTAAATATATTGTATATTAAAATTTAAAAATACTTTTGTGCAACTTCAAATTTGTATATTATCTTTTTCAATTTGTTTATATAAAATTTATTTTTATTCGATATAAAACTCAACAAAACATTTCAAAGTGAAGTTACTGAAATGCTAACGTGACTATAAAATGACTCGATTGTTCTCGAAAAATCTTTTCAATTTGGAAATGAATGCTTTGAAATAAAAAGAGAATACATTGGGAGGGGTATGTGGGAACTATTGAGTGGCAATGTATGTTTGTACAAGTCCGTTTGTTTTTTTTTGCATACACTTGCAAATACGCCAGTCTTCGCTCGCGTGTGTCTTTGTGCGTGCTTGACTTTATATTTTATGATGAAATTACTTTAGCAGCTGTGTATAAATTTTTTTTTGGAAAAATTTAAAGAACTATTTATCACAAGTTTTTGAACAGCCGGAAGTGGTGTTAAGAATTTTCATTTGAGAAAAACCCAAATGGATGAAAATGTTTTATTTACAAAAGAAAAAACAAGAAACTCTCGAACATAACTCATTATGAGTTATAACACTAACGGAAGTATGGAACACTTGAATGCATCAATCAAGGGATTTTCAATGAGAAATAAACCTTGCCATCGCACGGCCCACTACTCCTTATTAATTTACTTGCTTCAACTCATGAAAATTTTCTTTTTATAATTTTTTATTGATTTTTTTGATTAAACGAGTTAAAAGTTTCCATTATACAAAAGAATACTTTTGAAAACGTTATAACATTGTTGATTATGTTGTTGAAAACCAGAAACCTTACAACTTTATGAGAATTCAAAAAAAAAAATTTTACTTGAAACTAAATCAAGAAAAAATAGGTTTTTCAGCAGTGCTTTGAGAGACTTAATGATTGCGCAAACAAGCCGCTATGTTCAAGACCAAATAACTACTTATTTCAGCCAGATGATGGCTTTACTGTAGCGAAAAAGCTATTTATACTTGTGGTTTCAATCAAGGCTCATTTAACTACAAATTTTCTGAAACAAGTTGCATAAGGACATGGTAGTTATGTCAAGTTTTCGAATGAAATTGTTCAAAACTTATAAGTCTCAATAATGATTAGTTAATAATATGAAGTGGACTTGCAAAAACCTTGCGAGGTCAAGTTTTGGAACAGCCTCATCAATTCTATGGACATCATTAAGTTATGTTTTCCATGTAATTATTCATTATATAATTGAAATACAATGAAAACTTTACATGGAAAAATCTATAAAAAAATCTATATTGAAATAAAAATAGCCAAGCAAAACAATTAATTTGGCAGAAACAACTTTAATGCTAAAGAACTGAAATAACTCAGTGAGCCAATATGAAAGCTATATGCCATAAACGATTTTGAATGTTTTAAGTTATCTTTTTATTCAATTTCTATATGAGTTTCATTATATAATGGATATTAAATTCAAACTTTTTGAAACAAGCACTGCAATGAAAGATTTGGAAATGACATTTGATTGAAATAGCTTTCATATATATATATATTCAATATATAAACATAAAATGAAACTTGAAAGCTAGGCAAACAATGAAAAATAAATGTGAAAACTATAAAACAGTTTTTAGTTTATTAATCTTAAATTTTAAAATCACAACCCATAATTATAAAACCATTATATGAAATTATTTGAACAGGGACAAACACTCGAGGCAATATCTTACTAATTGCATCAGTCTCGTATATATTTCAAAAGTTTTGTATAAGTTGTGTTGTAAAGATTTGAAAAATGTTTGAGATAAAAAAAACAGTGCTGGATAACAATGATAGTAGTGGTAATAATGATAATGCCTCCTTTTATAACACAAGAGATGCACGACTTTGCAAAATGCCGTGGTTTATTCGCGGCCAATTTAACTTAATGCTGCGATTTTTCTTGCATATTGATTTATTATCATAAGCAGCATTGATTCCAATGCTAAATATTATTAATTGCTTAGGAGGTCTGAGTTCTTATTTTTGATGTCTCCGAGGTGATAACAATATGAACCATTAATTATGGTTGAGAGGTGTGTTTGTGCTCGTGAGTAATTAATTCACAAAAGATTTTTTTTCTTGTGAGAAAGATAAACGTTTGTATGAAAATTTTCAAGATTGAAGTGTTTCCCAATGAATTTCCTTGGTAAAGAAAGATCTTTGAATGAAGGAAATATTAATTTTGTATTTGAATAGAAAAAATTTGTTTGAAAATATTGAACAGTTTAAGAAATTTTTTAATACAAGAGTTTTTGATACTAGGTCAAATTTGAAACATGTCACTTAATTTTTCAAATAGAAACATGGATAACGGAATTGATTTGATGAAAAGGAGAATATTTATTGAAAAGAAAGTTAACTTATAATATTATGATGCACACAGACTATTTTATTAATCTGCTTTCATCAGGCTAGGTTTTCGGAAAAAATTCTTTGAATCAAAGCACCAGTACTTGACAGCCTGATGAGAAAGGTAGGGTATGATTTTCATCTACACGAAAAGAGAAGAAAATAAAAGTTTAAAAAATTTTATGAAATATAATTTAAAAAATTAAAATCAATATTACATCGGAGTAAAAAAAAATTTAATATTCAATAAAAACCATATTAAGTTACATGGCCAGAAACTGTGCAGAATTTCAAGTGTTTTATATAGAATGCTATGGAAGGTAGGATTTGATGAATAGCTATGCATTCTTCCAATGACGTCACCGTTTGGTTTTACGTGAGAAAAGCGTAAATCAAATATTTTTCCATTTTATACTTTAAACTTTTTCCACTTGCTAAAACTTATTTACATTCTTTTGAACAACTCAAAATTAATGGCGACATTCATTTTAAATTTTTCATAACTGATGAAGAGTATGAGCTTAAAGTACTGGTTTAATAATTTTCAGCATTAAAAATGTATAAAATATTGCTCACAATGGATCTTTTAAAAATAAATTTTAATGAAAATGGCTTTTTTAGAGTTCATTGAGCGGAAACTTCTTAACTTACGTGGGTGAATTCAAAGCTTTTTGAAAACTGGCACTTTAAATATAACATTCAAAGTTTCTAAATAGTTTATCATACATATTTCATCCTAGATAGATAGATGTCTTTTATTTTTGAAGATCCCGTGGGAAACATGCAAATTTATGCTATTAGCTGGTTTAACAATTAAGTTTTGAAATGTTCATGGTTCCAGCCGTTCGTCGACAAAGCTATGCAAAAAGTATCTTTAATAAAATCATTTCAATTCGGCATAAAAAACAAAAACTTACATGCTTTTTGCTTAACTTCAAAAAATTATTTTTCAAATTAAAAATCCCAAACACCATCAAACATGTTTCAAACGCTTCGAATGTTCCTTTTTGGAAGTCTATGTATGCATTTAAGAACAGCCTTTGTATACTCGGCACTGTATTCCATACAAGACATTCTTCTTTGAGTTATTAGACACCGCTGCTCAAAGAGTTTTTGTTGAAATGAATATAAAATGAAATATAAAGCAATATACATTTTTGTGAATCATACATAGATTTAATGAAATATTTTGGAGTTGTTTTCAAATGCTTTATAAACGTCAAAAAGATACAGATTGAGATTACTTGTTGGACCACTTTCATGAATTTTGCTCTTCAATTTCAACATGAGTCATCTTAAATAAAAATAGGTCGTATAAATTTTGAGATAAAAACTCAAATTTTGAATTTTTATATATGCAATTACGGTTGATATTTTAAATGCATTGGGATTAAAAGGTTAATGACTTCAAAAACAAAAACGATTGTATTAAAAGTGCTAAAAACGTTAACAAGTTCAAGGTTAAAATTTTTTCATTCATTCATAAAGTTTGTTTATCACCACTTTAAAAAAAAGATCAAACTAAAGTTGAGAATGAATTTCTTTTCAAAGAATTCTTAAACTATTTCCAATACAAAAAAAACAAAATCTGAGCAAGGTCAACAAACACAAGGTATTTATTAAAAAAAAAACACAAAGCTCATCACTTGATAATGTAAGCTAGTCTTTCGAAAAGCTCCGTGTCTTCTTTTTAATAAATAATTTGTGTTTGTTGACCTTACTACTTGATTCAGGCTATTGTACCATCAAAAGCTGAGCAGAATGAAAAAGCATGGAGATTGAGAAATGAGTTTACAAACTTAAAGAAAAGCATTAAATTATTCTTTAAAAGGGGCTCTAATATATTTAAGTTGACATCAAAGTTACAGTTCTTACAACTCTTGTTCTTTTTTATGTTGAAATAAAAATGAAATATGAAACTGTTCACATTTTTAATTATGAAAAGATATGCGTCTTTTTTTTAAAAATTTTATTTTTGAATGGCCAAGAAATTTAAGAGTTTTTAATAATGAACCTTTCCTATTGTTTCTGCAAACCTAACTTCTTTGTGATAGATTTTTCAAACCTTTGATTTGTTTCAAATGAATTTTTAAAATATCTTAAGTTTTCAAAATTAATATTTTAAACTTCCCACCATCACAGTATTTCCCACAAATTCTCCATTGGATCAAGTGACAACACTAGTTAATTATTATTGTTTTTTATCAGAGAAATTTTTGTGATCACCATGTGTGACTTGCAAAAATAGGTGATAAAAATCTGTCTAAAGTATCGAAATTTATTTGAATTTTTACCCAGACTAAACTTTAATTTAGCTTTTCTACTA
This sequence comes from Pterobdella sp. o SKG-2022, assembly GCA_964035795.1. Classification (NCBI taxonomy): domain Eukaryota; kingdom Metazoa; phylum Annelida; class Clitellata; order Hirudinida; family Piscicolidae; genus Pterobdella; species Pterobdella occidentalis. Next base: position 8,285,665 of record OZ038321.1, on the reverse strand, counting down.
ACAATTCCGACTTGCTTAAATCCCCTGTCTATAAACCACCTCCTACCATCCCTCCATTCCTTAACAATAGGCGATTAGCCTCATTTTTCTTTTATTTCCAATTTGTGTCAATAGTGATGAACGCCAGCTTAGTTTTTCAAATCTTTTTTTTACTCGAAATCCAATCGATGTTTTAGCTTATCTCCGCTTTATTCAAACTTAAAACTTAAAGGCGCTTTGGAATATCTTTATTATATTTATATATTTCAACCATGTGATCAAATATGAGCTGTGGGTATGTTAAAGCAAATCAAATCAAATCAATGACGAGTATGATTATAGTGGCATCAACTTCAGTAGTATCTGACCACTGAGTATTATGAACTTTGAATGCAATTTAATGTAAGTTTTCTTAGATATGACAATTTAAAAAAAATTATGCAAGTATAATTAAATAAACAAAACAGTTTATATGAAAAAAGTCTGTTGTTTGAAACAAAAGTAACCATAACAATAAATGAACTTTATAAAACTGAATTGATTTTATGAATGTATAAAAATAATTAAATCTGTGATAATGAACAAAAAAATATATATAGATGAACTTTCAAATAAAATATTTTGAGCAATCAAATGTTAATTTTAGACAAAATTTGAACTTCATTGTTTTCATCTTTTTTCTTCAATGGGACTTCCACATCATCACAATTGAAACCAGAAATTGCTTATCTTTTTCTTTATTGTTACATTCTTTGATATTAATTAAATGATGATATTTTTTTTCTAATCTTTTATAGAACTTTCATCCAAGCAATGCCAGCCTTTATTACCCCCAAAAAACCATGAAGTGTTTATCTTTGTAATTTTTGTTGTTGCATAAAATGAAATTGTTGATGTTCACAATTTATCTTCTTTTGATGTAAAGCAAAAAATCTGAAATCATCCCAAAAGAAGTAACTCTTGTATGTTATTGCACTAAGTTATTGAATTTTGAAATAAAATTGCGAAATTATTCTAAATAATAATATTTTGACATTTTAAACTGAATTATGTAGTTTTTAAGTATAAAAATCGACTATTCGAGCCGCCTTTATAACTTCGAAAAGCCACCTTCGATTGGCGCCAAAAAAAAAAGATTGAGATTCCATTCAAGATCATTTTGTGAGACTGTAGAACTTTTACCAGCCATTATTAATTAGACGTCACAAGGTTAAAGTTTGAAGGGTTTTACACATATCTATGTGCAAGTTGATCATCAGTTGTTCCGAATAGGGGTTTCAGTGACGCAAACACATACTTTTATTTATCTTTTAAAGATTTCAAAAAAATTTCTTAAGCCTATAGCTCAAGAATTATACTTATCATCTAAAGTTACCGGGTTCGATCCGGGGTGGACCGACAATTAAGAAGTAGTTGTTTTTTTCCAAACTTCCCATTTAGTTTTTTTTTAAATTTATGAGTACATGTTTGATTCATAATTTAAACATATTAAATACTATATTGATAAATTAATATATTGATGCATAAGTTCAAGCGACAGAAAGCAATTTAATCAATGAGAGTGAAGGAAAGATCAAAGTGGAAAAAAATAATGTAGCGAAAAAAACTGTTCTAATTGTCGGTCCACCCCGGATCAAACCCGGTAACTTCAGATGAAAAGTTGCAGAGTATAGTCAAAAAATTTTCAGTTTCGTTAGTTCAGTTGTTTCGGCTAATTTATCCAAGTGAAAGCTTAGAGAAAAATAATTTTAAAAATGATTATACAATCAACTTTTGCAGGTATTAATGCTTCGGATTCTCTGGCTTTTTGAAAGTGAAGTTTCATGAAATTCATTTGAATAAATCTCAATTTTTGAGTCTTAGTTTAATGCTTCATTGAATTCTATTTAATTAATTTTGCTTACTCATGTTTCAAACTAAATATTATATACTTTTCATATACATATATATATCGTCATCAAAATATTTATTTGCTTAATATTTAAAGTTTTATTTTATTGCATTTGAAATAATTGCACTCAACTTTTTGCTTGTATTAAGTGCCAACCATTGTCAATACTAGTTACTGTTAAATGTAAATCAGTTCAAGCTTATATGTATTATGTACTTCAAACATTAAACATTTTTTTCTATTTTAGTCAAGTTTTTGGAAAAAATGATGCTTCTACCATATATTCCAATTTTTTTGGGATTTTCTCAGTTTTTTCAGGTTAAGGAATCATTAAATAATCTTACATTTTTTTTTAAACTTTTCACTTACTGGTTTATAACCACCATAATCAATATCACTCAGTATGAAAGTATCATTTGCTTTGAATTTTTAAACAAACAACTAATCTGGCTTTTCTGTTTCATTTACATTACTCGTGTAATAATTTTTTTTTAAATGAAGCGCTTTTCTAAAAAATGATCTAAGATTAAATATTATTGTTAAATAGTAGTAAAAGTGAATTACATGAGTATTTACTATGGTGAGTCATCACTTTTGAGTTTCTTTGTGGCACTTTAGGGCTAAATAAATTTCCAAAAAATAACTTAAACCAAGCAAATTTTTTAAAAGTTATTTTAAAATCATGACCCAAAAATTTTAAATCAGTGCATTCTTCTAACACACTTACCAAAACAGACAGAGGAGAATGAGATGCTTCTTAAAGCTAAGAAAATTTTTTTAATGTAAAGGGCACTATAAGTGGTGGTAGTTATGAACTAGCTGATACATGAAGTGTAGGGCTTGGCTGGAAGCCATTCAGCAGTGTGTATTTTGTGAGACCTGTCATGACTTATGTCTCAAAAACTTGAGTAAAAGTTGTTAAAGAGACTTTTTTGAAAGAGCAGAAAAACAGATGCTTAGAATGGTCAGCTGTCTGATGGAGTGAATACAAAGGAGTTGATGGGTGAATTGTGCTTAACTGAATCAATTGTTGAAAGTGTGAAACAAAAAAGTTTGAGAGGGTTTGGCCATGTTGTGGAAAAAAGAGAGAAAGCTTTTGTGAAGTTTGAATGTAATTTTTAAATTGGTGGTAGTAGAAGGAAAGAAACCCAAGACTAGCATGGAAAGGTGTTATGGGAAACCTTTGTCATGAGCTGTGTTTAGTTTTTGAAGATGCCTATGTAGGGTGAAATGGTTAAATCATAGAAAGAAGTTAGTGACTTTTTGGGAAAGTAAAAGATGCTGACTATAATAAAATGATAGATTATTAATGAAAAGTATGGATCCAATAATGATTCCTTGGATGCAAAGCTATTATAATAGGCAGTTTAAAAAATTTTCTCATTTATTTTTGTAATTATATATTATGATTATGATAATTTAGCTAATTATTTAAAAAAAAAATTCATAAAGTTTAATGTTGAAATAATACTTTTCTTTTTTCACATTATTTTCATATACTTTATAAAATAATTTAATTTATGAATTCAAGGAATCAAAACATTAACTACTTCATCCTCGAGGTCATCAACCTATGTAATGGATCAAGCCTTATGAGCATGTTCTGACGAGGTTGTGAATGTGTTTTATGGTTGAACTGCTCCATATATTCATTTATCAAACTTGAAACACTTACAAGAATTTTTTCATGAATTTCAAATTTTTTGCAGATGGTTTTGGCTTTACCAATGAGAGAGTCCATGCTTCGAAACGTGAAAAATGCACGTTTCAAACAATTTTTTTCACAAACAGGCTCACTGTCGTTTGTGAACAATTTATTTTATAAAATAGCGAGAAACTAAAAATTACGGACATCACCAGATACATTTAGCATTTGAATGGAAAGCACTGGTTTTGTGATGGTACCTTCAAAAACGCTTCTCAAGCTATCAGTTATAAAGTATAAATATCATAAAAGAGGGTTCCAGTACATGTGAGGGTTCACATAGAGTAGCCCCCTGTGAAACCATTCAATTGCGCAACCGAAACCCCAGTTAGAGACGACTGGATCGTCGACTTTTAACTCCAATACATGTTCTTTAGCTTATATTCTAATAAAAAAATACAGAATCAGAATAGCGTCTTTTTTTCAGGGTTTTAAAACCAATACTTTTTACAGACATTTCTGCGTTATCTGTAACAAAGGATTTCAAGTTAGCTACTATAGCTGCCACACGAGAATTCATTCACGGTTGTTTTTTTCATTTTTTGCATTATAAGGCTGTTTTTAGCCTGCCTAATGGTTTTAGGCTTTTTCGGTGTTATAAGCTGGCTAATTAGAATTTTTCCATAGTTAAAATGTTTGCTCTTTTTTTTCTACTCACAAGATAATAATAAAACCGACAAATTACTTAAACTTCGTAATAAACTACTAATTTTTATATTTTTACTTTTAATTAATTTTATAATATAAAACCTATTATTGGATTGATGATTTTTCAAGTTAGTATGATTTAATTCATATATAATTAACCTCAATCTAGTATCCACTTGCTCTAATAGCAAGGTATCAAATAATCTCTTTTCGAGGGTGCACTAATCCTACTTTGCTGTTATTCAAAAATTTAATGGCTTTTTCAAGCATTGCTGGTGGATCGATACTGATTTTGTGGTTTTAAGCACGTAGACAATTGTTTCTCCACTGTGTAGGTAGTCAGTTTGAAATTTCTTTCAAATGTCCAGAGTTTTTCTCACGTTTAGAAGCATGGGCTTTCGAATGGGTAAAGCCAAAACGGTATTCCAGGATAAAAATATAAGTTGAAATGATAAGTGACTGTTTGTTGTAAATTTTGACTCAAATTTTATTTAAAAACTCCTTTTAAAGATTTTTGCAGACGTTTTTGACTCTGAATAAAAATTAACACATTGCTTTTCTATTAATAAAAAATGAAACCAACCTTTTATAAATGGTAAATATTTGTTTTTTTATTGGAAAAAAATTAAATGTTTTTCATGATTATTTTCAACTCAATCGAATATAATTGACAGTTAGTAACAAGCTACTTCTATTTCACTATCAAACAGCTGAAGCATGTAAATTATAGCAAATAAAACCTAGTGTATTTTACTTCAATAAATTAATAATAACCTTTTCCATGGCTAACTTAACCTTCTGCTTCAATTATTCTTATAGTGAAATTGAGCTTTTCACTGCTTCTTTGTTTTCAAAGTCATTTTTATGAACATTTGAGTAGCTTTGACAGCAAAGCTCCAAGACACATTGAAAACTCAGTCAATAACCTTACTTGCACAAGATTAAAATGTAGTGGAATACTTCTCATCAAGCCATTGGTATCTGTATATAGAGTTTTACAACCTTAAAAATAATCTTTGCGACCAATTAGATAGTTTCTCGTCCAAGTAAATAATCTTTGCGACGAATTGAATAATTTTTCGTCAAAATTAATAATCTTCGCCTTAAATTTAACAATTTTTGCGAGCAATACAAAAAAAATGTCAAAATTACAAAAAAAATAAATTAATAAAGTCAAAAGCTTGAATTCAAATTTTTTAAAGTCTTCTATATGAAAGGTGTGTTTACAAGTTTTTGAAAACACAATTTAAAATGGCAAATAGTATTTTCAGAAATAATTAGTGAAAGTTCCCGCTTACTTTTGAAAGCATAAGGTTTATTTCACCGACCAATAGAATTGAAGCAGAAAGGACCAATCATAAGGGTTTAAATAAAATAGTATTTGCTGTGTATTAAAATGTTTTCATGTGTTATAGAGTTGTTGTGTAAGAATATTTGTTATTGAATTTTTACGTTCTATAATATTGTTGTGTTTCTAAGTGTTATTGTGTTGTTATATGTTATGGTATTTTAATAAAGGTTAGTGTGGTTGTTTTACAAATTCTATGATTGGTCCTTTTTGGTTAAAGAAGTTCCAAGCTGCGAAGGATTGCTTCAAGATTAGCTAATCAGCTATGCACCAATCAGCTTTGTTAGGATTTTGTTAGAATTTATTATTTATTTTTAGAATTAAAATTATGCACAATGAATATTTTTTTATTTAAACTCTATTTAAAAAACCCCAAATGTGGATTTTCAACGCTGATAAATTAACCCAAATGTATGCAAATCAATTTTCTTAAATATAGTTTTTGGAAGTGAAATAGATAATTTTTTTTTCAAATAACAAAAAAAAATAGTTTTATTTAGACATGAATGTAAAAAAAAATGATTATTTCAGTATTTTTGACAATTTTTTTTGAAATTCTATGATTGGTTCATAAACTATAGGCTCGCTATTCAACACTCTGCCTGATCGCGAAGTGCCTGTCTTTTTGCTTCAATCCTACTGGTCAGTGAAAAATACATTAAGCTTTCTATAGTAAGCTTAAAGTGCTTATATAAATAGTTTCTTTAATAAAGCACTTGATAAGATATCCAAGCATTTTTCAATAAAAAGAATAGCAGTGTTTTGGCGATATCTCTTCGCTGCAATGTCGAAATAACATTTTGATTTTAAAGCCAGAATGTCTGTGAATGTTGAGATCTTTTCTGAACTTTTTCCATTCTTAGATCTCAAAAAAACCGAAACCCAACTTCGTCGAGAAAAATCAGATTACTGTTTTGATTTGCTATTTCCAATTGTGCAAGTTTGCATAACTTTGCCTTTTATCTTTAGAAGATTGGCAGTTTCTCTTTGTCGGAACAGCAGTGAGTGTTTTCAGGTTGTAATGAAACTACCGAAGTGATCGATCGATTGTGCTTCTCGACACTTGGACGCCGTGCTCATTTGAAACCTTTTGAAGCGATGAAAAGATATCAGCTGATATTCCACAAGATGAACGATAAACGAGTCAACAAAGACTTTTAATCCAAAACGATTTCATCATGACCAACACACTTTTTAAGCCCAAACTTTGCCATAGAACAATCTGCACCTTCTCATCATTCAAAACAAAAATTATCATGATGGGCAACCAAGAAAAAACCATATAGAAATCAAATAGATTACATAGTAGTTAAAAACAACTTCAAACATCTCATCAATAATTCAAGATCTATGGAACAGATACAGACCACAAGCTGGTAAAAGCAGCCTTAGCTATCATATAGACAAAAATAAAAAAACAGAATCAACAATCAACCCAAGTCTGAATCAACTAAGCTAAATCTTAAAAATTTTCGAAAATTTTACAAAAAAAAACTCATGAAACTTTTTAGAGACATCCTAATGTACTTATAAGCAATATCAACAGTTTTCAACGTCAATTTATGGGAAAAAATTAGTACATTTATTGAGCAAAAAGTAGCTATAATTTTCAATAAGTATAGCCTTATCATAAAACATTAGGGAAAAAATGTTATTTAGTAACTATGGTTATAAAGGAGTTTGAAAAAAGACTATAAGTAATAAAAGTTGGTTATTATCTAATTTAGGAACAACTTATTTTTCAATGCTATTATTTCAATGTTAATTTTATAATTGTCTATGTACTTATGTAATCTAAAGTTAAAAGAATTATTTTTTTAAAAATAATGGAGTTTAGATATGCTTTAGACTTCAAAGAATAAAGTTTCCATTTTTTGCAAAGAAATTAATCTCCGTGTCCCCTCCTTCGAACCGTATCCTGGTCTTTATTTCTTTTTTTTTTTTTGCGAAGTTTTTTGAGTAAGGGTTTCCGGGCTTTTGTGTCTATGTCCAATTGAGGATCATTATAACCGTTTTTTACTGAATTATGTTTTTTTATTTCCAAACTTCTTCGTGTCAGTAGTTTCTTTTGGAGAAAAAACTTATTAGTATCTGCCATTGTCTTTATGATTTCTGGCTTGCTCCAATTAATTCTTCCAAAAAGGCATTCTCTCGCATGTTTGCTGATACCAGATATTATATTTACCCTTTTTGGGAAGCTGCATCTGCTTCGTGTTGGGCCACTCTCGTTCTTATTGTGACTCTAGCATTCATCTGGATAACATCCGCACTTCACTTTGTAAATACCCCTTTTGTCCAATGGATTGCACTTGGTTTTGTTTGGAGCGCTCAAGATGTTTCCTAGTTTGGGTCCAGCTGAGCAGTGGAAGGATACATTATTTCTTGTAAATGCTTTTTTTAGTTTTATTTATTTGTGGGATACTAAGACCCAAGTGATGTGATAATTATATTTCTTTGTTTTTGCTTGATCTTGTTGAGTTTTGTTAGTTTTGTGTTTTTTGATCGTAAGTTGTAAGGTTTTATTGATGATTCATGAAATTTTATACTAAATTCAAAAAAGATTCTCAAACACACCTCAAGAAAAATGGAACAATAGCGTAAAACTATGTAATTTAGCTGAATCTGAAACACAGAACAATCAAGTCAAAAACACTGAATCAGATAAACAAGAACTTATATAACTAACAAAAATCAATGAAAAGTTAATAGTATATTAAAGGCATCCAAAAAAACAATTGGAAAAATATAAAATTCCTAAAACTGACAAACATTAAGGGTATTTGAGATCCATCTCATTTTTTGAACAATTTTGAAAAGTTATAAAATGTTTCAAAATTTGAATTAAAATATTTAGTGTTGAGAAAATATTAGAAAAAGAAAATTTAAAGTTTCTTCATAACCAACCTTGAAGAACTTCGGTGTGAAGATCTGGTCGATACCCAAAGTATTTTATTTCACACTTGAAAGAACTTTTTAATGCCTTAAAAAATGCTAAAAATGTTTGATTTTACGAATTGATAGAATGACGCTTGTCATTACACGTCTCATTCTCTAGGGAAATAGTATCGGAAATGTGGAAACTGGATTGAGCTAAGAAGGTGAAGGAAAGAAAAGCTTTGTTAAAAATTATTATAGTGAAGCATGAAGCAAAGGAGAAAGAATACTGAGAAAATTTTCAGAATAAATAAAAAGCTAAATTGAGCTTGCTTTATCATGAGAAAATGACTGTTTGCAGCAGAATCAGACCTGCTATTCGAAAAGTCAGAAAAATGAAAACATGATAGAATGTTTAGATATAAAATGCAATTCCCACTCAATGGAAAAAAATTTCCAAATAAGATTTACAATAGATTGTTACGTTGAAACACTTTAACCGTGCAATATCAATCAGATTTTAAAAATAAATTATCCATAAAACACTCAATTAATGGAAAATTTTCAGAATTATTTTCAGTTACTTGCATTACATATATATATATATATATATTTATATATATATAAAGCAATTATAAATTAATATATATATATAAATATATTAACAAAGCATTTCAAAAAATTTTCAAAAATTGAATACACTAAATAATAAATTGATTAAAAACTAAGTTCACAAAATGTCTAGACATTCGACGTGTAGTGGCTCAACAATCAGTCTACACCATGTTAGTTATAGCGTCAAAGTGTCAAATGGCTTTTTCAAAAAACCCCACCAAATGCAGATTCTTCACGAAATCAGGTTTAGTTCTCAACTCAGATTCACTAATTTAACAATAATTTAATTGTTACTGCTTTTATTTTATACCACAATTAGCTTTTTATATTATCAAAAATGTAAACCTTTCAAAGCGGTCTGTTGAAGCCCGGCCTCAACGCCATCATGGGGCCTTCTGGAGGAGGCAAAACCACGTGAGATGATTTTCAATTTTTTTAGTTTAACAGCCTTATTTACACTCTCACAGACTATTTTCTTCTAGTTAATATAGAAAAGAGGTTAACTAATGTCGTAGAACAGCCTAAAAAACTAGTGAGAGGAACAAAAACGAAGTATTTATTTACTCAATACATGAAGTTTTTCGTAAGACAAACATACATTATCAAGTGGTTTTAGGTAGTAATTCTATCGACCCCCACTATTTTTGCCGTTGTTAAAAATTATTCATGAATGTTAAAGTCAATTTTTAAAGCTTTTTTTTGAATTCGATTGATCGAATAAACTCTGTATTTCCAAAGAAACTAAGAAAAAAGCTAACAAGTTTTTTTTGGAAATACAGAGTTTATTCAATCAATCAAATTCAGAAAAAAGATTTAAAAATTGACTCAATTTGATTTATTTTTACTTAAATTTAAATTTTCAGTCATTTTTTGGTTTAAACAATATTTTTCAATATTATCTCTTAAGAAGTTTTAACAGATTAAACAGAACACTTAGGTGTCCATCAAATAATGCTTATCTACAAAAACAAAAGGTAACATGATATAATGTATTGGGACATCTTATGCAAAGTAACTTGAACTGATAAGATAATGTTAATCATATCAATTGGTACAAGAATAAATTATACGAAGATAAGTTTACCTGTTACATAATTGTGGAGCCACTCTTTTTACAGAATGATTTTTTCAAATCATAAGCAAAAAATCAAGAAATGCTGTGAATATGGTTTTGTCTTTATTATAGTGAAATAACCTAATGAAAAATGAAAATTTTCTATCTTTCCAACTGTCATATCATTGTGGGTATGAGCTTCTAGAGGATTCTGACGTCATATAAATTTTTTTTGCTCAACCATGTTTTTTTAATCCTCTACAGTTTTGGAAAATTTTTTTTCAATAATTTTTACCGTTTTTTACATTTTGCTCACATCTTTTTGGAGAGGGCCAACCCAAATGCTACAACAAGGTGTGTATGTTTATCTAGCTCAAATATTCTACACTGATTCAAACTACCATCAAAACCCCAAATTCTTTGCTATAGAAGTAAATTTCTTTCATCATTATAATTTGCGTAAAATAATGAATATTGTTTCGTGGGTGTGAATTTTTCAAATTTATTTAGCTTCACTGGCTGAAACTTATTGTTTGAGAATTTTTATATTTGAAAAAAATATAATCTTTTCATGGTTTTGAAATCATTATTCTCAAAGTAATAGGTTAACTTTTACTATTGTATCGTATAGCAAACACCTGCAGTATTAAACTGATCATGTTGTTGGTTCAGAGGTAAAGCTTTAGACAAAAAGCTAAATTACCCAGCTCAAAGTCAAAACAAAACTGAGAAAAAAAAAACCAAAATTATATAAATTTTTCAATGAATTTCTATGTTGTTTTAGCTTGACAAATATCAAAAAATTTTATATAAATGCTGTTATCTCACTGATTTATTATCATCAAAAAGTCAGTCTAAAAAATCATTAAGATACACGAAGAAAACCAGACGAGCCATTTACATTTGAATCCCCCACATAGCAGTTGAATGAAAAATTTAATTTTTAAATTTTAGATTGTTATTATTGATAGTATTATTTTGGTCTTGAAAAGTCAAACAGTTTCATAACACTAGAATAATATTCGTTATTTGTTTGTTTGTTTGTTATTATAATTTTTACATATATTAATTTTAACTATACAGGATGAGAAATGGCTATATAACCAGCAATATTTCAAAACACACTTGAAAATTTTTTTACGTAGATTTTGGAAAAATTTTAGTAAACTTATTGAGCAAAATAAATAGCCATAATTTTCAATAAGTTTAGCTTTATCATAAAAAATTAGCGAAAAAAACTGTTTTAAAACATACTTGCATTTTTACTTTCTTGTCAGTCCTTATAGCTTGGCTGGTAAAGACTAGTTAGCTGAGGTTACCTGGTTCGATCCCGCGTGGACCGACAATTAAGTACCTGTTCTACAGTTTGTTTTCGCTACATTAAATTTGTAGCAAGCGCTTTGATCTATAAGAAAAAGTGCTACAAAAACCGCATTACATTAAATTTTTATTAGTAAAGCTTTGATCATTTGTGGGAAAAAAAAAACTTGTCATTAAAAAATTTATTAAAGACATTCATTTAAAAAATTAAAAAGAAACAGTTTGAGAAGCGCGAAATTTTTATTTATTATCAGTTTTTGGGCTTTTTAGTGTCAGTATTTGATAAAATAACCTTTTTCTTGATGACTTCGACATATTACTAATTCAATAAATGCACATACTTAATAATAAGATATATATGAAATCACCCATTAAACACAAAAAGTCTTTTGAATTTGATGGCTGGGAGGGTAAACATGACGACAATGAGGGGGCAGGTCCTGGTGGATGGCATGAAACAACCGCCCAACTTCAAATGCCTTTCCGGCTTTGTCACACAAGTCAGGATCAAAACATGATTTGAAATAAATATTTGAGATTTATATGAAGTTGAAAGTTTAAATAGAAATATCACCTAAAGTGATTTATCAAATTGATGTGTTTTGTAACTTTGGAGACGTTGTAAAGTATCTTTTGTTTAACAAGCTGTCAATTTATTATAACTTATTAACTTTATCAAAATACAATATCTTTTTAAATTTTTTTTATTACTTAATCAACTTTGTTATCGTGCTATTAAATTTAAGTGTAAAAGGTATGTATTGTTAAAAAATGGTTATCCGTTTCAGGACGATATTGTGATGGGCACACTGACAGTGAGAGAAAATATAATGTTTTCTGCCAATACAAGACTTCCAAAATGTATTTCAAAGAAAGAAAAAAAAGAAAAAACTCAAGAAATTCTTTATGAACTAGGTTTAAATTCTTGCGCAGACGCCCTAGTAAGTAACTTTAAAAGATTATAAATTTTTTCACATCAATGAATTGTTTTGAAACAGAATTATGAAAACACACATTAGAAATTATATATGTTACCTTCCTATGAAACAAAGGTAGGAACAGGGACACATCGGGGCATTTCAGGAGGGGAGAGGAAGCGCACAAACATTGGCATGGAGCTGATCATCTCCCCTAAGGTGCTCTTCCTTGATGAACCCACTACAGGACTTGACTCCAGCACTGCTACTGCTGTTATTCAGCTTTTAAAAACGTTGTTTTTAAATTTTTTAAAAATTTAAATGGACAGTCACAGAGTTTTAAGATTCTTTTCACGAAATTAAAATGTTGTACTATTTTAGAGACGTGTTTAATAGTTTTCAATTCAGCCTCTAAAATAAGAAGTTTTTGAAAAACATATAATCAAAAAAATATATTTTTCGATAGATTAGTTCATATCTTAAAAGATACCTTAGCATCGAATAATTCTTCTGATAAGGCATAACTTAGCTAAGAGCTAATTTATCCAAAATTATAGTTTCATATAAATACTGCATCTCAAAAAATCACCATTTTGAAGTTCGGAATCAAAAATTTATCCAAGGTTTCCAACTTTCATCCCACAGTCTTTCTCTAACGGGGAGAACCATTATATTTTCGATCCACCAGCCTTGCTACAATATATTCAAGTTGTTCGATTCCCTCTTGTTGCTCAGTTCTGGTAGAGTCATCTATAACGGACCTGCTAATCTTACTCTAGATTTTTTCAGCAAAATTGGTTAACATTTAGTAAAATTGTCTATTTTTAGGTAAAACTGCTTTAAGTAATGTGATGAAGACTCAAGCTATTCTATAATTTGGTAAAGGAATGGACACCAAAATTCATTCTGACGTTGTAATAAGCAAGCAGCATTATCAAGTAAGTCTAAGACTATTTCAATATTTTATTAATACTCCAGGTTATATTTGCGAACAACACAACAACCCGTCTGACTTTTTCTTAGATGTTGCTAACGGAGAAAACAGTGCAATTATGGCCCAAAAAGGCAAGTTCGAACAGTCTTTAACTTATTTCAACTACCTGATAAACTGTCCTCATGAATAAGAAATTCAATTAAAAACAATGTTTTTGAAAAGAATATTTGAGCTTATAGTATTTTAAACTAGAATGTCAATAATCTTTAAAAAATATTTGAAATTGGCATGTTTTAATCTATGTATTGAAGTTTTGTGGTTTGAAGATAATGGGTCGTGATTAAAAATTTATCAAATCTAATTGCAACTGCTAAATTAAAATAATGAAAAGAAGAATCTCTTTCAAAGCTGTTTAATATGAGCTTAAATAACTTAAAAGTACGTTTTAGATTAGATGGTCTGTTTTAAAAAAATATATAAATAATTTCTTTTATTATACGAAAAAAAACTTAAATTACGTGCAGGAAAATATGAATCAGCCAGCAATGGGAAGTTTTCAAGCCAAGAGTTAGAAAAAAATTTTAAAAATAGCTCTCAATTTCAAAGGTTAAAAACAGGTTTGATTGCTTAAATACACACAAGCAATGGTAGAAAAGTTAGCTCAAGCAGCTAAACAATAACAATCGTTGAGGTAGAATAGTCTAAATTAAATAATGAGGTAAAAAAACACAAATTTATTAATCTAAAAAAATAAGCCTTTCTTAAGTCTAGCTTGCATTATTAAGTGACAATTTAAGCTAGACTTCTGAAAAGCTTTGTGACTTTTATAAATAAATACTTTTTGTTTGTTTACCTCAATAATTATTGTATTCAATTCAAAGAAGTACTAGACAAAATTTTATTTTGAACGAAGCTTTTCGAAAGCATATGTTGTCACCATCAAATAAACTGCAGTTTATAAACATGAAAAGAAAAACTTCTGTTTTGAAAAGCTTTGTTCAAAATAACAGTTTTTCGGTGTTTCTTTTAAATCAATATACTTTTAAGACTTTTACTCATTACTAACAATTGTGTTATATGAAAGTATGAGGCATTTTCCTCATCAACACAAAAAAATATTGAGATTGAAGAGCTAATGAATTATTTTAAGATATAAATAAAAGTATTGCAATTTTTTGAAACGTTGCATTATTTTGAACAACAACTTTTGGAAAAATTCGAATTCCAGGAATTTCAACACATTTATTAGAAACAAAGCTACATTGACTATAAGTTTAGCCTAATCATGAACTAAGGCTAAAATATTCAAAAAATCTTTATTTTTAAAACAGCTTTTAAAAAATCATAAATTTTTGATGTTACTTTCAGAAATAATTAAAACGCTTTTATGAACATTCAGCTTAAAAGATGAGCTGGATAATTTGTACTCGTTTCAGAACTCTTTTTACAACAAAAAGAATGATCCAACCATAACATTCTCTACAGATTTCTGCTCACAAGTATTTTCGTAGAGCTTCAATTAATTCTCAAATTTTCATGATGAATATATCACTTTTTCAGTTTTGTTATTTATCGCAAAGGGCCATCAAAAATATAGCTAGGAGTCCTTCGGGCCTGATTCTTCAGGTTTCATTTCTCAACTACCTTGAGACCTTCTTGAACAGCTTTTTTTTAATTAATGACGAAATATGATTAAATTATTTCAAAAAATTAATGTTCGTTTCTATATCATACTTTTTAATAGAGATTAAGTGAATAAAGATAATTTTAATAAATTTTGAACACGGCTAATATTTACATATATTTCTTTCAGAATGCAATAATATTTTTATTTGGTTTGTTTGTTGGAATGATATATTTCCAGCTGGGAACTGGCATAGATGGATCAATTCAAAACAGGTTTATATGAGCTAGATCAATTATAATATGAAGCTAAACTATGCGCGATTTTATTACAGCAAATGACATCATTATTTAAAATTATATTGTCGATTTTGTGGTTTATTGAATATCAGTGATATTTGAAATTTTTCAAACGCGTTTATTTTAAGGAATAAATTAGAATTTTTTGTTTTTGTTATATATAATTGTCATTTAATAAGTAAAAAATATAATTAGAAGAACAAAAAACTTCTCTACGTTAATTATGCCGGTTCAAATTATGTACCCAAGAACGTATGACTTTGTTAAGCGTAAATTAATTTTTTGAAGTTTTTAGAAACTTTTTTGATGTATTTTACGTATATTCGAAAACTACCAAAACTTTTCAATAGCCTAGCATCTAATTTCAGCTTTTAGCCTTAATAATTTTTAAATGGATTTTAAATATGTTTGATCCATGTGGTGTGTGTGGTAAGAGGGCTAAGGTAAACTGTGTGAGGTGCAAAACATTTGAGAAATGGGTTCATGCGCGGTGTGCTAGGGTAAAGAGAGTTTTTTCTAGAATGAATGGAAATTTTGAATGCAGCGTTTGTAGGAATGGTTCAAATGAGGAATGTAAGAATTTTTCAAACAGTTGTTTGAGCGAGTTGGAAAGGATGAATAGTTATTGTTATCTAGGGGATAATAGGAATGGTGGAAAAGGAAGTGAGCTAGCTGTTACACGCAGGATAGGGCTGGATTGGAAGGAATTCAACAGTTTGTCTTCTGTGTTATGTGGTAAAAGACACACATGAAATATCAAAGAACAAATTTATATGACATGTGTGAGACCTGTCATGACATATGGCTCAAAAACTTGGGTGGTAAGGTCCGTTGAGGAGAGTATTTTGAGAAGAGCAGAAAAACGGATGCTTCGAATGATTCAAGTGTGCAGCTAGCTGATGGTGTGAGCACAAAAGAGTTGATGGTTAGATTGGTGTTGGTTAGTACGATTGTGAAAGTGGTGAAACGAGGAAGTTTGAGATGGCTGGAGCATGTGGTTAGAAAAAGGGATGAAGATTGTGTTAAGCAAGCATAGAGGTTGAAGGTAGTAGAGGAAAGGGAAGGCCAAGGTTAGCTTGAAAAAGTAGATAGAAAACCTTTGTCGTAGGCTCGGAATAGGTCTCGAAGCTGCATATGACAGGGTGAAATGGAAAGAGAAGGTTAGGTCATGGAAAGAAGTCAGTGACCCCTTGGAAAAGGGAAAGATGCTGACTATAATAAAATGATACTGAAGTTTTCAGAGACATCGTATGTATATTTTTATACTATTTTTCAACAAAAACAAATTTGAGAAATTTTTAAATGCATTTATTGATAAGTAAAAGCTATAATTTTCGATAAGTTTAGTCTAACCATGTTTGCGAAAAAATTGCAATAGAAAAAATTGAATGAAGTATTAACCAAAAGGATTGCAATTTTTTGATAAAAATTAAAAATTTTTTTAAGATGTAAAAAATAAATTGATAAAAAGTTTTAATGCAAATAACGAACTCGATTGTCATGTAATAACACCTAAACATTGTTTGGGCTCTATTGAAACCTAATAAATCATTTTTATTTGTTCTTTTCAGAGTTGGAGCCTTTTATTTCATTATTATTAACCAAGTATTTGGAAATCTTTCTAGCCTTGAATTGTTTCTAAAAGAAAGGGCTGTATTTGTGTTAGTGAGTGTTTCATTTATGGTATAATATATTTGAGAACATAAGCAATAACAATTCATCAATCATGTTTTGATCTATTCAGTGTTTTGACATAATTGCTTCTTTAACTAAACCATAATACAAATGCATACTGATCTATTGAACAAATCATTCAGGTCAGTTATTATTGCTTATGACCTTCAGCCGCATTTTTTTTGACAGACATGAAAGCACCAGTGGGTTTTACAGGGTATCGGCCTATTTCTTTACAAAGTTCTTGTTTGATATATTCCCAATGAGGTTCACTCCAACTACATTACTTTGTCTGACCTCTTACTTCATGATGGGTTGGTTTCCATGTTATTGATGGGTCTTTATCAAATTTCTTGAAGTCCTTTAAAAGTTTATAAATGCTCATCATTATTTTTAATTGAAAACTTGTTGGCATTGCGAATGAAGTTTGAGAAACTTTGGTGGCTTAAAATATTTTTCGAAAATTCATATCAATTAAAAACAATTTCATAAATAGCATTTTTAATTTCTATATATTTATTCATAATAACATGCTCATTGTTATTCTATTCAAATGCAGGTTTACAACTGGAAGCTGGCAAGTTTTTTATTTATTATTTAACAGTGCTTTTGGGTACTATATCAGCGTCGGCCATTGGCTTTGCAGTGAGCGCCAAAGTTAATGATTATGGCATTGCCCACCTGAGCATCACTTTCACCTTCATTTTCATGCAGGTTTGAACAAATAATTTCTTAAAATCATAATTTTAAAATAAACTGAAAGTTTATTGGCTTTTTGCTTCCTATTCGGAAACGGACTATTTGAAATTGTGTGCAACTTGGATTTTTTCAGAAATTTGATTTCTTTAAATATTTTCATGAAATGGGATAGAATTCATATTAACATTATAAGTTCTTATTTGAATCTCATTTGCCTTCGAATGAAATGGGTTTTAAAAAATATCAGAGTTTCTAAAAGTGTATCGACAGAACGCTAATTATTGAGCGCTTAGTTTTAAAACAAATTGATTACCTATTTATTATTTCACTAAATAGTCAAAAAAAATGTGAAAATTGATTTAAGAAACTTTATTTCTAGGAAGAAAATGAGTTTTTATGAAAAAGAAGCCCATCTTTTTCACCTTGATAGTTTTATTTTTCTTCAAACGCTGTTTATTGGTTTTTCGATTGTGTGACCTATCCACTTCCACTTTTGTTAAAAAATTTATATTTTTATAAGCTTTTGCTTTGTACTATGCCATAGTTTCTTGTCAATTATAACATCTAATCAACGTATGAAGTCTTTCCAAGCCATGTGTTTATAAAGACCTGAATTTTATCTTTAACTTTGCTCAAGTTTAAATGTCAATGGCCATGCTTTGGCATGTTAAAACAAAACATGTTTTTATCGTTGAAGTGGAAATATTATATTCTCATCAATCCTGAAACTCTCTTTTTCTTTTTTCTTCTCTTGCAAAATCACATTCAGTTTTAAACCACCTTTTTTATATACTAAGCTTTCTAAATATAGTCGTTACCTCTTTTATAAGTCACCCTCAAATGTAATTGGAAATTTTTCAATAATGTTTATTTTGAAAGCATTGCTTTTATTGTAGTAAAAAGATAGACTCACACAAAAAGAGTTTGAATTATTATAATTATCTCAAATCGCATTTTGTGTTGGGTATGAGTAAAGAGAGACAAATCATCAAAAAAGTTCAAGCAAAAATACAAAATTAAGCATTTTTGGCTTACAGCGGTTTTCACTTAGTAAACTTCAGTTGTTAGGCCCCCAGCTATAAACCTGTTTAGTTCTTCAGAAGAGTTTTTTGGGGTGCTTGTTATTTTCGTCGGATCTCCAGTTTGCATCAGAAGTATTTGAAAAATCCACCTTTCTACGATATTGAACATTTAAAAGAAGCCAAAGTAATTCATAGCAAACTCCATTCAATAGTTTGCTTCATCACGATGCGGAGTGTGGGTATTTGGCAAAAATCTTTTGATTCGAAAACCCACTTGTTGGTAGCAAAGCTAGGTGCCGATGGTTCTTTGCCTCGTCAGTTTTATGAAATAAATAAATAATTTAAGCAGTTTTCAGTTTTTAAAATATTCTATAAAAGATGTTTTCAAGCGCTAAAATCAGGGAAAAATCCAGTTTTTGTGGCACTTTTCGATCTAAAAGGGAAATAAAATAGAAATTTTTAAGCTCAAAATTTACATAAATTATTTCTTTTATTCAAAAAAACTAAAGCTTACAAAAGATAAATGAACGAGTGATAAAGCTTAATGTTAATCTCTATATTGAATCTCACAAGACACATCTAAGATTATCAATAAAATACTATCTGGAAATTTCCGATATTAATGTTTTGAAATAAAAATATTAAAAACAAAGCTTATTATGAGATTTTAAAAAGTTAAAATATTGATAGATTTTTGGAGGGTTTCTGGTGAATTTGACAACAATGACTAAATACCTCAGCTGGATGCAATATTTGAGTGTGGTTCGGTTCTCTTTGAATGTTAGTTTTTGACATATTTCAGAAAATGCATTCATGCTGACTTTCTATAAAATGAAGTTTAACCTTTCACAGGCCATGTGTATAAATGAATTGAAAGACATTGTCTTTTATAACGATACAACCCCGTTAGAAAAATATTTGCCTCTAAATTTCAACTGATGCTTTAATTTAATTTTACAGATATTATTTTGGAATTGAAATCGCTGTATTTCAGAATTATTGAAAACTAATACTACTGATAATTAATTAACGTTTTTTAAATTCATATGAAACAGAGTCACAGGGCTGGGTAATGAATATTTGAGATCGCAAGGAATAGCTTATGAAACGGGCTGGGATTTATGGCAAAATGAATTTGCTCTGTTGGTAATTACCGTTGGGTTTCTTTTTATCGCGTACATCAATCTGCTTCAAAAGGCAAAATCTTTTGGGAAATGAGGGTTATAAAAATTCGAGTAGAAACTCTCAAATGTTTGGAACTTTTGAGAAGGAGTGTAGAGCAATTGGAGCCATTTTTTTGAGTCAAACCAATGTTATTGCGTAAAACTAAATTACTAATTTAAATAAAAACAATTTTAATTTTATTGGCTGTGTTTTGCTTAGATCATCAACCTCTCTCTATTTTAGTTGAATATAACACAACTACATTAATTATCAGAATGACACCAAACATTTTATTTGATCTATGTATACTTTATTGTACAATGAACTTCTATGCACTCTTTTGAATGAGTATAATTTTTCTGAATTGGTTTTGATTAAAACAGGCAAAAAATACTTGAAAAGTTTGTTCATGTACATTCTCAAATAAATTATGAGCTAACGATAATCATTGTTCAAGAACCTTGTCATGAACTTGAAATCTCAAAAACTTTTGAGCTCTATCATCGTTTGATCTTTAGTTGCTCCTAGCTCTCACTACCAATAGCACATAAGTAATCATTAGATAAACGGTGGTAAACCCAAACAAAGCAAGATGGTTTTTCCACAAATCCCACGATGACCCGTAAGAGATGTTCTGATCTTGCAGGTATTTCAAAGCCGCATCACTTCGAAGCAATAAAGTAATTCAAAAAATTATATGAATGTGAAGTTTTAAAATTTCATTTTTAAGCTTGGAAGATTTGGTATAAATAGTAAAATCATATTCAAAACAATGTTTAAAATCTGGAGTGAGCTTGTTTGAATGTTCTAGTTGAAACCATACTCACTGAGCTAATATTTATAATTTAAAATAAATGTTGATGAAAAAACAAAATTAAAATTTTATTAAACCTTGATGTCCCATTAGAGTATAGTTGTAGGCCCATAAACTCGTTCAAAAACAGTCCCTGAAAAGTATAGTAATCTACTGAAATGCAAAAAATTAAATTTTTTATAATTTGTTAAAGGTTTGTTGAAAAATATAGATTCAATTGCTGATTAAAGTGTTCCTATAAAGCTATTTTTTTAAAGTTGTTGACAAAATTTAAAACAAAACACGTGAATGCTCAGTGATAACTTGGAGAGAGTATTTGAAGATGCTGATGTGCTGAAGCCACTTGAGCCAATGTGGTATCAAGGCAATGTTGATGAGAAATCCTCCGAAAAGCTGCAAAAGTTGAATGAAATAATTCATTTAATTTTTTGCAAACTCAGTTGGATAGTGTTTTAAGGATATTACTTCCATAAAAATGAAGCAGAAGCCGGTTTTAACGTGAGCAGTACTGATACTTGTGGAGCTCAAACACATGGCGAACGTCAAAGATGCCGCAGACACTGCTGTCAAAAGCATGCTCAGAAAAGAAGAAAAAAACTTAGTAGCTTTCAATTGAAGTCCTGTAATCATTTCAAAATATAATTCTTTTTGTTTTTAACCTAAAAATTAAGGTTTTTCGTTCATTCATTTAAAATAACTATAGTTTCTTATAAGTTCAATTTTATAATGCAGTGTTTGTAAAAAATTTACTTTTGATCTAATAAATATTATTTTCAAATCCGGGGCTTATCTTGATAAGTCACCTATCTCGAGGTTTAAAAATACGCTTGAAACTTCTGCACAAAAACTACTCAAAAAGAAATAAAAAGCTTAAAAAACCATGCACGCTTCGAAAAGCATACTAGCCTGTCATGAAGTAACTAGTGACACAAAGTAGTACGGTTGGCACCACTCTCATTGGAACGATGTCGAAGAGGACTTTGGTGAGGAAGTACACTGACACTCTGTAGAAGCCGCTAGTGCTCTCATGTCTGTAACATGTTTATATGGTTTATCAAAAAAATATACGAAAAATTAGTAGTTTTTTTTGACAAACTTCAAAGTTTTTGGGGTCATATAAGATTCAAATGCTTTCTCAACTCATTTTTTAGACCACAAGCTGGTTTTAGGTGAGGCAATCACAATGCAAGAGGTATTGTATAATGTTGACGTGAAATAGCCGGAAATCAATATATATATATATATAATTAATTTTCGTCTTTAGACATAATCACAGTTAACAATGAGTCCCAATAATTTCTCAATACGCATCTTTATCGATTTTTTCAATGTTGTCCATGTTTAATTTGAGAGAGTTCATGTCATTTATTAATGTGTTGAGAAGAGTTGATAATGTTCTGCCTCTTTTTCTTTTGGAATTCTTTAGGGCTTTTTCCAAAATGTTTTTTGCTGGCGGGTCGTTACGGCATATGTGTCCCAGCATTTTCAACCTTCTCACTCTCACTTTCTGGCGCAGAGGTGGTATGACGGAGTCGCATTCTTCGTTTTTTATAACATTTGGCCAATGAACTTTTTTCAGTCTTCGTATGTGCTTTCTTTGGAAGGAGTCTATTGAGCTTCTGATGCTTTTAAAGTCTACCCAAGCACTGCAGCCATATAGGAAAATTGAGAAAACATAAGTTTTATAAATTCTTATTTTTTTCCCTATACTTATCCCACTCTTCCAAATTGGGTTTAATCTGTTCATCGCTAGAGTTGCCAGAGTTTTCCTTTTTTTGATGTCCTCACATGTATCGACGTAGCTTCCAAGGATTTTCATTGTCTTTCACACAGTGTTCTCTTCATTAATCACTCTTTCTTCCGTTTTACTTTTGTTGAGCGTAAGACCCCATTTGCGGAATATTGCTTCAATTTCATCTAGTTTAATGTCACTTGGTGAGACGAAATTTACGTCATCGGCGGAAATGAGTTTATAGGAGTTTTCTGGGTAGGTGGTTCTTATCTCTTTCATGCATGCTTCTAGGTATACGGTGAACAAGACAGGGCTCAGGGCATCTTCTTGAGGGCATCCTATGTTTGTGGTAAAGCTTTTGCAAGTGTTTTTATTGTATCTTATGGCTAAGGTGGTGTTTGTTAAAAGAAGTTCGCTTATTTTGAGTTCAGATTCTGGGATTATAGTGCTTAAAATTTCTATAAGTTTTTTCCTGTTTATGGTGTCGAAAGCAGATGACAGATCAATGCTGGTTATTTTCATTGTACATCCTGATTTCACTTTGTCTTCAATTGCTATTTTATGAGCCCATAGAATGTCTGTTGTTGACCTAGTTGGTCTGTATGCTGCTTGGGTAATGGGAAGGTATTTTTCTATGAAAGGTCTTATTCTATTGAGTATTATTAATGATAAGAGTTTTCTTATTGTGTCTAGTAAGATGACAGGCCTTGTGTTTACTGGAGAAAGAGGTTTGCCCTTTTTTGTTATTGGTATAATAATGCCATGGTTGAAGATTGATTGAGGAAAATTATTGCTTTGAAGTTCTTTGTTTACTGCTGCTGTAAGTGTTTTTTTCATATTTCTTCCTAAGAGTTTGAGTTCTTCACTGAAGATGTCTTCTTCTGGAGATTTGTTGGTTTTCAGTTTCTTTATAGCATTTTCTACTTCAAAAATATTTATTTTTCTATTATTTTATTGTTGTTTTTTGAAAATTTGCTTTTGTAATGTTGCATGAGGTCTTTCATCTTGAGTGGTTTTGCAGTTGTATTACTTTTGATACTCAATTCTTTAATAGCTGCATGCATTTGTCTGTTATAGTCTAAGGTTTCTATTATTTTGAGTTTTGTTTCCTGTTCATTATTGTATGGTTCAAGACATCTATTTTTTTATTTGAGTTTTGATTTTGTTCCTTTGTGTTTTGAGGTTGTTGATTTTATCAATTTTTGTAGAATTTTCTATTAGGTTTCTTAGGTTTTTTTATTTATCAGCCAGTGTGTGTAGCTTGTGGTCTTCATATCTGTTTGATGGTGTTTTTTTGGATGACTTTTTGAAGCAAGTATTTGATACTTTTTTATGCTTATTAAAATTTCTTCAAGTGAAGTTGCTTGGCTTGTTTCTATTGATTTTTTGTAGGCTTGTTGGGTGATAAGGTTTTGGAAATTAGGTTTTTTATTGTAGTTTTTTGATTGGTTGGTCCAACATTGATATGGTTTGGGGTTTTTAATTTGAACTATTAACAAGTTATGATCACTCTGAGTAAGAGTTCCTCTGTATGTGTTACTGTCTTTGAGGAACTTTTTCAGTTTTTGGTGAATTAAGATGAAATCTATTACATTGTAGACTGTTTTGCCCCTCAGTGTTTTCTTCTTTGATTGCTTTTTGAAGGCTGTGTTGGATGCAAAAAGGTTGTTTTCTTGCATGAACTCTTCCAAAATCAACCCATTGTTATTCTGACAACCTTTGTTGTGACCTCCTTGTGTACTTGACATATTTTTCCCAATTTTACTGTTGAAATCTCCACCTATAAACCACATATTTGATTTAAGATTTTTCATACATGATTTGAGATTTATATAGAATTCTTCTAGTTCTTTTGATTTTGAAGATGCTAGTATGTTGGTTGAGGCGTACTCGTTGATGATGTCTATTTTTTCCTGTTTGATTTCGAGGTAAGCTGGTAAAAGCACACGTTTTCCATATTCTGTTATTTTGGTAAGTTGGAATATTTTCGAATTATAACATATTCCTAAACCATAGAACTTGTCAGAATTTGTTAAAGTTATTGTGTGGCTGTTTTTTGTTATGGTGTGAAGTTCGGTGCATTTCGTTTCTTGTAGAAGACAAAAGTCGAGTTTGAAGGACTCATTATCATCCAGCAGACAATTTTGCTCGAATTTATTTGTTAATCCTCTTACATTGAAAGTTGAAACGTTCATTGTTACTGTCGTAGATGTTTCCATTTAAGCTAATTTTATCAGAACTAGCACCACGTTAGAGGCAGGAACCGGAAAAAAATCAATATAATAGAAACAAACACTAAGGTTTATTGAGAAACTTAATACACGAAGTTTTTCGTAAAAGTAACTTACATTGTCTATTGACACACTAGATATTGTATAATGTTTTTACAATTATTTTTTAACGGAATCTTGTTTTGCCACTCATACAACACCATTTTTCAAATATTTTTTAAATACTCGAACTATTTTTCTTATTCACCAATATTTTATTTTGTAGTACATGTTCCAGTAACTCGGGTTGACAGCAGTCGACCCGGATTATAGATACTAGTATACTAGTATTATGGGGTAATTTTAAAATAAGCTATTTATTTTTAAAAAAATTTTATTGACTGCCAGCTCGAGTTATCGTCTATTTTGAAATTATCGAATTTAAGATCTGCCATTTTCACACTTGAGCAGTTTGCCTTGCCGTTGTCAAAAAATGATCATCCGTCGAACCAACTGACATCGATATTAGAATATCAGTGTCGATACCTGCTACTGGTGTCTACTGTTATCCAGGTTATAACAAAAGCAGCTTCAAGCTTCAGGTGCTATGTTTGGTACAGTTTAATTATAGATGCTCAATACCAAACGTTTAAAGAAAATTTAAATAACATTTTCTAAAATACACTCCAGTCACCTGAAAAGCACTTTTTCTTCAATGAAAAGGCTTATACTGCTGATGTTTCTGAATACTTGGGCACCCACTAGGAAGAATATTAGACCTGTCCTTCAACACAAGAATTTAAAAGCCATTACGTATATAAAGTATAAATTAGCCTAAATTAAAGTAAATTACAGCAAACAATTTTGATTAACTGTAAAATACTAAGCTTTTCGATATGCTAAAAATATCGCTGTCAAGTGCTTGAATTAAACTAAAAGGCGTTATCATCTTTATCGTTAACGTCTTTTAGCTTAATCCATATGTGCCCATTGATTTGATATGAGATCACTCACAATAACCGTTTTACTAATTATTGGTTAATATTTATCCAAGTCCAATTAATTTTTTTATTAACTAGGGTTATACCTTTAATATTGAATTTATTTTGAATTTTAATTTTGTGATATTTAAGCTTTAAATTGTCCAAACTTCACTTTTATGGGCGTTTGTCAAAAAACATCTAATTAAGGCAAAATAATTCTTTTTTATATTGGAACAAAATGAAGTATTTTTGGGTTATCTTCAATTAATACTATAAAAATTTGAAACTCGAGAAACATGTAAAATTAACAGAGTTAAAGACATTAAAAGTTGCTGATCTCATATGAAATCAATGGGCACAAGTGTTAGCAAATTGGCTTTTACACAAAATACATTCTAATTCGTGGAATTTGAATTTTAAAAAGATGAATATTACAAAAAATAAATAAAATAGTCGAATAAATGAAAAAAAAACTTTTTGTAAATATTAGTTTATATTTATAATTGAGTGATACGAAATTTCATAAAATACATCGTACATCACCCACTCAAACAGTTTATTAGGGGCAAGCAAAATATATTTGGCTGAAAATTTTGGGCATTGTGCGATTCAAGCAATTGCTCTAACTTTAGCCTGTATTGTGATAAAAACTAATCAGATCAATGCAAAAACCTTCAACTAGGACCATAAGTTTTTCACGGCATAATGTATTTGAAGAATTTAGCTCAAAAATGTGTGGAGTGGATAAGGACGATTGGGGGGGAAGCAAATATGCCAAAACAATAAAGGCTAAAAATGGTATTAGCCAATATTTACAAGAATACTAGGTATGACAGTAATAAACTTTAACATAATCTGTAATTAGTCTAACCAGGAAAGTGATACTCATGCCCAAAAGCGGATTTGTTCAGATATTTGGAAGAACAATTAGTCTATTCTACTTCAAAAACTTTGCGTTTAGACAACAACAAATCAAAAGATACTACTGTTCAAGGCCTCCACAAGCTTTTAATGATGCCTGTTTCAATCTTTAAAGACATAATATAACAACTAGAAATGAACAAAGAAGATGCCAAAACAAGCCATGCAGCGCTAGACCACGGGCATTTTGGAAAAATTCACGGTTACTTTGAGCGTAGCTTGAATTTATTCATATCATAATCTCAAATTAAAATGAGAATTCATATTTTAGAAAAATTTTATGAGTTTTACGGTTGTTATATGTGAAATTTCGTTTTCTGTTAGTTGAATATCGGAACAAACAGGGAAAAATCGTTAATAATTTTGAAAAAAAAAATATTTTTTAAAACTTTTTGAAAAATTTTAACTACGGATAAACATATAAATTCAAAAGTTTTTTTCTTATTTTGGTTTTAAAAATCAACTTAAAGTGAATTAAATTCTTAAAACTACTCATTTTAATGCTATGCGGTTAAAGCCCATTTGCTAAAACTGTGCCCATTGATCTCATATGAGATCACCCTGTATCTCGCTTATTTTTTGTCAAAATTAAAATCTGTTTTTTTTTCTGTTTTTTTATGAGATTGTTTTAAAGTAGGAACAAAAGTTTCAATAAAAAATGACTGCCATTAGCATTTTGGGCACAAACGTTCAATTACCTGATGTCCAGTGTAGTTCATATTAAGTATATGTTCATAAATGAATATATGTAAATGTTAGGTCTAAAAATTTGAAAAAAAGAAGTCAAAAAATATTATCTATAGCTAATAAAAATATTTTCTAATTTTTATACATAGACACTAACAAGCTCATACAGTCATTCTCCTTTCATTGCAATCGATGTAAAGGGTAATTATTTGCTTTGAACATGATTAAAAAAAATCAATTCTTTAAAATATTTTTATAAAAATTTTTATGAAAAACTAAAAATATCCTAAAATAGCGAAAAAATTCAAAAACTTCAAATTATATTTCATAAAAAGTATTCTGAAACAATGAAGACTCCAGCTTTTCGAATGTCAATCTCTATCATAATTTCACTTCTAAAATATCAAACTCATAAAATAGGATTGCAAAAATATTGGTAACAAATCACGTTATTAAAAGGCATCACCTATTTTGAATAGCACTTTCAACGTTGTTTCCCATTTGGAAATATATGCCTCCGATAACAAAGCCTAGCAGACCATGCGATATAGACTGTTGGTTTGTTGGTGATAGTTATTCAGTTACTTGTTTGTTATTATTAGTTCATATAGCAACAAGTTTGAAATAATTTTAAAAAAAATATTTCAGTATCATTATTGTTATTAATTAAAGTTTTTTTCTACATATCTATAATATAATTTTCTTTTTTTTCATTTTATTCGTCACAATAACTTGATGTAACACTTCAATAGGTAAATTTAAATTAGTGCCTGTCTCTGAAAATCCATACGAAGTTTTTATGAAAATCCTTCATATGGTATAAAGTTTTGAAAAAAATATTTTATAATTTATGTTGTTCATAAGCATTAAAATTTTTTCATAAAAGAAAAGCCTGCGTATCATTTACCTTTCAATCTGAATCATGAAAGAAAGTTATTGATATTTATTGAAAACTGACACTAAAAATATTTTTTTGTAAAATTTTATAAGTGGCCTAAAACGAGATGATAGCAACATCAACTCAAGTCTTGTTTTTGAGCTGTTGGAACCGAAGCCATTTCTAATTTAAAAAAATAGAGTTTCATAATTAACAATAATAAACACAACTAATGAAACTAAATTTACTTGACAGATACATTGTAAATAAACTCAAACATTTTTCAAAGACACCATGAATCAATTTTTTGATAATTGTTTTCAAAAATAACTTCACAAAAAAAGCAATATTTTGATACTTTTTTTATTTAACGAAAACACCGCTTTAGTTTATGTGGTTATCAGAATGTACCAGACTGAAGATTCAGGTTCAAACTATTTAACTAACACTTTTTGAGTAGTTTGTCATGTCAGTTTCGATTATGTTTTTCTAATTTTCAGAAAATTTTTCATGAAAAAAGGGCTAGTCTTTATTATGAATTCTTCTCTGTGTAAAACTTTATGAGATCTTTCAAAGAAAAAATTTTCAATCGTCTTTTTGAGATTTATCAACAGTGTTTCTCGATTCTCTTAAAACAGCACAAGTTCTTTTGCTTGAAAAAAACAATTTGGATCCTACTATTCCTTCAAACTATCGCCCTATTTCTAACTTGAGCACCATTTCTAAAATAATCGAAAGACTCGTTCTTCCCTGAATAACTTCTCACGTTTCATCGTTTCTAATTTTAATCCTTTTAATAAACATATCACCACTCAGCAAAAACTGCACTTCTATGCATCACTGACAGTCTTCTCAACATTTGACGTTTTTGAATAGACTTTTCAATATTTCTGAGCTCGCTCATTTTTTAGTTTTTTTTTTACCTCTCTTAACGTTTTCAGCTTGTTAAAATGAACATTTTTACTTTTTTTCTTATATCACTTAACACAGGCGTGCTGCAAGTCTCCGTCTCGGGACGAATTCTTTTCTCTCTATATGCATCACCTATCTGTAGTATTATTGAGAAGCACGACTTGTTTTTTTACCAGTTTGCTGATGACATTACACTTTTCACAGAAGTTTCTTTCTCAGATACTAAACCCACTCTCCATAAATTATCTAGTTTTCTCTCCGCTCTAAACTTTTGGTATTGTCACAGTCAACTGAAACTAAACCCTACTGAAAGCGAGGCGATGCTTTTATGCAGTTCTTTTTTAGCAACTTCTTTTCTCTGAAAACTTGACGAAAACAAACTTCCTTTATCTTCTAAGATCGAAATCTTAGGTGTCTTTCTAGACTCAAATTTGAACTTGATCTATTTTATTTCTAAAATAATTTAATCTTCTAACATCCATATTCAAGCCATAAAACACATAGGTTAACTCTCCAGATTAGACTACTGCAACTCTTTCTTGCGGACCGCCAAACTATCATTTGCGCAAGCTTCAATCACTCCAGAACTATGCGGCCGAAACGGTTTTCCAAGCTAATTACTTTAGCTCTTCCTGTGAGTGTCTTGATTGTTCACACTAGTTAACATTTTCCCAAATATGCAAGTTTAAATTTTTTTTGGCTTATTACCTGCACAATCAAGCTTAAGCAACTTTGATCTTTTTTCTTTTAAGCACACCAATCAACTACTCAAATTCTTGCACTCTGGTCTCCAGCTTCATCAGCCTGTTTCATCAAGCTTATTTATAAGTCACTCTCTCTCTCACCATGCTCCACGTCTGTGGAACTTTTTCCCGTCTAGCTTGCGCTCAACTTTTCGCAAATTTTTTAACTCACCTTCACCATGAACAACTTCATTCATAATTTTTCACAATCATTCAAGCGCCTCTGAGGCAAATTTTTTGTAAAATGTGTGCTACAAAATTTTTTAAATAATAATGAATAAACTTAATAAATTGTTGAATAACTGAGAATTAAAAATGCATTATTCAATATATATAGGGTTTTTTAATTCAATTCAAAATCTTAGCATTGCCTACCAAATCTTAGCGATTGACTTCCAAATTTTTGCAATTTACTTCCAAATTTTTGCAATTGTGCCCAAAATCATAGCATTTGATTACAAAATTTTTTCAATTGATTACCAAATTTCAAAAAAAAAATAAATTTAAGAAAAATTAAGTTTGAATATTCAAAAAATTTTGTAAATTTTGTAAAAATTTTATTTTAAAATTTGAAATCGATTTTTAAAATTGCAATATAAAAAATTTAGAAGTCAATTGCAAAGATTTGGTAGACAATTGCTAAGATTTTGAATTGAATTGAAAAACCCTATAAACTCTAACAAACGTACGTTGAGAAGAAGCTCCATCGGGTTGCGAGAGATCTTCAAGCATGTTCTCACAGACAAGAAATAGAACTGCAAAATATGTTTGTATCTATTATTTTTTTGCGCAAAATTTAATTAAAAAAGCTTTATGATTTATGTTTATGTATCATTATTTTTCAGATCTTTTTCGTTAATTATATTCAAATCCAATCAGATATTTCGAGTTATCATTTTTTTAGTGGCAACGCTTCATATTCGTACATCATGAATGGTTTCATTAGTATTTTTCTAACTTTAGCTCACATTTGTTTTTTATACTTCTTCAGTTTTACTACGAGCAATCATATTAACGAATATCTTGGTTTTCCAGTTAATTTGTCCATCCCTAAACACTGATCGTTGTTGTTTTTCAAACTCTATTTTAAAGTCCTGCTTTTGGTTGTGGCCTATCTTACCCTTTTTTTTAAAACCACCACAGACTTATTCTTTTGTTGTTCCACATTTTCATGCAAAACCCTAATTTTGCCTAGTCTTAGACCTTTTCGATTTATTCCCACTCGTGTGCTAAGCTTTACTACCAAGTTTTCATTTCAGTATTATTTCGACGAAACGCCGAATTTCAGGGATATTTTGTATCTTGCAATGTAATATCAATTAATGATATAACCTGGTGTAAAAATGAAGTTGCAAACAAGAGTTGTGGACTTTTGTATGTTGACTTGTTCAGTTTGTAAATGTTTTCAAGTTTGTTTAGCTCAAGTTTTAAACTGAAATATAAATTAATATATCAGAAATTTTTTTAAAATAATTGATGAAGAAATTTAAAAATTTTTTTCAATTACACAAATGAGGTGGTGACTTGAATTAAAACATAGTTAGTACAAAAAGAGCAAAAACTTTTAATTAAACACAAAACATTTCTTCATCTATTATCCTCAAATGCTCACTTCCTTCCTTGTGAACTATGCATAAACTCCTCATTCAGCCATTTGCTCAAAGAGGATTTGTCATTTGCTCTCTCTTTTTCTGTTGAAATAAAAAAATTTTTACAAAATATTTATAAAAATCTCAGCCCACTTTTATCACAAGAGATTCCATTGGTTGCAATGTCAAGGAGAAAATCAGCGGGGTTGTTATGTTTTTCGCATTCATATCCTACAAATGTATAGAAAGCTTTAAAAAGTTGCTTTGAAAACAAAGTTTCAACAAAAATATCTGAAATTGGTACCTATATGTTGGAAGTAGTTCAGAGTAAGATTAGCAGGTCCGTTATAGATGACTCTACCAGAAGTGAGCAACAAGAGGGAATCGAACATTTTGAATATATTGTAGCAAGGCTGGTGGATAGAAAATATAATGGTTCTCCCCGTTAGAGAAAGACTGCAGAAGTAATGTAAATTTTTTTATTTATGCGAACAAATTCTTTTAAAAAAATTAAATTCAATATTTTATTTTAATATTCTTAGTTAACTTTTAATATCTGATTCTAGTGTACAAAATTCAAAATTCTCAATAAGTTCAAACCGTCAATTTTATATTATACTTTTAAAAAATCGTTTTTGATGCCAACAACTAAACATAACTTAAATGTTATATCAGTATGCGACAAATGTTTCAACCCATTATAATCAATACCTATCAATTTGAATATATTCCTGTCTTTCGATTTTTTAAAGTGCGTATTAATATTACTCATTCCCCAAGCGAACTGAATTTTTCAATTCTCTTATATTAGGGAAAGACCTCAGCTTATATTTTGGAGCTAAAGTTATGTTTTGCCAGTTTTCTCTGTTCTGGGCCAGCTTTTTAGGTTGTTGCAAGTTTGAGAGTTTTTTCATCCAGGTCTTTCTTAAAAACTGTTGCCATACTTTTTCGTTAACATCCTTTTTCCTTTCTTATCTAAGGCATCTTCACGTTCTGTCAACATCGGTAGATTTGGTCGCCTATTAATGTGACCAAGGTTGCATCATCTTCTCTTATCAATTATTCTTTCTGAACCTTCAAGATTGCTTTATTTTATAAGTTCCTTGTTTGTCATCTTGCTTGGGTGAAAACCCCAAAACACCTTCTTTAAGCACTTCCTCTCGAACCCCTCCATCTTCTTGAGGTCTGCCTCCACTGAACTCCAAATGAGCAATTATATAAATTTATAGGTCTGATGTAGGTGATATACATTCCTATTTTAATTAAAAAAAAATATAATTTTTGATTTATAAAAAATTTCTTGAAAAAACGTAAACAAAATTTACTCAGCTAAAATCTTTGTCATGAATTCATTTTTGTTAATAAATTGTGATAAAATTGTGCTTATCAAAAACATTAGTTGAATAAAATTGATTACATGTTCTTTCAAAAAACTCTTCATAAATCAAGAAATATATTCTAAAAATTTATCCATACTAAGAACATACGATGTCTCTAATTCTATTTTGAAGCTAATTTTTTGCCATGATTTAAGATTTAAATTGCTTTTGTGTTTGCTTTCCTAATTTTTTCTTGTATTTTTTTTAATGTGTTGAATATTGTGCCAAGTACTTTTGTGTTTCCCAAAATATTTGTTTCAAAATGTTCATCCTAATATAATTACTATTTACTAATTCTAACCGATACAACTTTAATTTTCTTATTTAACTAACGTTTTAAGAAGTTGCATCACCGCCAATGCAGTGCTGGAGTCAAGTCCTGTGGTGGGTTCATCAAGAAAGAGCACCTTAGGGGAGATGATCAGTTCCATGCCAATGCTTGTGCGCTTCTTTTCCCCTCCTGAGATGCCCCGATGTGTCTCTGTTCCTACCTTTGTTTCATAGGAAGGTATCATATTTCATTTCTTATGGGTGTTTTTAGAAGTCTGTTTAATGAATAAGATAAAGTAATTATTCATTAAATCATTACTTTTGAGTCAGCACAGGGTGTTAGACCTAACTCGTATAAGACCTCTTCCACTTTATTCTTTTTTTCTTGTTGAGAGATGTTTTTTGGTAGCCTCATATTAGCAGAAAACATTAAGTTTTCTCTAACCGTCAGTGTTCCTATTATTATATCATCCTAGGAAGCAAGTTGAAATTCATTCAATTTCTACTCATATTAATGGTGAATGCAGACATTCAAAGTTTTATTACTATGAATCCCAATGCAAAAAACTTCCACAAGTTTTCATTGCTAGCGTCATGAAAAAACGTTGGTTTAACAAGATTTAATCAAAAAGTTTAACAAAAATATTTCAACAAAATATTTTTGAGTTTATCACTATTTGCATTACAATTATAAATCAAATCACTTGGGAAACATATCCAGTGGTGAACTTGAAATTGTCAGGCTGGGATTGGGCTTCGATCAAAACCTGCCCTTCCATACTTGTCATATTGAGTCTCCCAGCCAAAAGATTTATTAATCTTATAGGGGCGTTAATTGTAAATCTTTGTCTCATTTGATGTTGTATTTGTTTTGATGAAATTAAAAAGGTGAACTTTGGAGTGCAAAACCACTAAGTTGATGCTTATGGTGAAATGGTTGAGAAAGTTTATGAAATTTTGAAATTTTGAACAAAATTTATACTTTTCAAATTGAAAGATTGAAAAATAATGCTGAACCAAACTCTTCGTTATATTCATAACAAAACTCACGTGGTCTTCCCTGATCCTGACGGACCCATGATGGCGTTGAGACCTGGCCTCATCAAACCACTACAGTCGAATCAGAGGATGTTAAGATCAAATTGAATTTATTTTTTGATTTTTCAAACTTTTTTAAGCCTAAAATATATCTTCAAAATAAAAGCACTTTTTTCAATTTCTATTAAAATTTTAGTTTTTTACAGTCTCACATTTCCTTGTGAATTTCCAATAAACTTTCGAAAAAGTGTTTTACGCTTGAAATTTTTGGAATTACATTGTAATTAACAGTAAGTTTTTTTCAAAGAAATATCTTTAAAAAAGTTTTTCTCTTTGATTAGCAACCAAAAATTTTCATTGAAAGGATACTTGAAATGTCTCTAAGTCCCTTTCAAAAATATATATTTTGCTTAAGCTTACGAAGAATTAAAAGACTATAGGTTACAAAAGTAATTTCCAACCTGACATCTTTTAGTATTTTTATTTTTTTTGACTTGAGACAAAACAACTTTTTGACTTCAACATTGAAGTTTATTGAATGGCAGCTTATACAGCATGTATCAACACTGTTTTTTGGTCCAATCCGGATCATCATTGAAATAAAACACCAGCTAACTTATGAGTATTTTATAAAAGCTTGAAGGTTTCTGCAAGTTATTTACTTATAAATCATTTTATGCAAAGTCATAAACTTTTTTTGAAGTTCTATATGTGTTATGTTGATTTATAAAACTCGCGAGTAGCTAATTTAATTCAGCGGTGAAAATATACTGACGTACCTTGAAACAATAGTATGGTAAACAAAGTCTTCATTTAACTAAACTTACTAATAATGTATGGTTTTGAAAAAAGTTCAGTGTATAAAGTTAAAAACACATTTTGTTTTTGTTTTCCATACTAGTGAAAATATGCAACTTAACAGCAAAATAACATCAACCTTTATCATAAGGCCATAAAATTAATTTTGAATTTCTCAAGTGAACACCAATAAAATTCTATTTGTTAAATTTTATTACTCCAAATGTTCATATATCAAATAATTGTTGTGTAGCTTCAATGAATTAGTAAGAACCTGTATTTGAATAGTTTACACAGTGATAGGGATTTGTGAGATAGTTCTACTTTTGAAATTTTCTATGATTGAAAAAGATCAACATTCAGTCAAGCTGTAAATTTCAAAAAATCTGAAAATCCGCTTTAAGTTAGCTTAGTAGCGGTAGAAGAAACAGTCCTGTTAGCATAATGGTGAAAGTATCAGACATGAAATTTAGACACTAAGTTTAAATCCTGCTCAAAGTCGAAAGCACTATAACAAAATCATTTTCGATTCAACGTAAAAATAATAAAAGAAAATAGCTAAACAAAATCCAAAATTACACAAAGACTACAAAAGTGCAAACTCATTGTTACTAACTTGAGCAGGTCCAATCAAGCAAGCCATAGAAAGCACTAGATATTGTAGCCTACTGCTAAGAAACAACCACCATCATAATCATGTCGACCGCAGTCGAACTTCTATAACTTGGTTCTTCCAATACTCCCCATCGTTTATAGCTGTTTCTAAATCTTTTTTTATCAAAATTAGTATCATCAGTTAGTTGGTTGATAAAATTTCGAGCTGGTCTTCTAGTATTTTTACCACATCTTGGCTCCCATAGTATCAATTTGTGTATAACTTCTTTACTGCAAAAGCAATGTTTTGCGAAACTCACTCTTTGTGTTGCAATTTTATTGGTTATTTTTGGTAAGTTGTCGTATAATACATTATTGTTTATACGTTGCTGCCATTTTACATTATTCACAACTCTTAGCATTTTTGTATAGAACCCGTTTGACTTTGTTTCTAACTTCTTGGTCAATGTCTAGATACTAGATCCATAGAGTAGCACAAAGCTCATTGTAGTATGGAAAAATACTAATTTCAAGTTTTTTGGCAGATTTGAATTCCAGATAGTACTTCGTTTTTGTAGTGCAACCCAAGCTTTACCGGTTCTTACGTCAACGTCTTTCTCGTTGAAATATATCCAGGATCCTAGATAGAAAAAATCGTTTGTGAGTTTTATGCATTTTTTGCTTATTGTGGTGAGTTTTGAAGGATTTTGGTTAAATGTCATATATTTTGTTTTTTTCTCATTAATGTGAAGACCTATTAGTTTGGCTGCCATTTCTACGGTATGCAACAGTTTTTCAGCTTTATCCACGGAGTCTGAAAGTAGGGCAGTATCATCTGCCTAGTCTATGTCTGTTACACATAGTGCTGGATGTCTTCTACTTTCAGCTTTTTCAAGAGTAAAGCCACAATCATCTGAATTGGAGATTGCTGTCTTCATTGCATAAGAAACTATCACAGCTAGCGTTTAACTACGTTAAAAATATAAATTTTTTGATTTTGTTTTGTTTTTATGTATTTTGGAGCTGATTTTTATTTTTGGAATGCCATACATTGCATAGAAACTGTTGGTGCTAAAATGTATTTGATGTAAATTTTCCAGTTTTCAATGTAGAGCTTCCGAGGTGCGTTCATTGGCATCAAAATAATTCACAAAACTTCCCTATTTAGTTAACTCTGAGTTTTTAAGAATTTCAACTCTGTTTTATAACGCTTCAAGCAACCATTTTTCACACAAAGTTTCTGTTTTGACTAGTTTTTTCAACATGCTCAAATCACTACTGGTTTTTTGAATAACTTCACTGCAATACTGATAACAACATTATTCACGGTTTGATCCCATATGGTCTTCATTGCCATAACTTCATTATGCGCATGTGTCGAACAAAAGATGCCTATAGATTTTCGTTATTGTAAATGCACATTTTATTGCAGTGTTGCAACATACTGATGACCACAATATTTCTAGCCAACGCAGTTTTCACTTTTTTATTAAGGTATATAGATAAGTTATAACCAAATACATCAATTCACCTACTGCATTCCATCTTTTGAGTATATCGTTTTGTTGAATGTCTATAAAGTTAATTTTGTTGCCAGTAATTTTAATAAATTTGCATAAAAAAATCAAATGTTTTTGAAAAGTACATCCAATTTATTTGATTCACACTTAAAAGAAGCAATAGTTGCCTTACGCCGAAAAGTCCTATTAAAACAACAATATAAATAAAAATCTATCTTCACCCAATATTACTTTTCTGCGAATTTCTAAAATTGAACAAAACCTAACCTTTGAAAAAGTTTATTCAATTTGTTCCTTAAATTATTAATTTAAACTTATTTTGATATATGAAATTTAGCTAATTGTTTCAGAAATCTTTGAAAATGCGTTTTATAATTTGTCAAAATTATTGAAAGTTAACTGAGTTTATTTAAATAAGGTGAAAAAGTGCCAACTATTATTTCAATCTAAATTGTTTTCAGTTCATAATCTAATGTTTTAACAATTTTTAAATTACAACACAAATAAATGATAGTTTGAAAGACTTGATATAAAAGCACCGATCGATTTGAGTTTGGAACAAGGACATGAAAACATGCAAAATCATCATTACCGGCCCTCATTCATCGCAATTCCAAACACATTTATTTTTCCTCGTGAAGGCTTTAGTGTGGGAAAAAACATTTTGATTATGATCATGAAAGACAATTTGGATCAAATGTTTGGTTAAATGGCCAGAAAAACAAAAAGTTCTAAAAATATTTTTCATATTTGAAAAATGTATTTTTTGAAATTTCATTTTTCCACAGGTTCATAATTAAAAGTTTAAGCCGGGTTTAGTGTTTTTTCTACAGCATGTTTGAGCTGGGAGAGCGTTTGATCAAATGCAGCATGAACGTTGCCTTTTAACAAATAACCACTGAACATTTACCCTGGTTTAAATATAACAGCAAACCTTCTTTGGCGCATGAAAAAGTTTTTTATTTATATTTTTTTTTTCAAATTTTATGCTAACTTCAAAGTTCAATACTTTATATAAAAAAACAATGCAAGAAGAGGAAGCTCAGAATCAGTCTAAAGTGGTTGTGTTCTAAGATTACTATTTTATGGCACCTAAACATGCGCTAAAAGTGAAAAAAGTTTGCAAGCTTTTCATGTAGAAACCTATAGTCACTTCTTGTTATCAAATGAGTAAAAAAACAAAGTAGGTTTTCGACATTGCTAATTTTTACCAATTACACTTTGTCAAAAAAATCGTCTGAAATGGCTTGTCACCTTTCCAAATGAACAAAGAATAAATCTTCGAAAAAACTTTTTAAAAGATAAAACTCAAGATCTTTTAAGATTGTGCAAAAATGACAAGAAGTACCAAAATCACTTGGTTGTTTGGAGAAAGGTTAGTCTTTAAAAATAAACTTCAGCAGTCTTTCCATATAAAATTTACTCGTTGCAAAGTGCATAAAGAGAAGATAATCAAAATAAAAAGAATGTTCTCTTCCAATTATCCTCTTTCATATTTTAAAAATTTGCAAAAGATGGCTGAGAGTGAGGACTGACCTCTGGTTTCCAATGAAGAAATTCTTATATGGATTTTTTCGAAAAATTCAAAATGCAGATATATTAAATTTTACCTAAATTTATTTAATGAAAAATTATTTCTAAAGGAATTTTTTTCTGAAAAGCCATTTTATTGGAATGAGGAAATAAATAACAATGGAAATGGTGATATGAGCAGTGCATACTACACGATTGTTGTGCATATAAAAGGCAGGGTAGCTTATGCATGAAGGAAAATTTTCTGAAAGTTTTGTAAAAGAAGCTAAGTCGAGCATGTGAAAATAGTTGGATTATTCTTATTTATGAATTAATTTTTCTTTTATTAAAAATCTGAAAAAAAAACTTGTTAGTAAGTTTAAGTTTGACAACAAACTGAAAACTGCTTGTTGAAATGTTTTTTAGTTATTATTGAGTTATCAAAACTGCGATCAATATTTTAAAAATTAACAAAATCAATGATAACGTAGCTAAAAGATTAAACTGTATCTATAGACAAATATTCCAATAGTAAACTAAAAGGAATTAAATTAATGTGGTTTAGTTTCAAAAGAATTAAGTATAACCCACTTATTCATACAAGAAGTCAATGAAAAATTCTTATTTACTGCTTCGAGATATATGGAACTTTTTGGCTTATAAAAAGATTTGTTCTTTTGAAGTGTAAAGAGCAACAAAAAAATTTTACAGTGAATTATAGAACATTGTATTTATTTAAAACCTTTGGAAGTACAGTGAACCACGCATCCAAAGAATATCGTTTCTACAGTAGGTCTTCATTGCGAGATACTAATGCTATTGATTGAAACAGGTTGATAGTTCTTTTTATTTTGATTACAGCTTTATAATGATTTGTTAGCACATCTCTGGATGCCAGTGTTTGAGAGTACACATTTTTGAGGCAAATATCAAAAACCTACTACCTTGTGTGTACTTTATAATGGTACGTATTTAATGAAAGGCCTCATACCGACTCAATATTTTAGATGCTTATTACATGAATCATAGTTTATAAGAAAGGAAAACAAGGTTATTTTGGTCAAAAACTGTTTTTTGATCTCTAAGTATTAATTAATCTTTTTTGCTATAATTTTTTAAGCGTTCGATAATAATTCCAAAAAAATTTAAAAAGTGCCCAAATCTGAGACTATTTATATTTTTCAAGCCGCTAAATGCGTTTCATTAGGGTTTATTTCCTCTTAGCAACTACCTGTGCAGCTGGATGATGGATCTGCCAGTCAATATTTCATTGGAAACCTTGAATATTCATATAGGAGCTTTTGATTAATTTAAATCTTTATTCAAAACTAAAGATTTATTATTATTGTTATAAACCCCTTTTTTATATATCACTTTAAACTTAGTATTACTGTTATTATCAAAATCATTGTTATAAATATTACGAGCTCATCATTGTAATTCTCATTAATTTCAAATTTTATATTCTTATTGTTTTTGTTAAATCAAAACTATTAGCTTTATTTCTATTAGTTTAAATTTATTATTAGTTTTTAAATTATTTTTTTTTCTATTTTTATTATAATTACTTTGTTTTTACGGCTGTTTTTAAACTAAGAACAAAATTCCTTCTTTTTAAATAGATACAGAGACTATTTTTAAATTCAAAATGCATTCAAAATTTTAAAGCGCATATGATTTGAATGTGAAGATGCTGAAACTCAACTGCCCGTGTTTTAGCTTGCTAATCTTGATAAGTGTAGTTTCTAAAATTTTTACCTCATACTTTATATTATAAGATGATCATTATTGTATAGTTTAGCAGTTAATAAGAAATGTAATGTAATGCGGTATTTATAAAGCGCTTTTCCTTATAGAGCAAAGCGCTTGCTAAAAATTTAAGGTAGCGAAAACACATTGTGGGGCAGGTGCTAATTGTCGGCCTACTTGGGATCGAACCCGGTAACTTTAGACAATTAGTCTAATGCTCAAACATTGAGCTATAAGGGCCAACAACATATTATGTTTTTAATGAATTGAATTTCATATAGTTTCTTCAAATTATGTAAGAAACCTTATAAAAATGCATCAGTTAATGAATTGAGATAAAATTTCAATCATGGAAAATTTTAGCTAATTTTTTGAATAATTGTGTCTTATAAAAAAACTTTCATAATTTGGATAAATCATAAAAAATAAAAAACTATCATAATTTTCAAACAGAACAGTTTTTAACACTACTCAGCAAGTTATTTAATTATAATAAAAAGCTTCCCATTAAAAAACAACATCTGATAACGGCAGATTTGTAACAAAAATAATGGAAAATAGAGTTTAAAAGCACACATACAAAACGTAATAAGACCAAAAAGCATTATGTCCTCTTATCTCATGTCACTATAAATGACCGGGTTTAGTTGTGTGCGGGAATACGATAAACAAAATCAGTATTAGTAATGCTGACCAAGTTTTTGTTATTTGCTACTGTGTAATGCAATGGTTTAAACTGAAATGATCATTTAAATAAGCTTGAACGCACCTCTCTACACAATGTCTGTATATGGGTTTTGTTTTGAGTTTATATACAAGTTTATGAGTTCTTAGTCAATAAAATAAATCACTGTTTATATGATTAAATAATATTATTTTCTAATTTTCTACTTTTTTTTTCATGTATGAATTTCAATTAAATACTCTGTTATTCCATGGATTTAATTTACCTTCATGCTTTGTGATATTCATGCAAAATAATGGCGAGGAAGAGAATATTAATGAAATTCCATTCAACTTAAAAAATTAATTGTTTTAATCTTGATATATCATCTTCATTTTGATTTCAATATCAATTTCAAGCAAGTTTAACTAAAAGAAATTGAAATAATACAATAAAAAGCGCAGTGGATTCAAAACTGATGGGGATTCATTAAAACAGAAGAAGGTGCAAATGAATCAGGAATCTTATATTAAGCTCTCTACAGTGAGCACTTAAATGCATTATACCAGCCTTGCGTATGTAAATTTATCATTTCTTTTTTCATTTTGTGATCGTTTGAAATTGTTGGTCTTCTTTTGAGCCTTAGTTATGGTTATTTATAATTGAAAATTGCCTTATCAAAATCAGCTTTAATTTTGTACAACTCGTGTGTTTAAAAATTTATTAAATGATGACTCGGATTCTTAGAAATATATTACACGATATAATTCATTTTGAGAAAACAAAGTTTTTTGAATTGAAATAAACAATAAGTTTGATATCTATAAAGATATCAAACTTAAAACAAAGCTGTTCGATATCTTTCATCATCTCCAGGTAACTATATCAGCTTTTTGACAGCAAAAAAACCATAACCATGTAGGTCTTTTGGTGAAACTGTATAAAATAATTTTTCAATGTTATCTATGCTATCTTATTTTTTTTATTTAATAAAACGTAGGTAAAAAGATCTTTTCATATAATATGTGAGTATGTGGTTTCCATGGCGCCACCACCATCCATGATGTTCCATTATTAATGCTTATTATCTCTCTTAACATCCATTTGGGATTCCAGTTTGTTTTTTGACTGATGGTTGATTCCAACATGTTTCAATGGGGGTACAATGAGGTTCAGGATTCAGTCTTTCACTCTGTTTTACTATTACAGAATCGATTATTGGGTCTGTCTTGAATTCCTTAATTTTTGGATAGATTCATTGGAAAAAAAACTTTCAAAATTTGTGTTAAAAATGAAAGTTTTTAAATACAATTGACCAAAGTCTCAAACACATACCTTAATTTATTCTTGTCATAAATGTGAAATCAAAAAGTTCTTATATACACGAAAACAAGACTTTATGCAACTTTCAAACATTTCACAAAAGTATGAATAAGATGATGAATTTCTGACATTTGTGTGCCATAATCACCATCCTTATGAAACCTTCATATTAACTAAGGTAGCGATGGAAAAGGCCAACTTGCAAAGCCATACAAAAACTCAAAAATTTTTATTTTATTTGATTAAATACGAGTAGAAACTCAAAAACGAAAAGATTCCTATTTAATTATCGAAAATTTAGTTGATGTGTGAATATCAAGAAATTAGCTAATAAATTAATTGTTCAGAGTAAAAAACTGACTTTTTTTCTTAATTAGATTTTAATGAAATGTTGAACATTTTTTTTATACATTAACGTGTATGTTGGTATATACTTGATGAAATTGCCCAGCTAAAAACCTTCTTTTACTAACGAATATTGGACAAATCAGTTTAAAAACACATTCAAATAACAATATAAGATAGACATGAAGAAGGATTAGTAAACTTTTGTTTAAGCTTGACGCTTTATGAAACAAGGTGATTAATAATCAAACATTTGAAGTCATTAAAAAAAGAATTATTTGTTTGACTACTCACCTACAATGTTTCAAAACTATTCAATTGCTGTTGGGTTAACTATGAAAGGAGTTTGTTTTTTACAAAAGTAAAATACAAAACAAGAAACCTTGTTTATGCTTACAAGCTACAGGCACAACATATAAAGTTGCAAAGAAAAGCCTTTGAAAATAGGTTAACATTTTCTCTGCTATGATTAATCATTATACCAATTGACTGTTTTGAATTAAAGTTACTTAAAGGTAGAAATGAATGGGTATGTTAACCATAAAAAATGAACTTTTTAAACATTTAATGATGAAAGGGGCGTTTAATAAGGATGCATAACACACACCTTTAGCCTTCAACGGTGTTTTCTTCAAAATTCAATTGTGTGATTATTCATTCATTTAAGCTGTATATAAGAATTACTTTCAAATCCTTCCAATTCTTTCATTATAGTTACCATTCGTTATCATATGTAAATGAATATACCTTGAGGCTTTCTAGATTTCCTGTATTTTTTACAAGGATATTTGATACGGAAAAATGAAGATATCGTTATTATTGTAAGTATTATTATTATTATTAGCTCCAACAGTCACAAGAATAAATGTTTTTACATCTTTTGATGATGTGATTTCAACTTACAAAGAGCTATATAAAATTTAAAAAATTTTTAGTTTTTACTTTATTTGACTTAGAATTTCTCAACACTATTGTTTATCATTATTTTGCGTGAAAAATAGGCATTCCAATAGTTATTTAAGCAAAAGCCATGCTTTGAAATGTTCAGCCCTATGATTTGCATGTGAACAAAAAAATTTTAAAGAATAATTTATTAGTGAAAATAAAAATTGAACGTTGAAAAGTTTTATGGCTTATTTAACATATACTCAATAGTGGTTTCCATGATTCACTTCCTTCCATTGACTTGAACTCTAGTGAGGCACCATCAAAGATGAACATGTAATGCATTTATACACAGTGAGGCATCAGTGGATATATGGAAACTATTACAGCGTTTTCATATCAGCCAGGTGAACAACGTACTTGAAAAACAGTTTTAATATAAATTAGAAAACCTCTTTCAATATCCAAGCTATTTTTAATATAAGAATGATGCTAGTGATAATTTAAAAAAATAGAAATATGGATGATAATATTGAAACATGAAGAATTGTTTTTTTGAAATGTTTCCAGACACTATAAATAGATATTTGTATTGTGAAACTAAGCTTACAATCGATGATGCACGAAGTTCAGTTTTCCATTCTTTTTTATTTTCACCTTTTCATATGCCTTCATATTTGATAATTATCTAACATTTTTAATCGAACTTTTCAGTTCAAATGTTTTATTTTTAGATATCCTTGGCCTCTGAAAATAATCTTTTCATTATTCTATGCATTTTTATTCATGTGGAATCTCGAACAATAGGGTAAATTGAATGTTTAATTAATATAAATAAATTTGTTAAATTGTTATAATTAAAAGAACCTGAACAGCCTCAAATTACTCACAGATGGGAGCTCTGTATGAGGACGT
Source organism: Pterobdella sp. o SKG-2022 (assembly GCA_964035795.1). Taxonomy (NCBI): domain Eukaryota; kingdom Metazoa; phylum Annelida; class Clitellata; order Hirudinida; family Piscicolidae; genus Pterobdella; species Pterobdella occidentalis. The sequence continues at coordinate 8,241,438 of OZ038321.1, read as the reverse complement.
TGAAACATTCTTTGGGGACATCTTTGCATGCTATGGCAGATTTGTGTCTCGTTTCCCTCACCTATTCACCATCTGTCCTCTTGTCTTCTGTCTTCTTCTGGGATTGGGGCTATTTTCTATAAAATATGAGACCAATATTGAAAATTTGTATTCTCCAATCAATAGCCAGGCTCAAAAAGATAGACTCAAAATTTTGTCAATTTTTGATCCTGGCAAATTGTTTGAAGACTTCCAAAAGGGTCCAACAAAAAGAAGCAGTGTTGTGATCAAAAATTGGGGAACTCATTTTAAATATCATCAAAAAATAAATCAACCTACTTACTTTGAAGTTATTGTTTATAGCAAAAAAAATAAAAAAGATGTTTCTTTGAATAATCGTAAGAAAAGAACAATCCAACCACCGTTTAACATAACTGTTTCAAAAAATGAAAAACCAAAACTAGTTTGTCCTTGGAGTAATAATTCAAAAAATGCAAACATAGTTGAAAGCGTTTTGAGGGAAGATTTTAATCCCACTTTATCCGACCAATCTTCCCTCTCTCTGAATTCTATCAAAGCTATCAAAAACTTGTATAAATGTATAGCAATGTTCCAAATAACAAAACCCTATCAATACAACTATTTCGATATTTGCTCTAAATTCAACAACAAATGTTCTGTTGATATTTTCGAAGTTGAAAGACCTTCTTTAACCACATGTGCATACTATCCGAACAATAAAGAAAATCGAAATTCTACATTTTTCAAATTTTTTCAAAAAACCACACCAGCTGATTACGAACTTTATGATTCATCTAATCACTTTCCAGAAACCACTACACCCCACCACATCAATTATACAGTCAACAACGCTTCAACAGTTTCCAAGAAACAACTCCCTTCGCTTCATATATCAAGAAGCACCAAAGCTATTAAAATACGATTCAATTTGAAAGAAGAAACAAGAGGAGAAGCGAGACAAAGACATTTGCGATGGCAAAAAGCCCTCATGAATAAAATGAAGAAATACAAAAACCCTTACATTATAGCTTCTTTCATGGCCTCTGACTCTTTAGAAATCGAATTGCAGGATTACGTTGGAGGTGACACTAAGTATTTTGTCTTCTCTGTTCTTGCAATGCTTGTGTCAGCCACAGTGGCAGGCAGTAGCGGGAACTGCGACCAGGTGGGTTGGAATTCATTTCAAAAGTAAATATTTCATTATTTGATTTTTCTATTTTATATTTCCAATTTTCTGTACTTTTTCATGTAATTTTTGGTTTCGTATTAAAGATTGACTTTATTAAAGGCTTCATTGACTAATTCTTGTTGAGTATTACATTTTTTTATTTAAAAGCTATGGTCGTGTTTGAAAACGAATCGATGGACAACAACAAAACATTACCACTAATTTCTATTGATTTAAAATCTTTTTGAACTTAACTTCCATTAACCCCGTTAAATTCAAAAACTTTTTTTAACTTTATACACTCCATTTTCCAGATAATACTGGCTTACACAGGTGTAGTGGCTGGACTCTTATCCATCTTAGCAACATTTGGCTTGTTGAGTCTTATCGGCACAAGTTTTGTCAATCTTTGTAGTACCATGCCTTTTCTTGTGCTAGGTGCGTTGGTTGGTGATGATAGATGAGATGAAAATAACCCTCAAAGGTGTTTCTTTTTTTCGAAATAATTCAAAAATAAGGATAAAAGTGGTTATATCTTTTTCTCAAAACTAGTTGTATCAAATGCGTTATATATTTGATTACGCATTAAGTTGTTTTTATTCATCTCAAGACAAGTGTAGAAAAGGTAAAAACAGTTTTTTAGCTTAGGTTTTTCAAGCTTTTGTAAAAACATCACTATATAATTGTTTTTGAAAACTTTGTCTGTCTGTTAGATACAATGACCTAGTATTATTTAAATAAACTCCATTGGACGTATCGGTGTTACAGGTTTTGAGAGTTTGGTTGAAAAATGAAACAAATGTAAGTCTGTTAAAGCTTTCAAGTTTTGGAAAGTTTAAAAAGAATATTCGACTAATTGATCAAACGCTATGGCTTTGAAAATCATAAGGGCGTAGAAAAGATGAAAAAATTTAACGGTTTAGTTCTTTGAATTTTACATGTGCTTAAACTACTTTTGTGAGTTATTTTTGTTGAAAAACTGATAGAGTTTTTGAAATAATATTAATCGTAGAAAATCTTTTAATTGAGAACTAACTCTAATTTGAAAGCTGTTAAAAATTTTAAAAGTTGTCATTAAAGTAAGACTGGGAATTCCAAGCCGTTAATATTTCAGTGACAAAGTTGATCGGAAGATAAGTTTATGGCCGTCTGTGATTTTAATGTGTGTGTATGTTGCGTTATTTAGAAATGAAACATCTGTATAATGAAAATTCTCTTATTAACAAATTTTTAAAATTTTTACAAAAATTCATTAAAGTTATGGATTATTTTCAGGAGTAGGTGTTGACGACATGCTTCAATTATTGGTAGAATGGAGAAAAACAGAACCTATCAAGCTACTAGCAAAAGAAAATCCATCTAACAACACGTCGAGCTACTTATTTTATGCTAACACACATAACTTCAACCTTCCAGACATGAAACCAAGGCCAGACCCGTGCAAATTCATAGAAAGACTGCCAAAAACGTTGAGGATGGCTGCAGTATCAATCACAATAACTTCTCTCACAGATCTCTTGGTCTTTTGTATCGGAGCCACTTCTCCCTTCTTATCTGTGCGAAACTTTTGCGCTTGTTCAGGTAATTTTTATTAATTCTTCAGCCATTTGATTCTACATTACGTCATTACACTTGATTGTAATATTTTTTTTCAATAGTCCCATTTGCTGTAATCATTCTATCAAAAATTTTTCACATATTTTAATTTCAAAAGCACAAAGGTCAATAATATAGTTTTTTTCTGTAAAAACACCTCAAACCTTTTTGAATACTTACCACGTTTATGTGTTTCAATCATCATAATGTCATTTATGCTACCATAATATTTTTGTTCATTTACAGAAACATGCTTTTAATATCAATTTATAAAAATATTATAAAAGGTAGTATAATAACTAAAACACACAGGTTAAAAGGATTTTAATCACCTCATATGCATTAATGCATTTACTAAGAGAGCATAAACGAAGTTTTTGAAACATCAGATATTTCATATTTGCTAGCACTAGCTTTTACTAAACTAATATAAAAAAAATTTTTAAGTTGTTTCATTATTAAACTAAATTTGAAATGTCGGACGCTTATAAATTTATCCATAAATTTTGAAAAGACTTTGCTTAACAAATGAATGTCTAAAATAAACTTTGTACTACAGTATAATCTTGAAGTCTTTTTTACTTTCCAAAACTTTCAAAAAAAGAGGCTTTAAGTTTGATGATTATTAAAAATGCTATCACTGCTATTCATTGCAGGTGTGGGAATATTCTTGTGTTATTTGAATCAACTCACCTTCTTCTGTGGCTGTATCATCCTCATAAGTAGATATTGTAAATGTAAAACAAAGAAAACTATGATAAATAGTACTTTTGAAACTGATATAACTAATAATAAAAACAATGATAGTAACAAAAGTAATGTTAATAATGAAGAAAAGAAAACAAACAAAATTTATAAAAAGAAAAAAAAACAAACTCATGTGACCTACGCTTTAGTGGCCAGTGATGATCATAACGAAGAGATTAAACGTTCTTCAAGTGAAAATTACTTCCAAAATCAACCCAATGGTATTCTTGAACTTTTTTTGTGTAAAATGAAGTTTTAGTTGGTTAGCTAAAACAGTGGTCGGCTTTTAAAAAAAATAAATATATAGAGAAAGCTTTATACAGACATTTATTTTGTGAAATCCCCTCAAATCTCAAAATCGAACTACTCTTATAAGTTTTGAAAATCTTATATATTTGAATGTTTTTTGAGCATGTTAAATGCAATTTATTTATTTTTACAGTTAGAAACTAAATTTGGATTAAATTTAAAATTAGGGATATAAATGATAAGTGTTGAAATATATCTCTTGACTTTCCAAATCTTCAAAATGAGTAAAATATTGGATTTATTCATTATTTTATCAAAACTAAACATTTCACCAAGTCCAACCTTATCATTTTTTTTAAACTAATGGTTTCCCTCATTTTAAAAATTTAAAAAATCAAGAAAGCATGAATAAAAACCAATAGCCTGAATCTAAAAATGAGGACAACAAACACAAAGTCGTTATAATACTTTATTTTCCTTACTTTATGAATAAAATAGATACATATTTTTTCAAATATATACAGATTTTTAATTTTTAATACAGATTTTTTTCTTAAATAAAAATTTTATAAGAACATGCTGTAGAAACTAGGTATGAATAAAAACTTTTATTTAAAAACAATTATGCAATAGTTCGTTTGTAATTTTTGATTACACTTTCAGAAGCAGCCTCTACTACGCAGAGTAGCAACTCAAAAGAAGATACTTCAAAACAGTTGAAGTCATTGTTGCTACCTGATGAGCACACTTCTATTGAGAGTGATAACTTAAATAAAATCCCGTTTTTCAAATTGGACTTAGAAGAGATAAATGAAAATAAAAATGAGTCAAAATTCAAAACTTCTTTTTTGCGATTCAAACATATTTTGTGCTTCAAAAAGAGAAGAATTTCAAACAACAACTCTGGTATTTGTGAAGTTTTTATGAACTCTTTTTCTAGATACTACCCTAAAGTATTGCTACATTGGATGAGTAAACTAGTGACATTGTTTGTTATGATGCTTTACGTTGTATTTTCAATCAGAGGAGTAACTAAACTAGAAGAAGGCTTGAACCTCGAGGATTTGGTCCCTCCAGAGCATTATTACAAGCTGCATGAAAAAGTCGATGCCAATTTTTTTCCAAACTGTGGAATTGTGGTGACATTTGTGATATATAAACCCATCACTTATCACAAAATTCAAACCCGCGAGAAACTCAAAAGGTTTGTGGAAGATGTTGAATCCTCAGATCATATTGTACCAGGGTCAACTATAGCCTGGTTTGAAGCTTATGCTGATTTTTTGAAAACTAGATCTAAAGTCGTTTGGGGCAAAGACGAGTTTGGCAAAAGATTGAAAAAAGAGTTTTTGAAAAAAAACCCTCAATACATAGGTGATATTTCATTTTCAAAACATGCCAAAACAGCTTGGGTAATTGACGCTTCTAGGTTTTATTTTATATGTCAAAGAACAAATACCTCTGAAGACGAGAAAGACCTGATGTTGGCTCTAAGGACCATAGCTCAAAACTCCACTCTCCCTCTCAAAGTATTCAGTCCACAATTTGTCTTTTTTGAACATTACGCATCCATTTTAAAAAACACACTTCTTCCTGTTGGAGTGACGATAATAGGAATGCTTTTTGTTGCTTTAGTTTTTATTCCTCACCCAATTGCGGTGTTGTGTGTGATTTGTTCAATGGGCAGTATGGTGCTGGGAATGATGGGATTCATGCAAAGTTGTGGCTTAGCCTTGAGTGCTATAACCACGATGCAGATTATTTTAGGTGTGGGTGTTTGTGTTACTTTCACGGTTAGAACTAGCCATGCATTCATGACAGCCACAGGCAAAACTCGAAACGAGAGGGTAGCCTCTGCTTTGGTAAAGGTGGGTCCACCTATCCTCACAGGGGCGTGCTGCTCTTTCCTATCTGTGTTTTCTCTCTACTACGGATCTTCTTTCATTTTTGCTTCATTCTTTAAAACTACAGCCTTTGCTCTTTTTCTTGGTGTGATCCACTCGTTAGTCTTTCTTCCCGTTATACTAAGTTTTGTTGGACCGAAAAGAACTGGAAAACCTCGACTATTCATTCCGGAACACGCTGCTACTAATAACAATAATTTAATGACAGCTAATACTTGTAACAACGCTTCATCTAGCACTAGTACGAAATTTATCAGCAAAAATACTGGTGATATCTTTGATTCGACAAAGCCTAATTTTTCTCCTAGTACTTCAACTTTTGATATAATTAGCGATTCAAATTCGACAGAGAATGTTCAGTTGAAGTGGCAGTTAACACCAACCCAACAATCGAAAATTGTTCAAAGTTGTTCTTCATAGTAAACATTGCTTTATTGATTAAATAAGAAAATTAATACCTGTTGTTATAAAAAAAAAAAGTTATATTGAAACTCGTCATTAATAAGTCTACTAGTGTTTGCAAAGGATGAAACTCTGAGAAATTTATTATACTTCGATAACCAAATGAGAGCAAACATGCAGGAAAACAATAATAATTTTTAAAACAATAATAAATATATTGAAATAATGGTAATCATAAATTAAAGTGATAAATGAAATTGAAACACTTTTGATTAATAAGAAATAGAAAAAAGCTTTATCCTTGACTTCCAAAGGTTTTTATCGCAGTATAGTTAAAAAATTAAAAACACTAATTCGTCAAAGATAATAAGAAAAATAATTATTCAATTCATCGACTGCCCTGTAAAGTCTGATCAAGATTTAATCAATTTTCTCATAACTATTAATAGTTGTGATGAATGTCTTTTAATTCCAAAAACCCACACTGTTTAGTTTCACATGACGCCAGCTCTAGTCTAATTAATCGTCATTAATCATACCAACATTTAGACGTAAAATGTCAGTCGAATTAAGTTTTATATTTTTTATTGTGTTGATTGGAAGAGTTAAGAGTGGCATTGAAGTCCAAGTCTTCCTGGATAATTATATTTGATTTTCAAAAAGCTTCGTTTCCACTAGCTTGTTTGAATCCTAGTATTTTTAACAAAATATTAACTTTTAGGTTACCTTAAACACCATGTATTACAGTCAAACGTCTATTTTTATGAAATATCGTTTATGATGTAGAGTTATTGTTTACTATATTATGGGATTAACTATTAGTAACCTCATGCATGCACCTGTGTACCACTGGGCCATGCTAATTTAGAGCTACGTTGTCGATGCTTAATAAATTGCTCAAAAATTGACTTTTGAAAATAACTTCATCACAAATTAATTTGAGGAATGATTTTACGAAACTTAAAACTATAGTTTTGAATTTATTATCTGACGTGTTTTGCAAATTCCAAAAAGATTTATTTATTTAGTTATTTATTTATTTATTTATTTATAATATTAACATTGTTAATACAAGAAAAAGCACTGGTGTTAAAATTTGTACCCATTCTATTCATCATTGATTTCCTGTATCCTTAAAGACCTCTTATCACTTAGGCAATATTTGGTTTGGTTTTGTACTTGAATTTTCATAGTTTTTACAAATAAACCTAAATAATTTTTCCACTAATTTTTTTCAATTCATATTATTTTTATTCACGAACAAAAAAGTTTTTGATAATTTTTTAGTTGAATCAATTGATGAAATTTTAAATCGCACAAACTGAAGATAAATGAATGACCTTTTATATATATAATAAAGAAAGCTTTTAAAATTGAGAATGAATAATGTTAAAATGAAATAGCTGAATAAAAGGTAGATTTTTTTCATGTCTTTCTTATTATAATCAGTGATGACCATTAACGTTGCCAGCCTCCAAGCCATGCTACCGCACAAGAGATGAAACATGAAGACTTCTATCACATTCTTTCTCGCATGATTTTTGATGTTAAAATTGATAGTTTCTTAGAAATATCAGTTAATTAAGCAGTTAAGATTGAAAGAATATTTGAAATATTTTTTTGAAGACCCCATACAGTCTTTAGCAGTATTCTGCTCTCATTGAAACTTCATTGCCCAGATGTTGTTCAAAGCCAATGGGATCTAAAATTAATCTGATGTCAAATAAGAAGATTTTTGTGAGATGTTTGAAAATATTATAGTATGAAAAATTTCTATAGAATATAAAATAATATATTTTTAAAATTGAGCTTGTCCGGTATTGTTCAAAGATTTACTGATGTATTTTAATCTAGTTTCAAACAAAGAAACAAAAAATTTCTATTGATTTGTCTATAATTTGAAGATTAGCAGTTCTGTGAAGAAATCAATAAACAACAGAGGTTCATCTGAAATCATTGCAGAACATCGATCAGTCAACGAGGAAAGGTATTGGAAAGAGCATTAAAGTGTATCGAGAACTCAAGGGAGCTTTTTATGAAACTAACTCACATCATCAAGTAATCTAAGTATTGATAATGTAAGTTATTTTTAGAAAGATTTTTGTGAAGTAAATAACCATTTAGTGCTGTTTTTATTACAAATATTATTGGTTCCAATATTAAGCTGCCCTAATCTTTGACAAAGAATGACGTTTTTATACGATTAGAAGTCGAATGTTACTCAAATGAAAAGTTTCAAGTTTCGATGAATAGAAAAACTAGTGTAGCTAAGAAAATAATGGTGCATGTTGCAGGCAAAAGAGAACGCCACATACTATTTTAAGAAAGTTACATGACAGAGTGAATGGAAGCAGCAATGCACGTTCATAATGGCTGCACTGATCCATGCTTCATGTTTTTAAGCTTTTTTCACAGTTTTTGTTTCCAATTAAATTATTAAAAATTTTCTGAAACAAGCTTTGCTAAGTCATTTTATATTTTATAAATTGAATTTTCATGTAATTTTCACGTGTGAGTGTTTATGCAAAAAGCTTTTATTTGAGAATAAGTTAGAATTTTTGACAAGTAGACCCTCTATAATAGCTAGTGAAAAATTATTCGGTTTTAATTATCAAAAATGTTGGATAATTAAAAAAAACATATTTTTTAGAAATGTTAGTTGAAATTGTAAAAATTTAGTTTTAGAACGAAAAACTGATACTTTTACATAATTTTGTAGGATTTAAAAACTCTTTTCTGCGAACTTTTTGAAAAAATTGTGTCAAAAAAACGTGAATAAAAAAGTTGCCAATAAACAAAACCACAATGAGATAAAAACTGAAAAAAAAATAGAGAGGAAACAAGCAAGAATATAATGGCGCTTGCAAAAACTCTCATAGCATTCATCATCATTTGGCTTGCGGAAACCAACGCAGAACCAGGTTCCCAATAACTTGAAAAAAAATTCAAAATAGATAAAAATTGAAATAGTCTGCAACCTGTTGCTATAACTTTGTGAAATATAATCGATATATTTATATAAAAGTGCTCAAAGGTTTTGCGAACCAAATAATATATATCTAATCATGAAAATTTCATTAAAATATTTGATTAGAACCTATGGCACATATTAAAAGGGTAGTTATAGATCAGAAGCACGGACCTCTAGCGAGTGAAATTGAAAGTCATTTTAAACGTTTGAAAAATTGTAAGTTCATAATTAACAAATTTTGAAATGAGTTTCAACGGTTATTTCATATTATATAATTTTTTATAATTATCTAAGTTCTTGAAATTCAATTTCAAGTCTCATGGAAACTTACCAATCAATTTCTCACAAAAATATTAAATAAATATAACTTCATCAGCTAATGAATCAAGTCTTTTAGAACTTCAACTCATTTTAACCTCCCCATAAACGTTGTAACAACGTGTCACAAAGGTTTCTTTAATAGTTTCTCAACCTCCTCATCACTCTGCCCATCAGCCATTCATCCGCAGTTATGAGTGCTTAAGACGACACTTCAATTATTCAACGATAGTGCCCTTCAACGTGTCGGATTAAGTGAGCTTTTTTGGAAATAGTTTCATCTGCATTTATCCTATATCATTCTTCGCGCTTTATTCTATAAGAATAGTCTTTTTTATTCATATATATATACTCAATTGAGTTTCCATTGAATTTTTTTTGATAAATGTATAAATTCTTTAAAATCTTAAAAAAATTAGTTTTAAAATTTTGAACAATTTTTTTTTAATTAATTCTTGAAAATAACTTTATAGAATCTGGTTAAACTTATAAAATTTATTTATATTTTATACATTGTTTAATATAGGGTGCTTTGAAGAAGCCATGTTACAGAATACTGTGCAGTTTCTCGACTACCTTATTTATTCTCTTGAAGAAAACTAGTGTTAAAGACTGAGCTTAAATTTTCACCTCATAATATCGACTATAAATGCATTTGATAAATATTAAAATGTCTATAAAGCGTTTTTAAAAACAGCCCTTGCGCCCCTTCCCACTGTATAAAGCTGGTGATAATAATGGAATTATATATACCATATATCAACTTTTCTTATATTAGCTTTTAACATTTCATATAATTATATAATAAAAAAAATGAAAAAGTATTATATTCATAATAGAAATATAGACTTCTGCCCTCGTTCTTCTCAAACTGTCTTTCCAAACTGAATGTGCTACTCTGCCAAGTGAGACCTACCAGCCAACTGAATATACGAAAAAACAGATGAAAAAACTCGGTTTTCACAGGCGGTCAACACCCCCTGCCCCCAAGCGCTAAGTGGGCTCGGTTTTTCGTTGAAAAAAAATAATAGCAAAAGTCTGAAAGTTTTGTATAATGCTTTTCTAAAACTAATGAGAAAGTTCAAAAAAATAAAATATTAAATTTTTCTATAGCCTCAATCCGGCAGTTAATGGGTTAACTTGTGGTCGAACGAGAAGCCGTGTATTCGGCGGATATGAACCTAGTTATCTAAAAATCCTATTTCTTGCTTCAAAAGTCAAATAATAATTTTTAAGTATTTGTTTTTCCAAAATCTTATATATATTTTGTTGAATATATTTATGTTTATTTCATAAGAACTCAAATTTTTTGAAGCCAGTTGATTGCATTTTTTAACAATTTCAGCACAGAAATATTTCAGACTGTTTCCTCAAATAAAATTTCAAAAATTTTTGCCAATCAAATAGAAAATAATGAGAAATTTCATGAAAGAATTTTTGAAGCGGCATTAATTCAACTCAAAGGCATTTATTAAAACCCAAGAATGAAGTTATTAAAAGCACAAAGACACACCAAAGAAATCTTCAAACAGTGATGAAACTTGCTTTTTAATCATAGTAGCCATCTCTTCGCACGAGTTTCAAATTTAAATTTATTGTTGCCTATAAGTTGTGGTATCTAATTAAAAGTTCTTTGAAACTGTTCAGTTTCATCTCTATGAATTGCGTTTCAAAAGGTGAATGGAATATTTCAAAGTTTTATTGGAATATTATATGCTTTTATGATGGCGATTGTTGGATGTTTTCAAAGAAGGATTTTTTAGAGAAAAACTCAATAGGATCTTTAAGTTTAACTAATTGAATTTATAAGCGTTATATAATATATAAACATATTAATTTGAAGATTTTCAAATGATAATTAAAAAACTAAAAATCTATTCAAAAAATAAATAAAGTTTCTTTTAAATATATATTTTGGAAACAATTTGGAGGCTTCAAAAAAGAGAAGGAACCGACTGATGTCGAGAGAGATGCATTAGCGTGCATCGACACACCGAGCAGATAATTGATGGAGCTTCTAAGACTTGATAATTCAGTACTGAGTCCCGCCATAATATGCCCTTTTTTATTATGCATAATAGAACTATTTTTCGTCTTTGCAAGGAAATAGATGAGTTTCTAGGCGTTTAGTATGTCATCAAGATTACTTGGGTTTTATATTGACAAGTGATTTACAGGATCAAGTGATATCACATTATGGAACATGAAATATATAATTGCAATATCTATTCAAAATCTATGAAGTTGATGAAAGTTTACAAAAACAATGATGCGGGAATAAATGGTTCAGAAGGGGGAAGTTGAGATGTGGTCGTTTCGACTAACATGTATTAATAATACATACTGCTTTACAATGAATACTTTTTAAAATGATCGAACATCATTTTGAATGTTCAAATGTTGGAAACATTCTGTTTTCACCATACACTGTTCACAGTTGTGAAAAGTTGGCATAAGCATGGAAAGACAAGCAGATCTTCATGTATCCGTTCTGAATATTTATTCGGAAACTTTAAAATAAAAATTTTAAATCAATTACCACTGGAGGAATTGACAAAATCAGTTAAACTCAAAAAATGGTCTCATATACTTTCATCATTTTCACGTCATCATCATCATCATCATCATCATCATCATCATTTGTACCATCTTCATCATATTCATCGACGTGAACATCATCATTACCATTTCAATATCACAACCACCATCCCCACATAACCATAACCACTATCATCATCACTACTACATCATCATCATCTTTGCTCTCTTCATCACCACAACCACCTCATCTACATCACATCATCCTCCTTCTCATCACCAGCACATCATCTTCATAGCCACCGACTCGCAAACACATTAGCTTTACTACGGTCTTCATTAACAGCGAAAGCTATTTGTTGATAGAAAAAGGTGGAGCCAAATCTTCCAAACCCATTGGATTGGCTAGACGTCTTTTAACGGAAGCATTTTTAAAATACTTGAGCGCCATTGGCTGATGTTTTGATAATGGGATGTTGATGATGCATTAATGGGATGAGCGTGTTTAAAAGTGCATCGAAAACTTCTACATGCAATACAATATAAAAAAAGCTTATAACTAGGAGGTTGGTTGCGAATTTGATGTTGTTGTAAAAAAAATAGTTATCTTCAGTTTGAAAGATTCTTAATCATAAATATTAATTTAAAATGTTGGACAATGATATAGAACAATTGAGAAACAAAGTGAATGAGAGCATTAACAAGTTGAATAAAAACAACAGCGATGAAAATAACAACAACAGAGGAATCAAAGAGAAATATTCTCAAAAAAATAATTTATCGAGTCGAGTTTCAAACAATGTAAAAAATAAAAAATCGGCTAAAAGCACCCACAAAAACAACACAACAAACCCTCCAAAAGACCAAGCACTCCCAACCTTCAATTCAGTCCATGCTTTCTCCCCCCCTTCAACCAACGAAACAAACTTTGATGAAAACAATGACAAAGTTGCCATAAAGACTTCAAAGCTTGATTCTGTATTTCCTGAACCTATGGAGCTGCCTACAAAAAAACCTCCAACCTTCGGTAGATACAGCCTTGTAGGCTTGCCTGATGGAGCCTTCTGCCACCAAAGAGCTTTCGATCAGCGTTATTCCATGGAGCTGATCAAATTCCCTAAACGACCATTGGAAATGGTGAAACAAATATTTTCAAACAAAGCTATTGGTGCTCGTAAGAATGAAGATCACAAAATTGATTATTATTTTGATACAACTAAAAACATGGGCCATTTTGATTCTCGCCAACACCTCAACACCAACGAAGAGTCAAATAACCTCCTAACACACAAACAAATCGATTTAAAAACGAACAGAAAAAAAGAAAGACCTGGCTTGAAATCTTTTTTCATGTCAGATATTTTAGAAAAAGATTCTTCAGAAACGAAAGAAAACGAGAACAAAGATGGAAATCTCAACGAAAATGAAGATGTGAAAGATTTCAGTATAGCTTCAAATATTCCGAAAAGTACCTCAACAGAAAATCACTCTTTCGGAACTTTTACTGCTAATAAATTATTTAGAAACTACAAAAATACAATAACTAAAAGTATCAACGACATCATTAACAAAATCGCCATCCATCCAGCCGAAGATCGACCTAACTCCACCTTTTCTCGTATGAAATACTCATTTTTCAAAAAAATTGAATCTTTGTAGTTTTCATCTCCAGTCGATATAAAATATGCTAACATAATCGAGTTTTAAACTTAGAAATTAAGATGTATTTAGAAGAAATTTTTAAAAATTGCATAGTTTTCGATACGTTTGAAACATCAGTATAATGCTTTATGGTTTTTTTTGAAAGACTGCATCAAAAATACTCTTTCATTAGAAATTTTGAAACGTGAAGAAAGGTTTAAGTAAAATATTTTCTAAAAACGCATACGATTCAGTGTTACTTTTGTTTAGTGAATTTAATGGGAATAGAATTTAATCTTGTTAATTATAAATAAGATTAAATATGTCAAAAAAGATTTTTATTTTCTAATGTGAATTTAAAAAACATTTTCATAGAGGCCCTAAATGGGTTTAAGTAGTATGCAATGATGGATGGTTAAGTAACTACCTTATAACCCCTTTAAAATGACACGGCAAGTGCTGCTACGTGTATCATGGCAAAAGATGTGAGCTTGTATCCAGAAATTCATTGTCTTATTGAATAAACTTTTATTTTCTTGTAAAATTATGTAGAAGTTTTGTAAGTAAACAATTCATTGAACCAAAAAAAACAGCATGAATCAATTATTTTTCTTTGAAAACTCCAAATATTAAGTTTATTGAAATTTCTTTCAAGAATAATTAGAGAGAAAGAAGTTTTTAAATAGGTAATTTTTTAGCTCAATGCGTATGAATTTATCATCAAGTCTGTTGTTTTGGAGGCAATTAAAGTATTTTGAAGAATTTTTCAGAACGATGCATCAATTAACGGTGATGGAATGGTGTAACTGATAACACGTGTTGCCTATTTGCAGTTCCCTAGAGATTGCCAAATAGATAATTATTTCTCTATGTATCGATAAGGTTGTAATAAGAAAACATTTATAGCTCTTGAAATTAAATTTTAATTGGGCAATAAACTATTATTTAAATAAATGCTCTCTAGAAAATTCCAAACAGTATAGGAACAGTTGATAAGAGTTAAGATAGTGTTGTTACAAGTTTATATTGAAAATGAAAAGTTTTACGATCTATTGAAAACTTCATCATAAATTCATATTCATTTATGATTGAATCAAGGCTTTTGTGTTTTTCAATTTTTTACTTTCAAGCTTTGAGCTTATTTCTATAAATAGGATTATATATTATTATATAGTTACATATTAATATATTATATTATATATTAGTATGATTTAAGCTAAACGTTATTTCACGAGTCTTAGACCCAATCAAATTCTCACGTTTGTTTGTTTCAAACTTTAAGCTCTTTAAACTATATAATTCATTTCAATTGTTTCATGATAAAGGTTAAAACGATAAAACCGTGTAGTTATTCAAACAAAATGTATTCTCTCATCAGCATTTTTTAACCTTATAATGGACTGCCCCGCTGCGATTATTTCGTTCATCACCGTCCCATTAAGAAACAATTTCAACAAATTATCTACATCTTTCAAACCTCCCTTTTGTGATAGAATTTTTCAGTGTTTAAATTAAACATTTAACTAAATGAGTCATGAAACCACGACTTTAATATTATATTTCTTCAAGAGAAAAGTCATCATTATTATTATTATGCGCTTCATATAAAACGTAGTTCACAAGAGAAGTTTGCCGCAGAGACGTTAAAATCTCTAAAAAGCTACGCTTAAAATACGTCATAAAAAAATTTTTTAATTTTGCTTGGGAATTGAAAATTAAAGAATAATTGTATTTTAGAGAAGTTATAAACAAAATATAACGGGTTGTGAGAAGCCAGTATCTCTTCTGCACCATAATTCCAGCAATATTTTAAAATAATTTCCATCCAAAAGTCCAAGCGATTATTGGCTGCTATAAATAAAAAAAGGTTCTTATTTTAATTACAATTTTTTCTACTTTCATCGAATAAGGCTGTGCAGAAAAAGGAGCGTAAAGCATAAAAGATGCGTTAACGGCATTATTAACAATCTTAAGGACTTCCATATGTTTCGAATAGCTCATCGTTAATTAACGCAGTGATCTGACAGTCTTTTCTAATATCCTATTTGCGTGTTTTTTAGGTTGAAACCTTTGAAAAAAACTATATTAATTTTTAACAATACTTGAGGTAATTTTTCTGATGTAGTTTGCAATACGCATCCGAACGAAACAAACCATAATGCAATAACAACACATGCTTTGTATGTTTGTGAAGCACATTGGCCATGTAATGTTTGATGTTGTGGGAGGTGATTGATATAGTCTTATATGCTACTATCCATTCATACAGGTCACACGACCTTTTGTATTCCTCTTTGATAACGCCTTTCAGTTATATCATATTATTCTAATTAGTATTATTATTAGTAGAATATTGATTACTATTATTGTATAGTTTATTAATCTTGAATTCAGTTTCAAGATTTTTTGGATATAAATTAATATTTATAGTATGTTAAATGAAACACTAAAGTATGAAACGTTTACAGCAGAACAAAGCTTTGCGTAAGATTCCTGTATTAAATTATTATTTGAAACAGTGAAAACAAAATTTTAAGTGACAAAAAAATTTAGCTTGAATTAAACAAATGCTAACCCATAAACTCTTGGAGTCTACAAGTTCAAAGAATTTGACCCGAAGCTAATCAAAGGCTAAAAATGATCACAAATGAGTGATTGATTAATTTGGCCTTTTTGATGGTGTGTTGCGGAAACAAATGTTTATTTAGCTTCTCGATTAATTATTTTTGAACAAATAACTCACAGAAGGGAAAGATGGAAGCACTTCGAATGAGGATAATGAAGTGCCCCAAGAACAAATTAGAAAGAAGGTTCGAAGCAGATGTGAAGATGCTTTTTGGAACGGAGAAAATGAACTTGAAAATGATTTAAATTTAAAATTGACACCTAATAATAAAAACAATGATTTTTGCAAAAATTTTTACAATAACTTTTACAATAAGAAAAAAGAATCAGAAGAACAACTTTTAAATGTTAATTTAGAAACGGAAGCCAAAGTAACTGACGAAGAGGATGAAGACTTGAAAAGTGGCGAAGAAGATGAAGATAGAATGAGTGGAGGAGGTCTGGATGTTTCAAGTAAGCCCAGAAGAGTCAGAACAGCTTTCACTTATGAGCAGCTGGTATCATTAGAAAACAAGTTTAGACAAACAAGGTACTTATCGGTGTGCGAGAGACTCAACCTGGCTTTGGCTCTTAACCTCACTGAGACGCAGGTGAAAATATGGTTTCAGAACAGACGAACCAAGTGGAAAAAACAAAACCCAGGCAGTGACATCAACACACCAGTCTTCAACCCTGGTCCTCCCGTCATCTTCCCCCACCCTCACCTCACCCTCAACAGCACTCCCACTAACTTTCGAGCAGATTCATTTGCGTCGGCTTTTCCATCAAACAACAATTTAAGCTCTTTTTATTTAAATAGTTTTCATTGCGGTCAATTCATCAAACCGTTCAATCAGCTTTCGAACAACTTGGCACCCACCACCCAACAAACCTCCACCTCAAGCCAACTCTCCATCAGATCCTTTATACCTCCCATATTCTAACTTATTTTCGAGTATTAATATTTTTTTAAAAACTGATCAAATATTTATTTGAAAAATTACCAAAACACAAAGTAATTTTGGTAATTTTAGCTTCTTAGCTTTTCATTTTGGCGTTCATGTAAAATAAAATTTTATCGAAGTTTTTCATACATCAAAAAACATAAAATAATAAAACAACTAAATTGAAAAAATTAGAAAGAGCAAAGATGCAATTACAAAAGACTATTTTAAATGCACAAATAAAAGAATTATATAAAGTTGATTTGTTCTAATTAAGGTATATTTAAACTATTTAACTAGTTTACATGGTACCCGTCCAACAGATTACCTTTTAAACAATATTCTCAAGAAAAAATATTATTCGAGCCAATAATTAATTGTTAAAAGTAATACAAAGATTCACAAATAGTTAATCTCAAACACAATCCTTCCAATCCACACTGCTATAAAGACTATTTCAACAACAACAACAAAAGTATGTTGTAAAACCCAATTTGTGCGCCAAGGTAATAACGGGAATTACTGTCTAATTATCCTCACTCATCCCTCCCAATTATGTTCACGTAGCAATATGTGAATTCGTTTGATAACCTTAAAAAAAACTTCAAAACAAAATATATACCAGTGTTTTTTTCTAAAAAGTTCCAAGTTTAAAGTAATAAAAGCAAAACATTGTTCTCCAAGATGTATTACTGTTCTAACGTATACAAAAAAGAAAATTAACGATATCAATTTTCAGCTAGTGGTAGATAATTTAAAACAAATAGAACCAATTATGTAGTACAAATTATAACGTTTAAAATAATTCTTTTCTAAAAACCATTAAAAGTTAAAACAGCACACACTGCATAGGCACAAATGGGTGTTTTAATATGCTTAACTCACACAACTTAAGTGCTTGAAAATTGGAGGTATCAATCGGCGTAGTTGCTTTAATTAAAAACATCTTTTCTTCTTTGTCTGCCTCAATGTACGTATTTGAGCCTATGTGTGTATGCGTATATGTTGATATGTGATTTGTTTGTATGCGTGTATGTCTGGATAATGATAATAGCTCTGATAATTTTGTTGTTTTGAATAATTTTAACTAACTTTTAAAAATTCCTTATGAAAAAAAATTATCAGTTTAATGAAGTCTTGTTTTTTCAAAGTTCCCAGTAACTTTTATTCAAGCTCAGTCAATATCTTAAAAAGGGAGGGTTTTAAAAGTTCATTAGAGAAAAAAACTTGTCAAATTAGTTACTAAAGTTTTAAAAGCTCAAAAAAAAGACTATATTTGATAAATGTCTGTGCAACAAAAGTCTGAAAATTTCTGTAAACACTACTTGGTTAATCATGTTGAATGAAAAGGATACTCATGCTGGAATGAGAAGAAAATCAATAAAAATTAAGATGAAGCCTGAAAGCAATCTAAACAAGCGCTGTTAAAACAGAAACGTTAAGTTCTGGGAACATTTACAAGGTGAAATATCTTCTTACGGTTGAAACTTTGAGACGAAGAGTGTGTTGAAACTGTGCTTGGGATGGACGTCTGCAATAGAGACGTTGATTAATGCTCAACAAAAGTCATGATCAATAGGGATGGAAACTAATAACAAAACCGTTAGAATGATAGGATAAAATAAAATTTGAAACAAAAATAAGAAATAGTTTTTCACGGAAGCTGTGAGTTATTGTAGGAGTGAATGCACATAAGAAGAATTTGTTGTAGAAAAGACTGAAACACAGGTTCGGATTCACTAATTCAAAAAACAAAGACTTCTGTGTTAAAACAAGTTTATTTCACTACATCCACCTGGCTCAAAATTACTGGCACCTTTTGAGGCTTTCAAGCTTCGAGATTGCTAACAAAAATATTAAGACAACATAAATATTTTTTCACTGTAGATGCCAAGAGGTGGATAAACACGCAGATTAAACTCATAGTTATATATGTTTTATGAGCAGCTTGAGTACACATTCAATACATACTTTCCTATTTTATCAATGGAGTTTCTTTTATGAAAGCACAAATATTTAAAAAATTATATAAAAATGTCTGAAAATTATTTTTGAGCCCTATAAATATCATTTTGAATGTTATACTATTTATGGAGAAAAAAATATCATAGAGTTTCTAAACTCTTTTGATCTCAATTCATCCAAATTACTCTAATGAATAAAAGAAACCGCAAACCACAAACGGATATGACTAATAAACCACTATTTGTAGATTAGTTCTAATAACTACCCCGTTGTGGCAGTGCAAGTTTGAGGACGAGGAATGTTTGATTGATTTCTGTAATGATTTTAGAATTGAAAAATAGTTTTAGAAAGTAATTTGAAGGCTAAATCCTTATTAATATCTTTGAAACTTATTCAAAAGGCATAAAATTTAATTAAGTTCAAATTCAAGAATAAAAAGATGAACCAGTTGATAGGTGATTAAAATTATAAATGAAAAATGTACTGGGTGATTGTTACTATAAATAGTATGTATTGATAATGAAGGAATAGTGTAATAGTCTTGAACAAAAAATTGACGTCTACACTAGCTAATAGTAATCAGAGAAATGCTCTTTTTATTATTTTCTTGGAGTTCCGAACTGTTTTGTCTGTCATTAACACGCCAAGGTATTTTAAAAGCGAACGATGCTTTCGAAAGTGATTATTGGCAATAAAAGCAATTTTAAATAGAAAAACTTCAAATTACTTGACGGAAACAAATATGATGAGTGAGTTTTGAAAATTAAAAACACTTCTCTGCAACATTTTCTGCAAGTTTTTGTCATTATAAAAGTTCTAAGTTAGCCTCAAGTGTATTTTTTGAGTTAACTTTATTTAAATTCAAGTTGAAACTTTCGAGTGATAGAGCAATAAGGATTTTGATTATGAAAGATGCAAATCATAAGAATTTGGCATATTAAACAATAGCTATTTGATATATTTATATTAAATAATAAATAGATAACGAAGTTATTAAAAAAAATGAACCTATTTGAATCAAGAGTTGTATCAATATTTTGAAAATACTGGGTAAACATGTGTAAATACAACAAAAATAGAATTCTTTATTAGAACCATCGTTATGAAGATAAGAAATTATAATGAGTTTTTCTATAATCCCTTCGAAACTTCAAAATTTTTGACAAAGTTTACCTAGTTTTCAAATCTCTATAAGTTGCACCTATTACATCAATACTCGCCTCTTTATGATGGTGCATATTTACCGAAACAATTATATTCAAGTGTCTTAAACTCTCACTTTCACTGATTGAAAAAATTATTAACTCATCATTTAAGATGGTCTTGTTTGACTTTTGACTCCTAGAACTTTCAATGATTCAAAAGATTGAACGTCTTTGGTTGATGGAAAGTATTTCACAGAAGTTGATCATAGTTTAAGCATAGTGGACTTTGAATTTTCAAGTGTTCAAAAATTTGAAGCAATTTTTTGTCACACATGGTATCAATCAAGTTTAAGTTTGATTTTCAAATAGATGCAAACCATTGAAAAGGTGCACTGCATTCTTGGGGTTTCAACTGGTGCACGCATGTTCCAGAGAGGAATAAGTGATGAGCCATTCTGAACAAAAAGAATAATTCACCTTTCGATTAAATAACTAAGCGAGAAAGACTTCAAACCAACCATCTTTCAAAAAGTTATAACAATCAATGTGTTATTTATACACACAAAACATACCACTAGGATCTCACATACTTAATTGACCTAACCTCACATCGCACTTCTCGACGCAATAAAAGCTGTTGAATGCAAGCTTCATTCAATTGCATACATCAACTCTGCTCACCTTTTGATCTGTGAGACCACTTCATTTCAATTTACTTTCCCTTTCTACTTAACTACTTTTGGTCGCTATTTTTAAAGTTAGTGTCGAATTATTGTATTAACTCTTTAATTCAAATTATGTTTTGAATTTTTTTCTACAATTGCTTATGATTCAACTAAATGACACTTACTGAACTGAGTAATTTACTGTTGAAAACTTTACCTTCTTTTTAAATTATGAGCTACTTTGGGGATTTTTAATGAGTTCAACGAAGCGAATGCGCTAATGATAGATAAGCCAAAATTGTTTTATAAATGGCATGGAGAAAGTGTGACTCACTGTGAGATTATTGGAATTAATAAAAGGAGCAAAAAGAGATCGGATTTTTATGAAATGAATGCATCTCACTTATTCAATTACTTTTCAACACCAAAATCTTTCTTTAACTTTGGTGTTGATAGTTAAAAGTTATAATTTCATGAAAAATAACAAAAGCTTCCTAGAGTGATATTTATTCCGAATAAAAAAATTTTAGCACCTGTTAGTTTTAAACTGGTGAGCTCGATATATTTATTTAAGCGTGAAATGATAACCTCATAGAACTCTTGGCACTCCAATAATAGAGATCTGAGTGGTGTATCTTTAAAATTTGAACTTTTAATTAAATCAAAAATTTTTGAATCTTTTTGAATGAAAAACTTGATAACACTTGAAAACTGCATTATTGCTATTTATAAAAAGTTGCTATTTTAAAGTATTGGGACAACTAAGCAGACTATTTAAAAGCGCTTATTTTCTGATCAAATAATAAAACATTCTGAGATGAAAACTATTTATTGCATTATCACTATGAATAACTCTTGCAACTAAAACACATTTAGAACAAAAAAAAATAATTTTTGTAACTTTTTGATGTATATTCTTCAACTTAAACGTACTTAAAGTGAAAAAATATCATTACCTTCTTCACCCTCATCACCACATTATTAATGAAGAATGCATGATCTACAGAAGACTATTACAACAGCATGCGTGACGATAATAAAGATAAGAGGCAAAATGATTTAGTGGCACTATCAGTACAAACGTGTGCTCTTGTGCTACCATCATGATGTTATATCGTGTGCAAAAGTAGGAAAAACTGTGAACGATCTTGGTACTCATAAACTTAATAGATAGCAATAGATTAATTTTGCATTATGATTTATTCCGATAATAGCTTCAATTTGCTTTGTTAAAAAACAGATAAGATGTTACAATGGCATACACATAGCGGATCATTTGCAAATCTTCAAATCATAAAATCATAAATATTAAAGTAACTCAAAAGTTACCTTTATAACAAGTGACAGGCGCTTTGTACATTTTAAATGTCCATTTATAAATTAGTTTATGATAGTGGTTATGAAAAAATTGAATTTATTGTAGTTTTATGGCATATCTTTCAAGCCATAACGTTAAATGGGTGTTTAGTGAAGAATATGATATTCTAGTAGCAAGGAATATTCTACTACATATCTTACCCTAATGATTGCATAGTTGAAAAAAAGATATTTAATTCAATATTAAATTGAAATTTGTTATGATTTGAATTAAAATGCATGCTCATTTGTTGAGCAGATTGCCCTTAAGACCGTCTTGTTAAGAAGGCTTAACTTCCTCCCACCACTCTAGTCCCTCATTCAATTTCAAAGCTTACAACATTTTACGCGCATAATCATTAAATTAAATTGTTTTTTGGTTGAAAATTATTATAATATGAATGTAATGTGTTGTGTATGGGACTCAAAGGAGTTTGTCGAAAACATATTGCAAGTAGGGAAAGCAAAGCGAAAAGGCTGCGGAAAGATTAAAGAGAGGATGCAGAGGGCTCACTGACCCGTGTTATTTAACAATTTGTCGGCATGAACCACCATGCACTGTTGAGACGCCATTCATCATTTTTGAATTTGTTTTCATTATGTATTTTGTGTCTATTGTTTGAACAAACTGATCAAATTAATGTACATATTAATGATGTAATATTATTAATCAATCCAAATGCACTGAAGAAAATTTACTCGATAAAATAAAAAAAATGATGTGCTGAAAAAAACATTTAACTGCGGTCTTAAAAGACACGCCATCCTACAATGGACACCTTGTGAACACGTGCCATACAATCTGTACCTTTAACCATTACATTATCAACATTTATCATAAATCTTGGCATAAAATTCATATTTAAAAAAAATAGTTTCTGAAACTTTTCTTGATATTTTAAATCAGTATAACTTTAACATAACAAGTTCTAATTTTGGGCTGAGTGACGTTCTTAGTGCGCTAGTTCTCCACTGTGCTATATAAACAGGCACACTGAGTCACATAAGACCCCAAATCCCGACAGATGGCGCTGTAGCAATTTTCATCAGCTTTTATATTTCTAACTCGTGTTTTTTTGATCATAAAATGTAATGATTTTCAGTTTACAACAGGATTGTTATAAATAGTTTCATTTTATCTCTTCTTGAATATCAATTCAGCTTCTCTTGGGTCTTATCAAAATACTAATCATTTTTAGCTATAGATTTCAACTTTTTGTCGATTTTCAAAATTTTATAAAACCTAAATAATCAAAAAAATGCAATTTATTTAATGTCATATTTCTTTGAAGAGTGATTTCATGTATTTCAGTTTTTAACAACTTTGTCTTGTTTGGTACGTTGAGTCTATAAAATCACAGTATTTTGGTTGTTGCACTGCTTATTGTCAACAAGTTGATGCGACCATGAAAGAGCATTGACCTTTCAAATTTCAACACCCACTTCAGTAGGCTAGTTAGATAATATTATATTGAATGCCGTTTTTGTTAAATTTTAGATATTTTACGTTTTTAGTACTCTTTCGTGTGTAAAAATGTATCTGAAGAATCGATTAATTAAATTAAAACATTGCTTAATTGGCTACAATTTCACAGTTAATGATCCTAAGTTTTTTTAAGAGAGAACAGTGACTGACAGCCCTGAAGGTGTTTTGATTGCTTGAAATAACCATGCAAACTCCCCTGGGTCACGTGCCAGATAACAGCATGGAGGTGCAAGAATGGCGAATGGTGTTGTTTTAAAGGCTTGATGGTTTTTGGAAGTTTACACATTAAGTTTATTGAATCAATTTTTTCAACGCTCCCAATTTATGATTAATTTTTATAGATTCTTTCAAATGTATGCACGTTGAAGGGTGAAGGGATCTCTTAATGACCGATGGAACAGAGAGGTATGAAATTAAACTCTAATCGTCTTCTCTGGGGAAATGTCAGCTCTCGTGGCAGCCAAACTCAAAATTTCCACTCATGCTATACTTCAAAAATTTTTCAATGAAATAGTTATAAGAGTTTTGTAATGTAGTGTAAAATTAAATTTAAACGTGTTATTGAAAAACTTTGGCATGAAATAAACTTTTGCTGCCTTAGTGCTATATAAATTTTCATTGTTATTATTATTATTAAAATATTCAGATGAAAAATTTAAAGCTAGTATCTTAATGTTGGCATCTTTGTGAACAAAATAAAAATTAAATTTAAATTTCTTTTTAAACAAATTCCAAAAAAGGATAAACCCTATTTACAATGGCAAACATAAAAACAAAGGTGTTTGGAAAAGAACTGAGTTAAAAACGCTAAAGCTAAAATCTCAGCATGAAAGCAAAACTTTATTTGGGATTTACACGGTTTGCGACATCTGGAGAATGATTTTGAACACAAAAAATATTGAGCGAGGAGTTAAAGAAGTTACTGAAAAATTGGAAAAAAACATCTAAGAATATAAGATTATTCGATAATGATATAGAATATATCGAAATACTTTGTCAGAATAAAAAATTCTAATTTTGTCGTGTTTTTATGATTCATATGATCCACTCGAAAGCTGGTTGGTATTTCTGATTTTATGTTGGCAGTTTACCATGCTGGAATTGCACGTTAGGCATCAGACCGGAAAGTGTCTTATAACAATCTGCAAATTACAAAAGAACAATTGATAGAAATTGGAAATAGCAATCACAACACAAAAATGTACAAAGCCATAAAACCACTCAAAATTGACAATATACACACAAAAACTCTACCACTCTACACACAACAAGATCTGACCAAATTTTATCAAGAAAAAATCCACCAAAAAATTAATTACAACTAAATCTTTATTGGAAAACCCATCAAAAATCTCAATTAAAGTTAACATCACAAACAAAGAAATCATAGATGCTATCAACAAACTCAAGAACAACAAGTCATCAGGTTATGATAAATTGGTAACAGAAATTATGAAAAGACTCAATATAATAACAATAAAACAACTCACTGATATTTTGAATGATACTATAAAAAATAATCCAAAAACCCAACAAACAAAAATAAAATTAACAACACATAAACCATTCATATTTCTATCAATAATACGGATAATAATATAAACCATCACTCTAGAGAGAACAAGATCTGCAATAGAATAATACATTTCACCCAGCTAAGCAGCCTACAGAAAAGGTAGGTCAATAGAAAATGTAGTGTAAACTCTAAGGTTATATATAGCAAAATCAATAAGCTCTCAAGAAAAATTATCAATACAAGGAATAGATATGTCAAGCGCATTTGATACAATAGACAGAGAGATGTTAATGGGAATAGTGAAAGGTATTCTCAATCCTCAAAATGCAAAACTCATTGATTTTCTTCTCACTTAAACTGAATTGAAAGTGAAAGCAAACAATTTTGAAGAAGGACCAAACTTTTTCACCAAAATAGGCATTCCTCAAGGCAATGGTTTAAGTCTTGTCATGTTCACGTTGTACCTGGAAATAGTTATCAAAAAGGTCGGAATTAAAACCAGTGCGCAAGACATTTCTTACGCAGACGACGTGGATCTTTTAAGCAAAAAAGGCATAGATCTCACAGAAGTAGAGAAAGTTTTGAAAAAATGGAATCTGCACATGAACAATGACAAAACAAAAGTCTTAATAATAGAAAGAAACAACGATGCATGGAAGAGTTGCAAAAAGTTAGGCATGTTACTTAAAACAAGAGAAGAATGGAAGAAAAGAAAAACCATTTCGATTGCAGCGATGGCGAAGCTAATTAAGATTTGGAGCTCCATGATTTCAAGAAAAAAGATGAGAATATACAGTGCTTACGTGCAAAGCATTATGCGCTTACGCACTTGGGAAATGGACAAAGGAATGGAACAGTCAATAGCTTCCTTCAACAGAAGAATGATCCGACAAGCGTGCGGTATCTTCTGGCTCAACCGTATGTTCACAGAAAAAGTCAACGCTTTGGCAGAACCAGTGTCTCAAGTTGTAGCAAAAAGACGCTGGCAGATGTTAGGCCACATTCTTCAAATGAATGACCAAGTTTCGGCAAAAAGAGCTACAATGGAATGTCTAACCTCAAAAAAACACAAAAAGAGGAAGACCAAGCACCAATCTCCTAATAACCCTCAAAAGAAACCTAAAAAGCCGTAAGCGCACACTCAACGAAGCAATTAAACTGGCTCAAAACAAAAAACGCTGGAAGCTGGAGGAGAGCCTGCTATGGGTGCACGAATAAAAAGAAGATTGAATAAATTTAATTCTCTTCGTGAACTCTTAATATATATATTTTATGATTCTCAAAACAATAATAAGTTTGATCTACAGTGGCATTCACTTTTTAGGTTTTTAGAGTTTTTAGGTTAGCTAATCATTATGAAAATCTAATTATTACAAAATTAAAAAATATATATTAACTGTTTAAATCCTTAAGAAAAATTCCTAAAGAAGCGAGTTCTTTCTAAATTCAAAAGACTCTCTATAAAGTATTAAATATAGAATATCTTTTACAAAAATTGAAAAACTATAACGTTGTAAAACCGACAGTTATTTATTAAGCTCAAGGTTGAATAGAAATATAAAAAGATATTTAATTGTGCTAACAGTTGTCATAATTGTTTATGCAGTTGCTAATAAAAATTGAAGAGACCATTCAATGGTTAGAAAACAAATGAGTTTTCATGGATATAAAATAAAAATTAATATGAGTTTGCAATAATCATGAAATAGAAAAGAATTTATTAAAAATATTTTATTGAATTAACTCATAAAAAATGAAACACACACACACACACACACTTGGAACTTGGAAGTGCGTTATCCACTTGACAGTAGGTGCACTGAAGATTGATTTCTGGAACATTTCTTCACGTGGTTATGAAGTCCTCGTTTTTTGAAAACGTTATTGCAATTCGGGCAATGTTGTAATGATGGTGCTTTGTGGACTTGGCGAATGTGGTTTGTCAGACCTGCCTTGTTGACCGCTATTTTGTTGCAACCTGGATGCTGGCATTGGAATGGAGAGCTTTTGGAGTGAACATCAAAAAAATTTTTTTTCAAATCTTTTTTTGATTGCTCGTTTCTTTCAGCTTCTTTATTTGTTTTTTTGCGATAGCGATTTGATATTTTTGCGCCAATCGTTTCTGTTGCGAGCTTCTGTTTTCCAGGTGTCAACAATGTTTAGACACACACACACGCACACACACACACACACACACACACACACACACACACACACACACACACACACACACACACACACACACACACACACACACACACACACACACACACACACACACACACACACACACACACACACACACACACACACACACACACACACACACACACACACACACACACACACACACACACACACACACACACACACACACACACACACACACACACACACACACACACACACACACACACACACACACACACACACACACACACACACACACACACACACACACACACACACACACACACACACACACACACACACACACACACACACACACACACACACACGTCCAATTAGTGGGTCAGTACTCCGAGAGATATAATCTATCCCAATCTATTCACATCATCTTTGATACACCTAGTCGCATCTTCTAATAGTTGCCAAGGATTTATGATTTAATTTTTTGAATCAATCCTTAATTTTTTGTTCATCCTATTTTTCATTCACTTTTTTAATCTTTCCCACTCATTTATCAATCATTGGGTCAGATGAAAATTTTGACATTCAATTTATATTATTAGCCTCTTCTATCAACTCCAGTTAGCCCCCCAAATAACTACATATGTTAGCTAACCACATTAGTTCATCAACTCAAACATGATTCAGTGGCACCATTATTTGCATCGTAACACACACATGCTTTCATGTAAAACTTCAAAGAGTTTGGTGATGGCCTCCTTCCTTTGGTTGACCTGCCACTCCCTGGTGTGCCTCTTATCTCTTCAGAACCATCTTAAGCTCTTCAGAGCCACCGTTTGAATGCAGCCAAACTCATATTAAATATTTATAACTTTTTTATTATTTTACCACAAAATCAAATACAAATCACAGCGAAGCTTTAGAATATCGAAAAGTTTAGTTTCACTGAAGGGCTCTTTTCTTGCTATTCAATTAGACAATATGAAGACCATAAGTCAATACTCCATATTTTTTTGTTTTTTCTGTTGCTCCTGCCTTCAAAACATTATATATAAAAAGCCTTTGTTACAAATCAACAAAGAGGATGCACACGGAACTTTTAAAATTTTCGGCGTTAACAGCATTTACTTTTCTAAATATATCACAACAAAATACTTCGTGTGTTTCGAGCTTTTGAAGTTGTCTCCATTATGGCCATGCTTCATTGGGATGTTACAGTGATTAGTATTGCCTAAGCGTTTAGGATAAATTCATACGTTTTCAATGTTTCATTAACTTTTAATTTCTCAAAAACATTTGATCAAAAAGCATCATCTTCAATGGAGCACTTGATCGGCTACATAATATATTTAATGTTTCAATGTGAGAGCAGATGGTGAGGAAAAGGAAAAGGTTCAAGAAACTAGAAAGTATAAACTGCTGCAAACTTGTGTGGATTTAATTGGAGTCTCTCGATAGTCGTTGGCTTGTGATACAATCTTGTAGACCTCACCATTGCTTTTCTGCTAATCTCCAATTAAATCCGACTTATATTCAAAATATACGATATGACATACATCGATGAAAAATTAAAAAATCATGTGAATTGAATAATGAAATATAATTCTCATTAAATCGTCTTTTACTCGTTGTGATGAGGGGATTAGGACAGATCTTATTTCTGAGAAATAAGCTTATTGTCGTCCCAATCATTACTATGTACCTCTTGAAGATTGTTTTAACCGTTTGTTTTTAATTAAAACCAAACAAATAGCTTATTAGAGTTATTTTGAACTTAGAGTTATTTTGAAACACTCAAGTTTAAAAGAAAACGATTGTTGACTGTATAAAAGAGGAGGCAGGAAAGTTGTTGCGGTATGAGAACTTCAATTTACTATGGAAAGTGTTTCATGAGAACTGAAAACACAATAGAACTTTGAAATGAGATTTCAACATTTCATGTGTTAGTTAAATAAATGAAAGAAATTCAAAAGGATCAGAATGTTCAAAGTTAAAAATGCCTCATTGGGCCACTGTTAAATATCGAGAAGATTTTAAATATTTCCTGTTGCAAAGTTTTGAAGTCAGTTGAACTACCTTGATTAAATCTGAAAAGAATTATTAAGGTTCAACAAAGGATTATAATTGCAAGATAAGGGGTTGGATGCTGCGGCAATGAATGAATCGTGATGAGCACTGAACTTTTTGTCGAAATATTTCCTTGAAATTACGCGAGCTCATGCCGCTATATTCAAATTCATAATAAATTCTCTACTTTTCTCTACAACTTTGCTATTGAAATATGACAAGGTTTTACTTGTTGAAAATTTTAGCTAAATAATAATTTTTTTCTACTTGTTCTTATAAATCCTCATAATTTGAAGTTTACTGGTAAAATTCAAGTTTACAAAATAACATACGATAACTTTAAAAAACCAAGTTTATAATACTTTTCATGATTACCTCTGACTTACTTTTAGTGAAACATTTAAAAATCTAGAAATGTATTTGAAGGAAAAGAAACTGTGAAGCGTCTTTATTGTATAATATTCAGAGAAAACCTAATTTGTTATTACCAGTCACTTCATCACACCACACACGAAGAACGTAATCGCTGTATTTGCGGTATTATAGTACAGAATTCTAATTACAATTGAAAGCTATTCACTAGAATTTGTGTCTTGATGGCCTAAAGCCGGCATAAGCCACTCAAATAGAAATTTATTGGTTACGACTGTTGATAATTGCCGAAAAATTTCTACTTTTTTCATTTTTTCCCATCATTTATTAATTTTGCTCAGATGCCTCAAGGTTTTGTTCATATTCACCATTAGCACGCTGAATGAATTTTCTATTTAGTTTCTCAATAGGTTTTTGTTAAATAAGTCAAAAACATTGAATATTCCAGCATCAATCATTTTAAAATCCAAAAAATGTTACAAATTTTTCATAATATTTTTAAAAAATTATAACTTTTCTCACACAATTATTCTAACAAAATCTTGTCTAAAATTGAATTTCTCTTCAAAGCATTTTTAAATATTTTAAAAAAATTGTTCAAAAAACCATTTTTTAAAAGTTTCAGAAATAACTTGAAAAACTACAAAAGTAAATGAGTGATACCTCTATTTATTGGCGGCTATATGATTCACAAGATCTCTTCAGAGTTTTTAAACAATTTATTGCACCGTTGACTTAAGTAATTGTAATGCCGCTCTTTACATCTGGGATTCAGCCACTTGATTTGTTAAGATTTATCAAAGTTTTCACGTTTATCCAAAATAACCAATTAACTAAAATAATGCTTTAAAACTGGTAGTTTTTTAGGTTCGTTTTTTGTTGTTATCGTATCACTGATTGCACTCAATCATGACGAAACGGATAACTCTATTAGCAAATTTCACTTGATGTTACTTTTGGAGCAAGTTGATATTTTTTCAAAAAAATATTTGAATAAAATTTTGAGAAGAATTACAGAAAGCTTTGAGTTAAATGTTGCACAATACGCAAGGGGATTTTAGAAAGATACAGAGAACTATGGTATTAGGGAAATCATTCAAAAACAACAACAAAAATAAACTTTTATTTACCAAAATTTTTTGTATTAAAAAATTTTTTCCATCAATTCAAATACAAGAAGGTATTTATAAATTCAAACTCACAAAATGACAATCAAACTTAATTTTAAAACTTTTCCATGTAAAGCAGCCAATTAAAGTTTTTATGAAGCAGGGCATATTGATTGTGTTCAAATTTCACTTGTATAATTTTATATAAACTAGATTGTATACTGAATCGATGTTTCGAGTAAATCACTAGCTCTCAATTACTGGGCTTATCTGGATTATCTTGACGCTATTAGTTGATGCGTAGAAAAAGATAGTGTATTGGTAGCAGAGACTATGCATGGATGCAAGATGTGACAGATAATCGTTTAATATGCCTCCTGTAACTAGCTGAAAATTATAAAAAATAAACTAAAAAACTAAAATTTTGAACATAAAAAAATACACCTAAGAGATCTCTAAAAAGCGAAAAAAAAAGAAAAAATTAAGATAACTTTTAATTCTTGAGTAAATCATTTCGGAAAATGAAGCAATTAAACGCATTTGAAACTTTCAAGTGTGACATGGTGTAGGCTCAAGAGTGCCATGTAATAATCATGAACACAAATTGCAGCCATGTGGTCGTGCATCTGAGCTAAGTTCATGCTATATGCTTGAAAAATACATGTCTTAAAAAATATATGTTCAAAAACTGTATGATTGGAAACAATACTTCGGAAAATCTGTTTTGCAACACTAATTATTCAACTTATTAGAATATTATACTTGACTTGAGGTTTTATAATGTTGGCAATTCTAAATAATCAGATGTATTAAGGCTCTATTCAATAAAGCTCGATTACATCTGAAAAATTAAATTATTTTTATAGAGATATTTTTAAAGTAATGATTCGATATTTATGACATAAGACAAATTCCAATAGGAAGATAGAAATCTTGCAAGAAGCATTCTTAATTGACACAATAGTCTCCCTTGACCAATCGGGATTTCACTTCAACTGATTTAATCTTTATTCATCTTTAAGATTTTAAGTACCTAGAAGTTTTCAATATTTATTTATATTTGAGATAATATAAAAAAAAACAGTTTTTGGAGAGTAGTTTTTTTAAATGTCAGTCAGTTTCAATTACTATAGTAACTTATGAGAAAAATTATGAAAATCATTTTATATTAAAATAAAAACTAATAAATAAGACCAATTTTCAAATAGTGTTTTTTAAACGATAAAAACATAGGCGCTAGATTACACAATAAATTAAGTAGGTATATATCTGGAATCAAACAACCAATGATCGCAGTTAGATGACTCTACACAGAATAAAGGTCAACGCTGATTGGCTGATGAGTTGCTCGACTTTTTAATATACACTTATTGTGACTACTTTATCTACATTTAACACCAGTTTATATAGAGTTTTGAGTAGACAAATTGTTTTTTAAACTATTTAAAAAAATTTTGAATTGATGGATGAGAAGAGTTAAATAATTTCAATGTGAATTTTTGAACAACATTCTTATAAATGCATTTAAAAGCTGTGAAATATTGACTGGTGTTTTGAATTAATTGATATTTTACAATAAAATTTAAAAACTCTAATGGATAATTCAATACCTCAAAAAACCAAGAAGATTAGAGAAAAAGAAAACTCTAAAAATAATTCAAAGTCTTTGACTGGATTTTCAATGCAAGAAATTTTAAGTTGTTCTCCAAAAGGAGATACTTTGAGGCATAAGAACATCTCTTTAGATTCACCACCAGTACTTTCTACTAATAACTTTCTGAACAGCCCAACAGCAAACTATAGTCTAAACTTCAAACCCAAGAACCTTTCAGACTTGAATAAGTTTGGCTCATGTGAGTTAAAATTTTAGAATTTTTCGTTTAAATTAATTGCAGTTACTCTTTTTTTTGTCCTGTAATTACTTTCTAATTAAAATAAAATAATTTTACAGATTTGTTTTTTCTCTCTCAAATAGAAAATGAAACCTTTTATAAAAACGAACATTTCAAGAAAACTCAATCTTCAAAAGCAAATTTCAAATTTACAAAGAACCATTTAAAAGGAGTTTTGAAAAACTCACTTTCAAATTACAACACGAGTGATTGTCAATCTGTTGACCTAGATTTTGAAGTGAATGCAGATAAAGAAGATGCTTCAAAGGACATCATCAAGCTCAGAAGAGCTAGAACAGCTTTCACTTATGAGCAACTGGTATCATTAGAAAACAAGTTCAGACAAACAAGGTACTTATCCGTGTGCGAGAGACTCAACCTGGCTTTGGCTCTCAACCTCACTGAGACGCAGGTGAAAATATGGTTTCAGAACAGACGAACCAAGTGGAAAAAACAAAACCCAGGGTTGGATATCAACAGTCCCAATAGCTCTGATGGTCTTATCACAGATACGTCAAACAAAGTATTGAACCCAAGCATTTTTAATAACGTTTCAAATGAAGATCATTCAAAAGATTTATATAAAAAAATTTTCCAGCAACCATTTTTTCAAAAAAAAGATTTCTTTTCGTCCCATTTACATAAAAAATTTTGTAATGAAAACGATCTTCAAACATTTTTTTCACCATCTTCTACTCCAAGCTTTTTATCGAATGTTTCAAAAGTTTCATACAAAGAAGACTTTCCAAATCACTCATCCTATTGTGCAGACTTCACTGATCCTCCTTTCCTCTTCAACACTTCCAGAATCTTTTGAGCACAAATCATAAACTTCACTTTTGCTACATTTTTTATTTAATTCAAACTTTTTATAGAAAAATTTCTAAAAGCTTAGAAGTTAATTGATATTTTTTTCTCAAAATCCATTTAAACTTCAAAAATTTTGAAAAATTTTCACTTATCAAAACAGAAAAATAAACCGAGGTTAAAACGACTGAATAACTTTACGAGTTTGTTTAATGAGGGGAGTAGACTATCTACGATAAGATCATGCATTACTAACGTACAAATCAATTTCTACGTGTGCTCCATTCATTTGTCTTGAACATTTCAGTTTGAACTTTTATTTTTTTTTATAAAAAATAAATTTATTTTTGGCGAAATTTCCGTAACAGGAAGTTTTTTTTGCTAATAGATAATTTAAATGTACTTAATTTCATAGAAATGAAATATTATTAGAATGATCTGATAATGAAGAAAGAAACCAATGATAGAATAAATGTGAAAACAGACGAGAGAGGATTAAGAAAACTTTTTGCAAATTGGGTGCCATCTGCCTGCTTAGCGCTTCAGAGAGAAAATTATTTCTATATATGAATTGAAGAATTTGCGCCAATATTGTCGATGCAATATTTGCAGCATTCTGTTGATCTCGATTGAAATGCGATGTTTCTACAAAACTTTTATGCATAAACAACTGATAGTAAGAAGGCCTGAGTTTCAAAATAAACGGCCTATTATAAATGCAAACAACTCAAACATTTGCAAAAATCGTCTTTATCTATGTATAAAGACTACAAAAATTTAGAAATTTAGATGTTATGTGGTCATAATATTACCACTAGCCTTGAATGCGTCAAGGAGTTAATTGTTTGGACCACCCTATTGTTCACCTAGCTCACATGGTTGATGCGTACTTATAGGCTGTGTGAAGAAGTGAAATTGTGGATATAACTGCATAACCTCTTTTCTCATGTGAAGTGTTTAAAAGTGGCAACATTGTTTAGACGTTGGTCTGTTGTTTCCAGTTTGACAGTAGCCTTATAGATTAATAGGTGTCAATGATAGCGTAGAAATATTAAGTTTGAACGGTTTCACGCTGGTAATATAGAGGGAAATGAAAATTAAATTAATGTGATTTGACGTGGTGTGTGTGAAGTGATGGCATGGTTGTTGTAAATTATTGTGGAGATCCTTAGGTATGGTATCGGTCTTTGCAAACTATTTGTGTCATTTTTGCTGAATTTTAGTTAGATCTTTCAGTGCTTAAAAAAATAAATTAGTTAGTTTTATTTAATGTACGTCAAAGGTTATTGGATTTTTAGTCATGATTTCTCCCTTCGTAACTAAAACCTACTTGCGAGTCATCTTGAATGTTTCAATTATTTACTAAATTTCTACAACTTTATACAAATTTAAATTTATACAACAGCTTTATGTTAAGGTACTTATGTTGAAGAACTCGGTATAATCTCTCAAGTGTCTCACGTATGGCAGTGTCCTCCATGAATGGTTTTGATAGCACTTATGAAAAAGTCTTAATTCACTTTTGAAACCGTGAATAGTTGTTTTTCTACAACGATCAGAGAAAAAACCAATGAAATTGTTTTAATGCAACAGTTGAATATAATTCTATTTACTCAACATAAAACCCAGCTTGAACTTATAAATTTACAGTTGAGTAACTTATTAATAAGCGTGAGCTATCAGATATAGTTGTTTTGGTCACATTCAATCAATATTTACTAATGATTACTATTGTAACTGATTTTTAGATTGATTGAAATGACTTCTTTTATTAGCAAAAGATGACCTTTAATTTCTTGAACTCCATATTGGTACATGGAAGTTTTGAAAAGTATTTATGGGAATCTTTGTGATTATTTGGTGGAAACTTATTTAATGCTTAAAAATAAAACAAACCCGAACATCTCGTGAGATTTAAAAATATTTTTTTTAAACTTTTCCATAGGTGATAACTTTGAAATAAATGAATTCACGAAATTTTTGATGATCTTATAATGATTAATCAGAGTGATAAACACAATTATTATTGGCATGGATATGCTATTTTCTCTTTTCAATATAAAGGTGCATTCCATTTTCACTCCTCAACACTAATCCAGCAAAAGGCCTTGGAATGTTGTCAGGGTCTAATTTGAAAGTGAAACTGCAAAACAAGTAGAAGCAGTTTATGTTTCAAGTAAAACTATGTTCAATCAACTAATAATACTTAAAAGAATTCGTTAACCAACTTCAATTTTTGTTTCACATAGAATATAAAAACGTTTGTAATTTTCCTATTGTAATATGCATTATAAAAGTTTTCTATAATAGTCGACAATATTAAATATATGTAAAATCTATTTCTATTGAATTTTATGTAGGTTCAAAAATTAAATTATTCTAAAGATTCATAGAAAATTTCTCAAAATTAAAACGTGCTTACTTTTTGAGCAAACGGGCTAAGACAATCTTAATAATATTCATAGCGAAATTTTGGCCCGTACAATTTCTGTAAATTGTATGAAGAGTATATAAAGCTTGCAACCACTTGCAATAAACATTGAGATATTAAAATGGACTTTGAAAAAAAGTTTTCAACTCATTTATTTTTATACAGACTTAAAAAAAGGTTTGTATTCCACAATGTACCTCGGTCCCCCAGAAAAAGGAAGGTAGGCAAAAGGGTGTTTTTTCTCCATATTCTCCGACAAAAAACGCTCTGGTATGAACTCCTACAAAAATAATTTGAAAAGTGAAAAGTTATCTATGGGAATTAAAAATTAAAATAAATATGCTTTGGAAAGCATACATCATTGACTTCATAACTATAATCATTAAGATTTTTTGCTGTACATGCCCCAGTAGTTGACTTATTGATACTATTCATGGCTTAATTTATGAATTGAAAGATTAATTTTAATAAATTTATGGGAGTTTTTTATGAAATGAAATGTTTTTTTCTAAAAATAAATATGAACTCTTACAAAAGGCTTGTCCCAGACTTCTTCGTTATAATGAAGGCAGAAGAAATAAACAAGGACAACAGTATGTCTGGGTACTTCGATACCATCTACCACCAGTGTGTCTTCCACTTCCCTCTCTACATAGGGTACCACTGTGAACAACCTCATACATTCTTTTATGCACATCGTCAAGTAAGGGAGATTTGTCAAATCATCTCTGTTATCAGTTATGGCTATTTGTCACAATGTTTTACAAAAACACTGTAAAAAACGCAAAAATGTTTTGAAAATAACATTTAAAACAAAATTTTCAAACAAACTGGGTTATTTCTTCAGAATCTCTCATTTGTAGCAGCTCATCAATCTCTTGCTGGCATTTGGATTGAGCCTCAGGGTGCGTGGCCAACCCATAGACTGTCCATGACAGGGCGCTTGTAGGAGCGTCATATCCTTTAGAGGTACATATGAGTGGTTATTACAATCTTTTATGTAATTTTATATATCTTTTAGGTGATGAATTATTGCTTTTGTACGTCAAATAAGCTTTTGAGAGAAACCGCTTATTGAAAAAAATAGTTTTTGATAACTCGAACTTTTTCATGAAACATTAGTAGTAATATTCAATGGTAAATTCAAAAATTTCACAGTAATATGAAAAATATTTACTAATTAGTGAAAAACGTGTACTTTTCAAAAGTGAAATGAATTTTACCTGCAAACATCATTACATCAACTTCGTTTTGTATTGCTTCATCTGTTAATCCATTACCTTCCTTATCCTTTGCAGCTAAGATGATGTCCAAAAAGGTTTTATCCATACATCTTTTTTCATTTTTCTTGTTTCAATAAAATAATTCATAAAGTTTTGAATTAAATCAAGTTTTAAGTTTTTAACTTTGAAATATTTGAAATAACTAAAAAACAATGGTCTGGTAGTTTTTGTAACACTTTTGATGAAGTTATATGTAATATTCTAAAAATCAGAAAAAAAAGTTTTTAACTTGAATTTTGAACATATATTCAATAAATTTATTTGGGTAGACTGAACTTCAAGTTTAAAAATAGTATATATAACAGGAGACATAATATTCCATTCTTTTATCACTGGTTATCTTCAAAAAAATTGGATTCTCCATGATTATTTTACTATAAAAACTTCTTTATCGAGATTAACAACAAAAATAGCTTAGATACAACGTTATTGAATATGAGATATTTTTGATACTTTTATTTAAAAAAGAGGTATAATTTTTGATAAGTTAAGCCTGATCATATAACGTTGGCGAAAATGTTTATTTAGCCACTATAGTTATAAAGCAGTTCAAACAAAGACAGTTTGAAAAGATTATTAATTAATTTAAAAAACACGACACATTCAGGTTTCACATGAAACAACAGAAACAGTTCAAAATATTTTCAACGACATAGATCCAAAGATAAGTTTTACGCGTGAAACACCATTATCCCGCATATAGATCAATATCATTTACCACTAATAGTTGTTCCTTTGGTTTCAAACTAGGAAACATTATATGTACTGCAAACAAAGCACAATAAATTGGACCAGGAGGGGATATACAAACTGAAATGTTTGTGTAATCTTGAAGAGATACATCTGACAGACAAGAGTCAGTTTAGAGACCCGGATGAAGCAACATGAAGTAGATGTAAAATTAAATAAAGTCTCAAACACAATTTCAGGGATAAGCAAGCACTCACAAAAATGCTCCCATAGAAAAGTTGACTGGGATAAGCCAGTGATCCTGGAAACAATAATTGAAAAAAATAATGCATTCCTTTAAATGAAATTTTCAATATGGGAGAGACTGGAGAGAAGGAAAAATAAATCAGTAAGGAATGGTTTCAATGACCCGTAGCTGCAGGTGGACACAAATGCTTGATATCAAACATGAGGAAATTAAAAAGAATAGACAATAAGAACTTGGAGAAGACAAAACAGGGGAGGCACGAAGATTAATTTTTCTACAACATCAGAAAAAATATTTTTTTGAAGTTAAAAATAAACATTGAAACAATAGCATTGAAAATAAGATATTTTTAAAAATAATTAATAACTCACTTTCTATACAAATTATAATAGCCTAAATCAAATTGTAAGGTCAACAAACACAAAGTATTTATTTAAAAAGAAACGAAGTTTTTCGTAAGACTAGTTAAAATTATCAAATGATGATGTAAATATTCATCACTTGGTAATGTAAAACTCATTTTTCATACTTATGGTCTGTTTGAATTGCTTTTTAACCATAGCTACTATAAAAACTTCCTCGCTAACGTTTAATGATAAAGATCAACTTATTTAAAACTATAGTTTTTTCCTTGAATGAATGTATTGAAAAATCTTTTCATGTAAAAATTTCGAAAAAACTAATCACTGAGAATACATTAAAATGTTTCTAAAAAGTTAAATCAAACAGCTCTCTTATAAGGAGCCCCATTTTCTATACTAGCATGCAAATCTTCAAAATATTCACCTTACGCTCCAAAATAAAATTTTTTGTAGCTTTCTTGACGACTTTAATGTTTTCTCTCCATTCCCTTCCACTTGATGTTAAGCTAAACACCCAGTCCTCATACAGCCACGGTTTCCTAAAAATAATGAAAACCTTCAGGGTTTTGAGTTTTATATTTGGAAGTTGAATGTCTTACAAAGATCTTGCTACCCACAACTGGGAAAGTTTTCTGATTGCCTGGATGTATCCATGCACCGTTCTTTGAAGTGTTTTACCATTATATTTTAAATATCGTTCACCTTGTTCTTTATTATATATTTTTTCAAAATGGAAGTCTAAAAAATAATCAAATTGATTTTATAAATTATATTAGGAACAGATTTGACGTTTTTTTGACGTTAAAAATATCCACATATCAAAATCCTAAGAAACTTTTTGGAGGGTAAGTTGTTGTGCAGTATATTGAAAATCTTAGTAATGCCAAATTTTTTTTTTGTGAATTAATTGCTTGCCGACTAAATTCTCACGTTTTTTCGTCATCAGTCCTGGCATGAGAGAAGGCACATCTACAGAGCATGTCAGATGTTGTGAAGCTGAAGAGGTCAAAAATCTCAAAGCTTTTCATCTTATTTTCTTCTCCATCTACTGAACTTGAAATTTTATTCTGAAATAAATTAAAACTCATGAAGGTTTTTAAATAATTAAACTAATAAAACATAAAAGCCTTGTGAAATAATTTCAAACTTGTGAAGAATTTCAAAAAAACCCCTTTTATTCACCAAATTAAGCTATAATTATATCTAAATTTTTAAAAACCCCGTTCTTTTTTGATTTATTTATTTATAAAATTAAGTAATTACAAAATGTAGTTTTAAAAATCGTTGAATATTTCTTAACACTAATTAAAAATCAAAAAATGTTTTGTCGAGTAGTTTAATACAAGGCAACTAAGAACCAACTTACCACTAAAATTTGAGTGCATTCGTTTAAAACAGGAACAAACTTTTTCAACAAATTTCCATGGAAAAAATAGTTGACAAGTTTCCTTTTTCTGGCCCAGACTTTGCCCGAACTCAACAAAGTTCCATCTCCGAGCCAACTTTTGCCCAGTCTTAATGGGCTGTACGTCACGTATTTGGGCTCTGTAAGAATTTCAGTAAGTCTTTGAAAATAGCAATTTAAAAATAAGTCTTTATATTCTAATATGAATTTTTGTTGGCCAATTAAATGCCATATATCTTTCTAGAGTTCCTTCGCTCCTCTCAGAGCGCTACTGAACATAGAACTGTGCATAACTTCATGGAAATTGGAACAGAAATTTTTTTTTCGGGGTTGGAGGTCGGTTAGAGAATAAGATTAATTTAAATTTTAGAGATTATAGTTCAACGTTGGTCCAAAAAGTTCAGATTAGCTAGCTAATTACCTTTTCAACTTTTTCATGTTAAAACTATACTTATCAAAATTTCTAGCTTTTGTTTCTCAATAAATTTTTAAAAAATCCTTATTTGGTGTTTTTTTTTAGATATAAAAAACTCATACGACGTCTCTGAAAAGTTAACTAATAACTCAACTAACTTTGTAACCTCAAATAATCTTAGGTAATTAGAACAGAAGACATTATACAGTTCTGAATATATTTCACAAATTTTTAAATTTTTGTTTGTGTCATCTAATTTTTTTTTCAGATTCTATATTAAGTAATCATCTATGCGCTAAAACCATGCGCTTTAAGATGGACTGTTGTGGGTAGATTTCAATTATCAATTTATAGAGACGTTTGAGCATCATGCTGAAAAGAATGCAGAACAGAGTTGGAGCCAGAACACAACCTTGTTTTACAGCGTTGACAATGGGGAAGGTTTTAGAGAAGTCACAGTTCAACCTAACTTGGCCGTGCTGGTCTTCATTCAGCTGGATGATCATACTGAGGAACTTTGGGAGACAGCCGAAGCACTCCATGATTAGCCAAAGACCTTTTCTGCTCACCGTGTCAAACGTCTTGGTTGAGTCGATAAACTTTACATACAGTCCTTTGTTCTGCTCCCGACACTTTTCTTGAAGCTGCCGCAGAACAAAAACCATGTCTGTGGTACCCCGATTGACTCTGAAGTCACACTGGAAATCTGGAAATTGGTCTTCTGCAATGATAGGTACTAGCCTATCAAAAGCACCAAGAAAAGATTTTTCTTGCAAGAGAGAGTAAAGTGATCTCCCGGCTTTTTTGAGCAGTCAAACTTGTTCCTCTATGTTTGCATAGGGTAATAATAACTGCATTGTGGAGGTCTTCTGGAAATTTGCTTTGTTTCCAACAACAAAGAAAGATTTCGCGGAGCTTGCTGTGTAAAACTGTACCTCCATTTTTCCAAAGCTCAGGTGGAGAATTCTCATTCTCATGGAGAAGAACAGAATTCTAGCATTAATCGCCTGTTTTCGTTGCAGTTTTCAACACCATGTCTGCCCAGTACCCTATTTCAGGCAGCTGTGTCTTGGCCCACTGTAGCATTGAAGTCGCCAAGAATTAAGATCTTGTCGTCTACAGAGATGCTTTAAAGAAGGCTACGAAGTTTTGAGTAAAAATTATCAGTTAT
>OZ038321.1:8077445-8199621 GCA_964035795.1 Pterobdella sp. o SKG-2022 | reverse complement strand
TATAGATTTTTTTTTTTTTTCATTTCTTCTATATACTTATTATATTGCAGAGATGTGATTTTGGATGAAAGAATAATTAAAAAATTGAATATGAACTTATTCGAATAATCAAATATATACCTAAATATAAGTATGTAAAAATATTATACATCTTTTTTGTTTTTTTTGGGATCTTAAGATATGACAGTAAATCTAGAAATTTAATATAATTCTTCCATATTTTTTGAAATGTTAGTTCTATGAAAATTATTAATCTGTGCTATTGGGAAATTTGCGATCCTACTTATTAATACGTATAAACATAAAGGTTTTAATAATTGCTTTGAATAACAAAAAAACTAAAAGCAAACTTGTTAATATATTTCCAAGTAAATTTATTTGTATACTGTTTCCAATTTTAAGTTTATAAATATATATTTTTTAAAATAAATGAAAAAAAATAAAAATAGGCATATCGATTCATGTTAAATTTTTTAACTACATTTTTAACAAAATAATATACTTTCCTAAAAGTTCAGTTTTATCATAAGCGATCGCTTCATGATTTTGAACTATTCTTTGATCTCTGAGCCCTCATTCGTAAAAACCTTACCAACCATCAAACATCCAACCGCCAGACAAAAATGAAAGGTGAAAAGAAAAGTCCAGCCCATTCATCCATGAAAAAAAATACCTTAGAGCTATCAAAAAAAGATAATAAAGCTCAAAATTTTGAAGAGATATTTCATTATATTTGAGAGCTTCCAGAAAACTATATTGTTTTTGTTATTATGTAAATTTAAAAATTGCCATGAATAAGATTTCATGTTACATCACTTTTCAACATTCTAAGTTACAAAGATATAAAATTGATAATAAAATAAGCCAAAAAATATTTAAGGTATGCACTAAAGATGAAATTATATGAGACACACAAATTCAACACAATTTTAATAACTAAACATAAATTCAGGTTATTATGGTGTTGAAAAAAAATTGTTGAATGTACTCTTAAAGGATGCAATTAATTTACAAAGTTCATTCAAATGCATTTTTTCAAACTTCCTTACAAAATATATTCAATTTAAACAATATGTGGTTCAAATTAATATTAATATTGTTGTGAACAATTAGCTTCAATTAATATTAGTTGTTGAATATAT
This sequence comes from Pterobdella sp. o SKG-2022, assembly GCA_964035795.1. Classification (NCBI taxonomy): domain Eukaryota; kingdom Metazoa; phylum Annelida; class Clitellata; order Hirudinida; family Piscicolidae; genus Pterobdella; species Pterobdella occidentalis. The sequence continues at coordinate 8,198,479 of OZ038321.1, read as the reverse complement.
AAGGGATAAGATATAGGTACTAAATACTTGAATGAATCCATTTTGGTAAAATTAATTGTTTAATTTATAATTAAAGTTTAAAGAAATTAAATTCATTGTGAAAATTATATAGTTTCACTTGTTGATAGTGTGCATTTGAAGGACTTAAAATGCATTAAATTTTTATTACTAATTGTACCCTCAAAAAATTTTTGATAGAAATACAAATTTATAAGTATGAAAATTCTTTTCCAAAGTCAAGTATGTGAAAAAAATGTAATTTAAGTCTTTAAAATTCACATTAAACGTGACACCTACCAACCTAATGGAGCACAAAAACAAAATTATTTGAACAAAAAAACTGAGAATTTTCAACACGTATATTCTCCCCATATTGCTCTACAACTGTGGCACGTAGTCATTGACGAAAACAGGCGAGGAGCAGCTGGACGCTTTCCAACGACGTCTTCTTCGAAGAGTCATAGGCGTTTTTTGGCTAAAAGAAATTTCAAACAATGAACTATTTTGGAAAACAAGCCAAAAAAGTCAGCAAAATTTAAAAGCCTCATCTTACTAGGACATATACTGAGTCCAATTCACCAGCAGAAACATTAAAGTACGCATACTTCCACGCTACAATCAAACCAATCCGAGACCGACCAAAAACCTCTATAGTCTTTGTTCCACAAAAAAACCTCAAAGCTTTCAACATTAATTTAAATAACTTGGAAGCTTTAAATAAAACTGCCACTGACAAAAACATTGATAAAACTTATAAGCAATGGTCAATGTTTCTAACTATATTTTTCTTTGAAAAATGGAAGTTTGAATAAAGAAATAAATTAAAGTTTCCGTAAAATTCAACTTTGGCATGAATCATTAGTATCAGCACTAATGACTTAGGACAAAGTTGAATTTTTCGAAAATTTTAGTTTGAATAAAAAAAATTGTCTCATTTTATAAAGAACTTTCCAAAACAACCAATACTTTACTTTCTAAGTGATTATAACTAATGATTTCTAACAAATATTGAAAAAATAAGTTTTTGCACTCAATAAGTCGCTATTAAATTTTCATATTCAAACTAAAGTTTTCGAAAAACTCAATTTGGTCTTAAATCATCAGCGTTGGTATAAATAGCATATAAAAAAGTTGAGTTTGTCGAAGTTTTTACTTTCAATAAAAAAAGTATCAAAATATTGCCTCATTTTATGAAGCAATTTTTAAAACATTGAGACGATTTCTCTGAAGTGAAGTATTGATTAAAGTCATTTCTGAATAATGCGAATATAAACATCAAGGTTTTTACAGCGAACACAGCGTTTTGTAAAAGCTTGTTCAATTTTCAAGGAATCAACTTTTAAACGATTAAATTACATGCAATAATTAATCTCCAAGCAAACCAGTTGACTTGAGCACATCTCTCACTGTCTCTGGATGCCACACTTTCAACTGGCCGATGCCTAGTTCCCAAATCATGAACGACTGGCATCTGGTATTCTTCTTCATTGCATCCCTATAGTACTCGAAAAATTCCTTCCCCGTTTTTTTCGGCAACTAGATAATGGTTTTTGATTTTGTGTTTAAATTCTATATCAATATTTTTGAAGCTTTGGTATGGATTTCAGATACCTCTTTGAGATGCCCGTAGAACCAATGACTCTTGTTACAAGGGAACTTATTTAAAGCTTTTTTAACTTTTATTATAATTTTCACATGGTTAACAAGTCTGACAGCTAGATAAATAAAAGTCATCACCAAAATTGATTTCAAGTAGAAAATAACATGAGAAAACATTTTGAATAAGGGCTTGCTAGCAATTTCGCAACAAACTTTATATGCTAATAAGCAATACAAAGTCTAAAGCATTTAAAAGATGTGCTTAATGACGATCAATTTAAAAAGCTGTTGACAAATTTATATTCGCTTTAAGATTTATTTTCAAAGCAGTTTTTTAAGATTTCATGTTTGAATATACTAAAAATGTATGAAAAAATTAGTAGGCATATAACTTCCATTTAGGGTTATGAATTAAACTAATGGTTTAGTTGAAATAAATTAAAATACAATCAAATAACTGAGAACTATGTTACTTTATTTATTATAGCCAGTTTGTAGGTCAAAGTATGGCTGAAATTATTGGAGAAATCTTTACCTCTTTTCAGTATTACTTTTTCCAAACTTTCACATAATTATCACTTTGAATAAGGCTAAACTTAAATCTCTTTTGCTTCAAATAAATGTATTAAAAATTTTGGTATTTTTGACGAAACTTTAAAAAAGTGTGATAAATATAACCAATCTGATGTTATCTTTAAGATTCACATTGAAATCAACGAAGAATTTGAAATTAATCAATGTTAGGCGTTTATTAAATATGGGAAACTTTTTTTCTTTTTTTTTGAACTTTTTTTCAATATTTGAAATATAAGCTCCCAAAATACGGGTATGAAAACCCGGGAAGTTTCAAGTCTGGTTTGGAAATTTTTGGAACTATAATTTTAAGGCTTAAATAGCAAAAAAAATGAATAATAACTTCAAATAAATATTTGAATAAATTAAGTGAAAAAAATATCATAAATTCCATCTATTTTTCACACTAGATAATGTAAGATACTCTTACTAAAAGCTTAGTGTATTAAGTTTCTCAATAAACCTTAGTGTTTGTTTTTATTATTAAGTGAAAAAAATTTTTGAATTTTTGAAAGCATAGATACAATGCCCCCAGTGGAACAAGTTCTTGGCCACGTTCAAAATTATGTTGTGATTTTTTAACAAAACATTGAATTTGAAAATTTTTTCAGAACTTTCATTGAGAAACAGAGCTAAATTCTCAATAAGTATAAATATTAACAGATTTTCTCACACTTCATGACTCTAATGTTGTGTTTATAAAGCGCCTTTTCTTAGGATCAAAGCGCTTGCTACAAATTTAATGTAGCGAAGACACACTGTGGAGCAGGTGCTAATTGTCGGTCCACGCGGGATAGAACCTGGTAACTTTAGATAATTAGTCTAATGCTCTACCTTTGAGCTATATGGGCAAACAAATTGAAATTTTAATATTATTTTTTTGAGACTGCTCATATGTCTTTCGAAAACATTTCTTCAAATAAAACCACTGAAGTGTTATGGATTCCTCCCTATGGACTGCCACCTTGTTGCGGTCGGGAAGCTTGAGCACCTCAGTAACCCTAAGAGCTATGCTGGCGAAAGCGTAAGCTCTTGGCAGGACCACCCAAGCCTGACAGGTCAAGGGGTAGAGGTCACACTAAGAGCAGACTTCTGGCCTTCCAGGTTTGGAGTTTGAACTAAGCTAACAACCCGGCTCTGTAAAAAAATCTGTTACAAAAACTACAACAAACTCTGAAAACTGCTTGGTGCAGGAAGGGTTCTATCTAGCAGAGACTATGACGCGAGCTGCTGAAAGCCTTCGGAAAGCCAGTGCACTGACAGCTCCTTTGACGACCAAGGACAAAACTAGGATAGGGACCTGGAACATCAGAACCATACATAAGAGAGGCGAGACAGTTTAAATCTGTCAGAGATGCAAAGATACAACCTAAAAATTCTAAGCCTGAGTGATAGAAGGAATGTTCAGAAAGAACACAACTATTGAGTGGAGACACCATCATCCATCCTAGACAGAATGAAGGCCAACCCCACACCCACGGAGTAGCATTGCTGATGACATCCGAAGCAAAACAAGCACTGCTGTTCTGAGAGTCTATGTCACCAAGGATCCTTACAGAACGCTTCAATTTAAAGGGCAGAAAAATTACCACCATTTAGTGCTATGCCCCTACCAATGTGGCAGACATTGAGGAGAAGGATGAGTTTTACCAACAAATCCAAGCCACTATAGACAAAACGCCCAAAAGAGACATGAAAATTCTCATGGGTGACGTGAATGCCAAGGTTGGTGCTGATAACACAAACAGCAAACTTATTATGGGCAGACACGGCACTAGAATGCAGAATAAGAATGGAGAACTTTTTATAGAGTTCTGCACCTTCAATAACTGGTAGAACCAGATCGACAACATCACCATCAGTCGCAGGTGGAGATGAAGCCAGCATGATGTCGGAGAGAAGCGTGGCACTAACGCAGCATCAGACCACCACCTGGTTGTGGTAGTACTCGAAACCAAAATGAAAGCCTACAAAAACCAAGTGACAAGCCCATCGCACAAGTACAAGGTGCACAGCTTGAAAGTGATATCGGAGGCAGAAAAGTTTGATTGAACTGAGAAACAGATTCAGTGTGCTTTCCCAACTGCCAGAGAAATCAGTTGAAAAACATTGGCACAGCCTTCGGGAGACAAAGACAAAAACCTGCAAAACAGTTTTGAGCAAGAAAACCAGGAAGCACAAAGAGTGGCTTTTATCAAACACCTAGACACTCATTACTGGAAAGGGGCATCTGAAACATCAAATCAACAGCACGCAAGACCAAGCTGTAAAACACAAACTACAAGCACAGTACTTGAAAACAAACCGACAGGTAAAACGAAGCGCGAGGCAAGATAAAAAAACTTATATTGAAGAACTGACTGCAGAATCTGAGAACATGCGGGCGAGCAGAACATAGAGTGTCTGTATGAAATCACCAAGACACTTTCCAGCAAAAATTCCACTTGAAGCTCTAGAGGCCGACATCCAGACTTCTTTTGAAATGTGAACCCTCTCTTATGCAAGATTTAGGAACAAAAGCGAGTGCCAGCTGACTGGAGAAGATAACATCTTGTAAAGGGAACCTTTCATTTTGCTACAATTGGCGAAAAATCATGCTGCTGTGTATTCCCGGCAAAGTACTGAGCAGAATCATCCTTCGGGATGAACATTCAGGCTTCCGACAAGATCGCTCATGCACGGATCATTGCAACCATGCGCATCATCATTGAGCAGTCCCTCGAGTGGCAGACCCTTCTGTACGCAGTTTTTGTCGACTTTCAAAAAGCTTTTGATAGTGTTGACCAAGATGTCATCTGAAGACTGATGCACCACCACGGCTTTCCACCAAAGTTTATAGACATCATCTAGCAAATTTACGAAGACTCTACCTGTCAAGTGATCTACGAAGGCTAACTAACGGAACCTTTCAGCATACAAATTGGCGTCCGTCATGGCAGTTTGCTTTCACCGATCATTTTTCTGATGGTGGTTGATTGGGTCATGAGGCAGTCCACAGCAAACCAAAAACCAGGCACCTAGTGGACCTTCAACAAACAACTGGAAAACCTAGACTTTGCAGATGACATAAGCCTTCTTTCCCACAAGCAGCAAGATGTGCAAAAGAAACTATGTCGTGTGGCAGAAGAAGCTGAAAAAACTGGACTTCAAATCAACACTGTAAAGACAGAGGTCATGAGAGTCAACAACAAGAACTAAGATCCAGTGAAACTATATCACGAGGAAATTAAGGAAATTGACAGGTTTATCTACTTGGGCAGTGTTGTCAGCAAAGATGGGGAAGAGACAAAGACATCGAGAGCCGCATCAACAAACCTAGACACGTTTTCAACACCCTTCGAAAAATCTGAAAATCAAAAGCTTTCTCAGTCCAAAACAAGATCAGGATTTTCAACCCTAATGTAAAATCGGTTCTACTCTATGGCTCAGAGATGTGGCGAGTGATGTAATACTCTCACCCACAAATTTCAGACATTCACCAACCGATGCTTCCAACGAAGAACTTTGGAACAAGACAAAACAAGTCCCACTGGAGACAGAAATAAAGAAGCGTAAATGGGAATGAATAGGTCATACGCTACGCCTGCAGTCAACATCACTACACAGGCTCTAGACTGGAACCCACAAAGGAAGAGAAAAACTGGCCGTCTTAAGCAGATCTGGCGGAGAAGCATCAAAGCAGAAGCGAAGGCTACTGGAATGACGTGGGCCGAGCTGAAGAGGACCAGCCTGAACCGAGTACGTTGGAAGGGTGTTGTTGCAGCCCTATGTTTCCAAGCATGCAAAAGGAAAAAGTCAGTAAAGTTATGTATTTCGTTCGAACACAAAATTTCAATTTCAATATAGAATTTAATCTTTCAAGCTAAATAATTTTTAGATAATTACGAAATCAAGAAAAGTTGAGCTAACAAGTAAAAAAACAATCAAATTTCATGTTTAAAAACAAATAAAATATAAATAAAATTTATTGTAAAAAATTTTATTTCAAGACACGAAATTTTTAAATTTTTATTTACTTTTAAACGAAAAAATTAATTATCTAATAAAAGAATATAACAACGTTGTAACTAAATTTCTGCAATAACATACAATTTCCTTAATTGAAAAATTTGTCGTTTTCATAGCTCTTAATAGCGCATATCATCTGGTTTTTTTTCTTGTATCAACACAATGCTCATCTAGAATTCCACCTCTAATTTTTAATCTAGTGGCAAATAGAGTATGTGTTTTTGAAAATGCGTTTTTAAAAAAAGTCCATGTTTATTGAAAAAACTGATTTTGAATATTTTTTTGTATAACTTTTGATTGAAACAACTTTTATTTGTATATAAAATAAAATGCCAAATTTTTTTAAAGACTGGTTAGTAATTCAAAAAAGCTGATGTTTTTTTTTTGAAAAAAAGTATACTAAATTCAATAAAAATTTTGTGCTTTTAAAATTGTTTTTATGAAAGTTTAAAAACTGAAACATTTGAAACGTTGCAAAAGTTTTTAAGTACAAATAATTGTCTTGTAGTTTTACCATATTTGACAACTTCCTTTCGATTTTTACTCAAAGTTATTTCAATTGTTTCTTTAAAATTTACTAAGAGATACTACGATTTTTTGTGCCATTATTATTTTTAATATAGTTTTTAACTGATAGATGTGTTAAAAAATTCAAACTATTTTAGTAATTTTTCTGGATAGGTTAAGCTAAACCTTAATAATGGTTGGAAAAAGAAATGAAAGATAATTATGACGGTTTTACCGTTGATAATATGAATAGTCAAGATTTGAAGGAAGGAGATGATCAACCCAAAGATGATAATAGCGAATGCTTTTTTAATAACAGTGTTGCAAGTGATCAACGTTCTGATATTAGTAGCAGTAAAAACTCCGAGATTTCTGAGTGTGATTCGGGAGTGGCATCTTTACAAGAAACTTATTGTCATATTGCTGACAAAAACAAAACCTCCCATAGTTACTTCAATTCACGGACTGGTACATCTTTCATTCACATAAATTCTCTCAATCGACATATAATCAAAAATCATAATAGTTACATAGAGAAAGAGTGGGAGTTACTCAAGAAAAAAATGATTAAACCTTTGCTTAATAAAATACCCAATGAGTCTTTGGAAGAACAAAAAAAGGATATTTCTTTCATTGATGAGCCTGACGTTTCAAACAACAATAATAGTAGTAGTAATATGAAACCTAATCATCACAACTTTTCATTGCAAAATAAAAACCCAGAAATAGAAAATTCTACAGTGTCAAAAATTCAATTACATAAACAATCAAATAAATCAAGTTTAGATAAAACAGATTCTATCTGCTCATTAGCATCATCTTTTTATGAACCAAAAGATGATTACATTGGTAGTAGCTTTAGCAAGACATTTCTTAATTACTCAACACAAAGCTTTTTAACCAAAACATCTTTATCTTCATCTGTATTTACCAAACCCCTTTCAAGCATTAAAACTTCTCTATCACATTCCAACACTGAAATAGTTTCTTGCATCTACAACCCTGTCTCATCTGCATCCCCATTCAATTCCTCTAACCCCAACCCTTTCAATGTTTGTATATATGTTACTTATTTAGTAGAGCATTAGCATTTTTTACACTGACTTGTATATATAATTTTATAATCTAATTTCCATTGTTCAAAATTTTTTAAAAGAAATTTAAAATTAAATTTTGAAGAGGATAGCTGATGCCAAATGTCATGACATTAATCTTAATTAAACTTCGAATTATATTTTTACATAGGAACTTTTATGATTATTATAAAAGAACCTTATGTTAATTGTTAGGTTCAAAGTTACAAGGATGAGTTCCTGTCATTAGATCCAAATTATGTACCACGCCAGTTGCCTACCATCACCACATCAAGTTTTCAGAACTCTTACACCAACATTCTATCATCTACTCCAAATAATTCATTCACTTCCACTAACAAAATTTATCAAGGTTGGTTGCATAAAGTTATTTAGTAAGATATATGACAGTTTAGCTTCAAAAATTAATTTTAATAGATTTAGATTTCAAAAAAACAATTCAAAATTAACATTTTTGGTAAAATATTGAATAAACTTTTAAAGCATGTGAAGTTTAAGAAAAATAAACTAAATTCACAGGGTAACTTTTGGTTAAAGTTAATAGCACTAATGTGTTGAAATTGAAATTTCTGGGTTTATGCTGAGTTTACTATAAATAGAAAAGTGTTAGCTTATGAATTTAATGACATGTAGATTTAATTGGAGATTGGTTTGAAACACAAGCTGTTCAAGTTCTTGCATTATCTTAGCTGTTTACCTTCATTCTTCCCTTTCCAAGAGGGATTTGAAAACAGTTTAATGTTTTGTTCAAATATTTGTTTATTAATTATGGAAATATAGATTTAATCAAAAGTTGAGAAGCAACAGTGGTAAAGTAATGATGAACAAATTTTTATAATAAAAATCATGGAATGAGCTTCAGCAACTTTTGTTGTCTAAAGAAGTGTTTTCTAGACTGACAGGAGCTGGGTGCTATATATATGTATATAATATATAGTGATTTGAATTTTGTTAATGGACCATTCTACAATCCTTCAATGAATGTTGCCAACAATTTTGAATAACCATAAAGATGAAAATATCTATTAAAAGATTTCAAATATAAATAATATAAAATGGCTCTCAAAAAGTTGCTAAATGATGAGAACCAAGAGTTTAAAGGCTTAAATATCAAGCTTTGTTAAATGTGATTAAAACCTTTGATAAATATCATAACTGTTGGATGTAAGGGCAGTGTTTAAAATAGTTGTGCTCATGATGGTGTGTCTGAAGCTGCACATTTATAAATTTTTTATTATTCATTTGAATTTCTGTGATAGTAAAATGCTCACTATTAATGATTATAATAATTATTTTGAAATGCAAAATTTTTTCTGCAGAAAACAAAGCCATAGAAACAATAGGATTCTCCAAAGCAAGTAACAACGAAAACAACTGCAATAATGCCACCAAAAACTCTTTCACTCTCAAGGAATATCCACCCACAACAATCTCATCCAACCCAGTTCTCTTAGAGTCTGACAAGGAAATCAGCAGCAAATCTGCAAGGTATGTCTTTCATCACTTTAGAGCTTTTTTTGTTTGCTGCTAAATCCATGGCTCTTTTTAAAAGATCTTGAGATTTTTTTTAATTCCAAGCACCATAGTTATGAGGGGGTGTTTCTCAGGTTCCCATAAAAATCTTACAGTTCATTAAGAGCTCAACCACTCTCACAGGGTTGGTCCACAGACTCTTGGGTCTCAGTGTTATAATTATTTTAGGGCAGGTGAAAAGTTGACGGATGTGGTAGAGTGGGCATGAAAGTTAGGGATGAGATTTTGTTGAGGTATGTGAGGATGAAGGATAATTTTTTTATCTGAGTTGGACGAAGGTGCCTTGTGTGTGGTGATTCAGGGTGGTTTTTGAGTCGTGTATAGGTGGGGCTTGTTTGTTGAAGATTTTGTTGTGAGAGGTTGATATGTAGTGATGAACTATTTTTGTGTGTATTGTTTTTATGTTGTTTTTTATTTGTGTGTGAGAGGTGTTTTGAGTGGTGGATATGTTTATGGTGTAGGCATGGAGTTTGAAGTGGAAGAGTTTTGGTTTTTGAGTGGAGGTGTTGGCGTCTTGTGTACAGTTGCTGAATTTTCTCAGGGCTGCGTTTTGTTTTTTTGTAGTTTGTTGAGGGAGGTGTATGAGATGATAGGTGACCAAATGGTGTTGGTGTATTCAATAATGGGGAGAAGTATGGGGTGATGAGAGTTTTTTTGCTTTTGCTCCAGTGTGTTGATAGGAGTTTTATAAGCTTGAGTGATTTCTGGGGTTTTGTGATGGTGTTTGTGTGGGTGGAGAAGGTTAATTTGGGGTCAAATGTTAGACCAAGGATGGTAGGGTTGATGGTGGTGTGAATGGGGGTGTTGTCGATGTGGATGTTCAGTGGTTTGTTAGATTCTGAGAAATTTGGTGTCATGAGTGTAATTGTGGATTTGGAGGTTGTTAGTGTGAGCTCATGTGAATCTCGTTTAGATATGGGAGAAGGTTTTGGATGGCTGTGTTGGTGTTGGGGTTAAATGAGTTTATGGTGATGTCGTCTGCGTAAGTGATGAGGTTGATTGAGTTGCTCTTGAAAAGGGAATGTCTGAAATATATGTTAAATAGTGTAGGATTATATGATTTGAGTTGAGTAGAAGTGAAGTTATGAGTTGGCCTCTGTGGTCTGTGTTAGGAGAGTGCCATGATTGAGAGTGAGCATTGGAATCACCTTTAATTATTGAGCTGGGAAGATGTTTGAGAGGGATGAAGAGGTTGATGTGTTATCCATGTTATTGATGTTAGGTGTATTTTTATACTTTAGAGTTCTATATTGTTGGTGGTTAGGTTTGTGTGGGTGGGTATTTGTGAATAGGTTATATTGTTATGATGTAGATTAGATCTTCGCCTTTTTGATTTTAAGGTCTGTCTAACCTGAGTTGAGAAGTTGGGAATGTGTGGGGTTTTGAGTTTGTTGTTGAGGTTGGTTTCTTAGTGTGATGATGAGTTTTTTGTGTTTGTTATTAAGTGGACCAGTTTTGTGGTTTTCTTGGTGATTGAGTGGTTGTTTAGCTGCAATATGTCAATGTTGTTTATAGAGGTTGTGGGGAGTGAGTGTAGGGGGATTGTTTGGTTTGGGTGATTTGTTTAGTTTGATGATGTGTTGAGGGAGGGGAGATTATTTGAGTTGGGTTGGGTGTGACATTTCAATCAGGCTGAGGAGGTTTAGAGTTTGATGTGTGAGAATTTGAGGTGAATCCAGTGAGGGGTGAAATGATTGCATTGAATGGAGGTTTGATACAAGATGATTTTGTGGGTGCAAGATGCACAATACCACGTGGAACTGGAGTTGCTTTCTACTTCTCTTGAGAGAAATAGCTGAGTTTTTTTCCACTAGTCTAGTTTTAGATGGGAGCAGGCCACAAAAATGGCCTGATTTGAGGTCGTCTTCTTGTTGGATGAAGGAGAAAACAAGGGGTTCTGAAGCAGATTTGGTTTCTTTGAGAGAACACATCTCGACTATGCATATGCCTGCTTCTCTCGAGACAAGATTTTGGGATCTAATTTTTCAGTTTGGAAAAGAAAAGAAAAAGCTTCTCAAATGCTTTCTTGGCACTATATAAATGAACATTGTCATTCTTATAAATCTTTGATGACAGAAACGGTATCAATTGTTATGCATCTTTCTAATCAATATTGGAATCCTTTGTTGAATCAAAGTAGTCATCAACCTTTTTAAGCTTTGTTTGGTTTCTATTTTGTTTTTCTGAATGCAATTAATAAATACAGTTTCATTTGTGTTTATGTTAATTTTCTGACATTTAAAATGTCTAAGCAATGTTACCAGCTAGCAAGTAGTCATTAAATGTTTAATAGAATATTTTGTTTTTTCTTAGTGTCAAGTATTTATTTTGTTTGACTGTGGGACCTACTGACGAAAAACAATCACATGTGAAAATAATTTGTCATTCTAGTATACTAACTTATTTCTAGCTACATTCATGGTATGTAATATATGTAATTTTGCGTTATACGGTAGTTTATTTTTTAATGCTGTGAATGTTATTTTTAGTATTTAAGTCAAAAGGAGAGGTGTTATATGTTGAATTGAGATTAAATTACTATAAGCTTCCTATTTGTTTGCATTTTTTAACATTCAAAGATGGTTTCTTCTCTCATTAACTTCAACTTTGATGATGAGGTGTGAATCTCAAGAGAAATGAGTAGATTCATATCAGACTGGGATTTCACTTCACACATATTTGTGTTTATAATTCTAAAGAAATTGAATAATAAATTTTTAAAAGCATTTTATCATTTATGGCATAAATATTAAACTAGATAATTCTTTGATTAAGGTATCAAGAAATGGCTCAAAGAAAGAAAATGAAAAACAGAAAAGAGAAGGATCAAGTAATCACGTCTGACAAGGTTCCTGATTATATCGGAAATAAAGACATGGACCACATTTTGAAGTACATAAATAATGAAAAGCCAGATTCAAAAACTTTCAACGAAACCAAAGATAAAGGTAAAAAATCCAAAAAGAAAGTTGCAATTCCTGTTGCTAGTACTTTAGGCAGCAAAAACTGTTGCAAACCTTGTAGTCTCACAGATAAAAACTTTCATGATAATAAAAATAAATCAATTACTGTTGAAAAAAATGAAGATAAAGTTATGAATATTAGAGATGAAAAAGAGCTAATTTTGACCGATCTTTGTTCAAAAGAAACTTCAAACTTAGGGATTAACAAAAAGGTTTCGTCAGAAGATACCAAGACCTTTGAGAAAGTCATTGAGAGGAAAACTAAAATGGATTCTCATGAACCTCCTAAGATTATGACATCTCCTCTAACGAATGGTGTCGAATCTATAAATAGTCTTGATCATATAGATAAGTTTTCAAACTTTCCTCTCACTTTTAAGAAAGACAGCTCAAAAACAAAGGAATTGGTGCAAAAAAATTTTGTATTGAATGAGTGTGACATGGGGTTTGAAGGGCATGTATCAAAGGCAAGCAACTTTTCCATTGTAACTAAACGAAAAAAAGTCAAATCTAAACATCAGCAAAACACTAAAACTCAGGAAAGCCCTGATAATGATAGACTTTTTGTTAAAAACAAATTACCAACTCCACTAGCTAAGCCATCATCAGCCAATTCTGCAAAAAGTTCATCTAGACATATGGATAACAACACAAAGATAGCCACTGGGGTTCCTGCCAAGCCATGTAATTCATTCACTCGACCTGTTTCATCTCCACAATTGCAAACTTCTTTCATGAATTTAACTCAAGAAAAATTTAATTTAACAAAATCTACATTTGCGTCACCAACTGATGATTCTAATGCAATGCATGCCACTACCACTTTAACTTCACCAACTTCCACTGTATCTTCTACAACATTAACAACCATTTCGAACCATCACTTTGAGAACTCCATAAGTTTCAATGTAGACTCTGAAGCTAAATCATCAACTGTTTCAACAAAATTCACCAAAAAACTAAATCCTGTAACTAATAAGCAAAATTTGAGTACTTCACAAGCTTTCTTTCTCGATACCAAAAATCTTGATAAAACATTAAATAATGATATTGATTTCATGTTTGGTTACGATGGGGATGTTAAAGCAACTAACGCTACAAAATTTACGCCAGCTTCAAAAGATTGCAGTAATATTGATTTGAATAAAAAAATTTATATCGAAGAACCACAAAAAGAAAATGTTAATAAAAGTGGAAACCACAATGCACTCTTGTTTGTAAATAAATCAATTGTAAATATGACAAGTAACCATGATGTGACTTCTACAACATCTATTGACCAACCCAAAGTACCTCACAACAATGCCACACCAAGCAACCAAGAAGGCTTCAATGATACCACACAGTCCAAGCAACAACTTTGTCCATTAGAACAACCAACACCGCTTCACAACATATCCTTCACAAATCACTCCACACAGCCACCAATCATTTACCCACAGTTGTACCTTTCTGTGAATATGCCATTGATGAAGGTATCAACAAGTGGGAGTTTAATTGCCACTCAAAACACTGCACAAAAATCTAATCCATCCGTTCAAAACAACCACCAACACCACCCCTTTAATGCCCATCCATCCCCCAACAAATCATTGTATGATTCTACGAACTATATAGCTTCAGCACAAAATCTTACTTACACAACTAGCTTTTCAACTACCAAACCCCTTTCAAAATCCTTATCTCCCGTTTCTTTTGAGTCCTCTGAGAACACATTACAGAAGCAATGGGACAGACCTCAACAAAACCAGTTCAATCTACACAAGGCTCAAATATATCTTGACACAAGTTAGTCACAAGTTTCAAACCACATCCATTGTCGAAAATCATATATTAACTTGTATTTTTATTAATGTCATTGTGATTAAAAACTTATATATGCATAGAATTTGAGATTTTCACACACCAATTATACTTGTAGTCTTTAAAGAAGTTCTGAACAGCAAAGGTCAGTGTATATTCCCAAAAATTTTTACAAAATAATTTGCTTGATTCATACACATCTATATGATTTTATTGGTTTATTTTCAATTTCAGATTTTAAAATTTACCCTTCAACCGGTTGAAATACATGGGTGCCACTCATTATGGTTATGAGACTTGTAAGTTATATGGGTTTTCATGCCAGTATGCGTTTTGTTTCAGATCTTTGTCTTTAGTGGAATATTTGCACTAGAACAAAGAGCAAGCATTATAAGTTGTAAAATCATTTATGGTTATTTAGGTGCTAAGTATCAATACATATGTATATATAACGGGGAAAACAACCGTGTAAAAAAGTTAATTTTTTTATCATATTCCAAAAAAAAATTATCTTTGCTTCTATCCATTTAATATTGAAACTTCCTAGAAGTTTTTGTTATATTGAAATATTTGTTCAAGTCCAGCCTTATCATAAGTTTCGAAATTCATGGTTATATGGTCTCAATGTAAGGTGGCTTATGTGAATCTTGTAGCACAGCACACTAGAGCAGGGGTGGAAGCACTCTGTCATTCCATTTTTTTTAACCACGTATTCATAATCGCCGTCAAATATCTCATTATGCATAAAATCACATCATATAACACCTATATCGATTAAATCTCATATTCGTTCATCGAGGTCATTTGTAGGGATCTTTTTATTGGGTTATGGAATAATGACATGGACCCATATTTGGCTTGTTCCATCGCCAAATATTTTTTCGATTCCACCAAAATCATTATTTGAAATCTTATTGGGGATATAATATTAGTAGCATGCCATAATTAAGGGGAGAAATTGTGTGATAATACTACCAATCTGTTTGCAATTTCTCTCAAACGTCTTAACTTCGTTCCGATGACATAATGGTTCAATAAGATATCATTAAATTTGTATAACTGCTACATTTTTGAGTAATGCATATGAGGTATTATGTGGTTTCTAAACATGAGGGGCTGACAGAGAATGCTTCAGTTCTGCTGCTCTGAGTCATTTGCTGTGTATGTCGAATAGGATCACAAAAATGCATGCAAATAATAGACATACAATTTTTCAATTAAATCAAAATATGTCCGTTGTATCTTAGAAAGTATATGTAACATTAGTAATTTAGGAAATGGTGATTTGAGAGATGATTACAAGTAATAATTTGTATTATAAGTCGTCAAAACAACTGCCACAAGATCATCGTCACCACCCGCTTTTTTCGCTTGTTGTAACACGTTCACTTGCAAGAGTCACTTTGTTGGCTTGCAATTACCTTTCATAATGTCTATTATAATTTATTCTCGTAATTTCGTTATGTGACATTTCATTCAATTGCCACCTTGAATGTTCATTAATATTTTGAAAATTAAGCACACTAACCGCTCTTTGAGGCGGTTTTGTACTTTTTAGGCAAAAATTTGATTAATTTTTAAATAAGAAAATTTTATGTTGAAGAGTTTCACATTTCATTTCGATTACTGCTTCTGATCTTCAAAAAGTATCAATCAAATTATCATTCCTCGCTTGCTTTTTATTTATTACAACGAAATTTTAATTTAATTTCTATTTCGGCACACAACATTCTGTTAGTGAAATTACCTATGTACCCCGTGTGCTTCTATTTTGTATCTAAGCTTTCAAGTTCTTTGAGTTGTAATAATCCAAAATTTTTTTTTTTTTCGATAATATATATGCATTCTGTTAGATTCATTTTCATTTCAAAACTGAAGTTCGATCTGAATTAATGGTTATAATGCATTATGTAACACATTGTTTATTGTGTTTTTAAACTATCCCAGGCTTGCTGAAGCTGTGTGACCATTTTAAGGATTTGTAGTGCTGGGTGATATATGCCTGTGAATTCGTATGCATGTGATGTGCTTCAATGGTACCAACTGATGGTGCCAGAGCCATATGTATACATTCACTTCCAAATTTTTCCATCATTATATTTTCTTGAAAATTCAAACTCAACTTTTCATTAATATATGCTTACAGTAAATTGAGTAAAATTTTATGCAAATTTTTATTCATTTTTGAATAGAATTTTTATTGATTATAATTCAAAACTTTAAATTTTATGAATTGTAAGCAGCTCACCCACGGTCGCAACAACGCTTTGAGTTTTCGATTAAAACTTCTGTAATTAGTATTTGAAGCTTGTCTTTAATTTTGATATATTTTCATTTGGCCTGAAAACGATTGAATAATAACTTTTTGTGCTTATGTTTAAATATACCGAATCCCTTGAATGAAACTTATTTCTAAAAAGATGATATGAATATTGTTGGTCACTAGCATGCATGTGTGCGCATCATTGATGTTACACATTATATACAATATGTTTCATAGCCTTCTAAACTTTCTTTGCTTTTTATTCAGCTTTTAGTAATTGTTAATTATGCTTTTTATTATCCATCCTCTACAACGTTGAAATATCATAAACTTCCAAGTTATTATTTTCATCACTTTTCATGGATACTTATCATTAAGCGTATATTAATTAAATAAGTTACATATGAACCAAACTAATTTAAATATATTATAAAGACCAGCTGATTTCGAAATTTTTCACCTTTCAAAGGTTTATGTGCTTATATCAAGTGACATCAATTATTATCAAAAGTATTCATTTCATTGCTTTTAGTTTCCCATCATAGTTTCTCCTAGCTTATTTTGACTTAAACCCATTTTTTATTAATAATTATAAAAAAGGAAAAAGTAACACTTTGAAGTTTAATTGGTAATGCTGTTGAATGCTATGAAGATTTGAAATGGAAAATAAAGTTTTTCAGAATCGTTCATTAATTTCAACAATGTGTATTTAAGGCTTTAAAACCAGCTTTTGTGTGTTTTATGTAGAGTATAAGATGTTTCCACAAGTTTAAATTATTTGAGTCGTTAGTCCATACCCATTTTTTCAGTAAATGAAGTTCAACAAAGTTAGGACTGAATTCTTTTGTCTTAGGTTGTTATAATAATAATAATGTAAACAACTTATATAGCGCCTCTCACGCATCGCTTAAAAGCCCTCTGGTATGAACTAAAAGAAATGAGTTTTCATTTTTTTTTGAAAAATAGAATAGAAAGAAAATTGGAGGTTCAGAGAAAAAAATAGCAGTTTTAGCGTAAGCATGAGAGGGAGAGATGAAGAGCAGGTAGAGGACCGTGAACCAGCACTTTTAGAAGGAAGTAAGGATTAGAAAGATAAGAAGGTAAATAAGAGAGAGATTTTATGCATGAGAAAACAAGTTTTGAAGGAAGAGATAGCCAGTGAAGATCAATAAAAGATGGAAAAATAAAAGAAAGTTTAGGAGTATGAGGAATCAGGCGTGCAGCAGAGTTGAAAGCTTTGGTAAGAGGGAAAATTAAAGTATAGAGTTGCAATAATCAAGATGAGAGAGAACAAGAGGCATCATCGAGGTAAGAAGAAATCTTTCTGATGTGACGTAGATGGTAAAAACAAAAAGAAGGAACAGAAAGAATTTGAGGTTTAAAAGAAAGGGAAGAATCAAAAAGAAAACCAAGACTTCGAACAATAGAGGAGGGATGAATAGTATGGTCAGAGGAGATCGTAATGGGAGGAGAGAGAAGGTGAGAGATTTGGACTAAAAGATGGATAAAGTTGAATTTAGAAGAATTCAGTTTGAGATGCATGGAGTCACTACATGAAAGAATAAATTTAGGACAAAGGCTTAGTCTTTCAAAAGTAGAAGAATTGGAAAAAAGAAGGAAAGAAGAAAAAATTTAGATATTATCAACATAGAGCTGACTTTGGAAAAAGAAAGATTCAATAAGACAAGGGAGATGAGAGGTATAAGAAATAAAAAGAAGAGGTCCGAAGACAGATCCCTGGAGAACACCAAAAGGAGCAGACAGAAGAAAAGAGTTTTCAATAGAAATAGTGGAAGAACGATTAGAGAGATAGGAGGTAAGCCGAAAAAGGGAGAAGCCAAAAATAGCAAAAGAAAAGTTGAGATGTTGAAGTAAAAGTGAGTGATCAAAAGTATCAAAAACAGAAGAGAAGTCAATAAAAACGAAAAGGGAAAGCTTTTTAGAGTCGAAAACTAAAAGAGCATCATTAGAGATTCCTGAAAAGCAAGTTTCAGTAGAGTGAAAAGGTCGAAAGCCAGATTGAGTGAGGGAAAGAAGATTGTTAGAAAAAAGAAAGTTTAAAAGATGAATAGCTTTTTAAAGAATTTTGGAGAGAAAAGAAAGGTTAGAAATGGGACGGTAGTTGGAGATGATAGAAGGATCGAGAAAAGGTTTTTTCAGTATTGGAGAAACGATAAATGATTTAAAAGGAGTGGGAAATTTAGAAGTAGCTAGAGAAAGATTTATATTTGAATGAAAGAAGGAGGAAAGATCATTAAAAATTTTGAAAGAAATCAGGTCGAGGTAACAGAAAGATGAAGATACAGATTTGCTGATGGTGATGAGATGTGTGAAAGTGATGGTTGAGAAGTGAGAGAGAGAAAGAGAAGAAGGAGAAGAAGCTGGAGAAGTGTGAAATGATGAGTTATTGGTTCTAATGGAAAAAATCTTGTTGGGGGAAAAATTATGGAAATCTTGAGAAGAAAATAGAAGAGAAGGGGATTTTTAGAAAAGAATATGATTAAGATTTTTTCAACGAGATGAAAAATAAGAAGTTGATAAAAGAAATAAGAAAATTGGAGTGTTTGGAGTAGAAAAAAGAGCGATAGGTAAAAAAGCCAAAGATCATGAGAGAAAGAAGAGGGAGAAGAACGATAAGAACGTTCAAGTTTGCACAAAGTACGTTTGAATGTGATGCATTCACTACCAAACCAAGGAACTTTGAAAGAGGAAAAACGATAAGTAAAAAATTAAATGGGAAGAACCACGTTCAAAGTATTGGTGAAAAGGGAGTCTGGAGCAAAAACAAAGTCGTCAACATCAGACAATGGAGAAGAGTCAAAAAAAGAAGCAGAGAAAAGTTTGATGAAAAGGTTTTTATTAAGTTGATACCAAAAGCGAGTAAATACCTTGGCAGTGGAAAAGAGTTTAATGGAGTTGGTAGAGAAGTAAGATTGAATAAGATGGTGGTCAAAGAAGAAGACTGGGTGAGTTCGAATACTAATAGGTTTAATAAAGGACAATGTGATGAAAAGACCAATGGTGTTGCCAGAGGAATGAGAGGGAAAAAGACAATGTTGGGAAAGGTTAAAAAGTTCAAGAAGTTCAAGAAATTTTTCAGAGCAGAAATTATTTTTGTTATTAAATTTTATGTTAAAGTCACCTATAAAATAAAATAAAAAGAAAGAGTATATAGAAATTCAAGTAAGGCAGAGAAGTCATTTATGAAGGAAAAGAGAGAAGCAGAAGAAGGTCGATAAATGACAGCAATAACTAGGATGAAAGTAACATATTTAAAATTTGAAACCAGAATGAGTAAAAGACAAAGTAGATTTATAAAAAAAAGATTCTTCCGTAGCTGGAAAAAGAAGTAGAAAGAGGATTTTGAAAAGCATGAGAAAGTTCAAGGAGGACAAGTGGAGATAAGAGAAGTAGAAGACCCGGATTCATGCAAGGTCTCCCTAAAAGCTAGAAAGTCAAAGTTGGAGCCAGAGAAGAGATTAAAAACATGTATAGATTTGTTATCAAGAGATCTTATGTTAAGAAAGGAGATATTAAGGGGTATATAAAGTTCAAAAGAGTTATGAGATGAGTTGGAAGATTTAGAATTGAGATGAGAAGATTTAGATTTAGGTGAAAAGAGGATATAAGAGATCAGTAAGAGAACCTAGAGCTGGAAAAAGAAGTAGTGTATGATGAAATGCTATTGAGAATTGATGAAGATCTACAAAAGTTAAGATCGAAGAAAAAAAACGCGCCGCCTAAGGATCCAAGAAAGAGGAGAAGAGAATTTGAAAAAAATTTGAAAAGTAGAAAAACATTAAAAAGGGCATAGATTTAGAATTTATACGATAAACAAAAAAAAAGAAAGAAAAAATAAAATTAAAAAAAACAATGACTCAATAAACTAATGAGAATAGAATATTGAAAAAAAACCTTTAGAAGGAGAAAAAGCAGTTCATAGCAATAAAAAGCGAAAGAATGGCTTCTAAAAGTGCCCCAAAGGTGGAGTTTGGTCAATTAATTGAACTTTAGCAGAATAATTTTTCTGAAGATCAAGCTATATCTAAATTGGCATCAGCAAACAAAAATCTGGCTAAACTACTACCCATTGTTCGAGATTTTCACCCGTCAAGTAAACATCGGACTTGACTCTACTTAACTTCGGTGATTGAACAAAAGACGGTGTTTTCTTTGAAAGACTTTTATAGAATTTTGTAGAGTTTATTGGTTTTTTCTATAATTTCGAAGACAAATTCCAAAGCTTTTTCCTTAAAAAGCTTCATAAACTTGAATTTTTTAAAAGTCTCATATTTTTTAATCATAAAAACACTACAATCTTTGAATGTTTCATTTTGACGAAGCTTTTCACAAACCTTTATATTTATTAATCTCAATCTTCAACTATAAAAATCAATTTTTTCAAAGTTTGAAGCATCATTGAAGCTTGGTTTTTGAAGTTTCAGACAATTAAAATTTTGTTTTGGCGAAATAACTATAACGTTTTTCTTTAATATCATCAGATGCACTCACAAAAATTTTTTACCCTCAAATAAATTTTTTTTTCAAGTTTATGTTATATAATTAAAAAATAAAGGAATTTCATTCAAGTCAGACGAAGGAAATTTTGTGATAAAAATATTATCACAAAGTTATTACTTGAAAGGTATCGAAAAGATATAAAGTTGAAATATAAATTGAGAAATTTTTGCTCACCTTTTAAATAATAGTTTCTTTTAAAAATTTTGATTGTTATAAATGGTTTTTTTCATTAATCAATATGACCTTTACAGTCAGATGAGCTTTTGATATTTTTAAGTTTAAGAATCTTTAAAACCTTTATTCATAGAGATGTAGATGTTATTTTAAAAATAATTTGATATTATTGGAAAATTTATCTATGATATCTTATTCAAACAAGTTTTGTAAACTTAGTAGAATCTTCTAAGCAATTTATCACCATTGATATATCATTATCTCTAATCAATACAACCAAAATAACTTTTCAACAACTTTTAATTTTTCAAATAAAAGATGATTTCTCAATCAACTTTTATTTTTGAAACTGTCCATCATTTAAAACATTGAAAATTTGAGAAATTTTGAAATTCTTTTGAGTTCTGTTTGTTTGATATATACATCAGAATGAGTGAAGTTAAAAGTGTTTTAAAATTTTTGATTTTGACTGTTTTTCTCATAGTTGTCTCTTTAGATGTATCTTCTTGCCTACTCAATTACCTGGAACGGAGTATTATATGCAAAATCCCATGGAAGTTTCAAAAACATGACATACCTTCAACAACTGAAGATGAGCATTTTTTCTCTTCCACGAGTTCTAGTACCAAAGCTATTTCAACATTGAAGTAGTAACACATATTTAAATAAAAATAGTATTTTTCAGAAAAAAATCATTTTTAATTTTAACTGAAAAGCTTAATCAATAAAACTTAAAAATTAGATAGAAAACATAGACTGAACTATTTCGTACCTCACATAAACCTCTTTCAAACAAATAGTGCAAGATCAAACAAGGTGAAGAAACGAATGGAATATCTATGCTTGAATGACACTCAAAGACACGACCTACACCAGGGGTTTATAAAAATGAAACAAAACAACAAGGATGGACTCAATGAATATGATACTTTTGTTCTTTACCATGACTATGATAGATCTCCTACAGCCCATCATGGGCCCAGTTTCATCTTGTGGCACCGCTTTTATCTTCTCATGTTTGTTATTTTTTACTCATTTAAAAGTTATTTCAAATTTTAAGAAACTTTAGCATATAAACTATGGAAAAATATTTTGTAGTAATTTCAATTTGTTAAAGTACGAACATCGAATTTTCAAAAGATCTTTCTCAAGCTCATACGTATTATGACATATAGATTTAAGCTTTATTTTTTCCTATCATATTTAACTATTTTTGCAGAATATTATAAATTACAAAAGATCCACTTATTTATTGAAATTTCTCCGTTTTGCGAATTTTGAAGTTTCAAAATTTTTCAACTCGGAAAACAAGTTTGAATTCATTAGCAAAGTAGATAACAAAATTGTTTCAAGGATGGAGTCAGTGTTGCAAAGTCACCACCACTCCAATATGCTGCCACTGTGGGACAACAGACTGCTATCAAGGTTCTTAGCTTGAACTTTTTGTGCATTTACTTTTTGTGGCAATTGTTCACCTTATTTAAACATGATTGTAAAGCTGAACATTTTTTAAAGAGCGTTTGCGTTGTATTTTTAAAAGTTAAAAAATTTTTTATTATAGTTTTTAAAAGTAAAGTATACAGTTGATGAAAATTTCTGTTTTATTACACTGCTTTTGATATAAAAGTAGTTTTAATTCACAAATTTTTTGTAATAAACGAATTAGAGCACTGTAAAAATAATTTTTTTAAGCCTCTAAAAAAATAATGAATGACCTAAATGCTCTTACCTATTTTTCTTGCCATAGATGTAAATTCACGAGATATAGAAACCATCAAATAATTTGTGGATCCCAAGTGGGAAATAAGTTGAGATCGCCTTGGAACGGTAGTAGAAATGAAGTTATAATTCCTGGTCTAGACAGTAATAGCTTTTGAAATCATAGAAAAATCATAGAAATGAAAAACATACTGCTTTAGAAGTCAAAAAATCATAAAGATATAAGAAGAAATATGTATTTTTCAAAGCACAAACTCATGAACCTTGGGAGCTGAAAACTTTAGAGAGAAACTAACTATATTCCCATCAATGCATACCGTAATACGCAGTTTTATGAAGCTATGAATATGTTTTTTGAATGTTCTTTTATAACATATTTTTCACCTATCTCGGTTTTTTGGGCAACTCTTGTAGAGATGGTTTTGAGTTTCCTTCTTTCTCTCCTATTGAATTAGTTTCCGTATTTTTTCATTCTTAAACGAAATAATATTCAATACATCGTACTTCTAGAAAAAAGCAAAAAAATTTTTCGAAAATTCAAACAAAATCAACAAAAATGGGTATGCACTCCAAAAGGAGTGTCGAAGAAGTTCTAAATCACGTCAGCTTTCAACCACAAAGCATTTTTCACTGCTCACCAAAAGTAACTCAAAGCTACAAGTTTCTTTCGGTACTCACTCCAAGGAGTTTTGGAAGAGTCTTTGAAAGTTGGCACTGAACAACATCATCAACAACAACCGTACTCACAAAATATGAAGAGGGAACATTCAAACTCCAGCTTATGTTTTAATAAGTAGAAGCAAAATAGGGAAAAAATAGGACCTAAAGTATTGAAAATAGACTTCAACATACTTTGGCAAATTTGATTGAATTCTTTAAGTAATTTGAATTTTTGATAACTTATATTATAGATTGGAAACAATTTAACAATCAGTTCGTTACTTAAAGATCAGGACCCAACCCGAGAGAATCTGTATATTTCAGCAGTGAACTCTTTGGAGAAGCTCATGGAGAAGTTTAATTTTTATTTCTATAACAATAACAAAGCGAAAGAAGTTGAACTCAAATATTGCTTTTTTAAAGAAAAAAAACTCAAGCTTATATTGTAGTTGAAAGAAGTAACAAACGCTACTTGGGCCATTTTTTAATAGGCCAAATAAAGCAGCAAAAGTAGAACATGACTTACATTATTTCAAACTGAACAACATCGTTCTTTTGAAATTCAGCAAAAAAAGTAAATAAATAAATACTTTGAACAGGTAACAACAGGGTTTGCTGCTTATTTCAAAACTCCAAACTCGTCATTTTGCCAAGAAATTTCAAAAACCTTGACGAGAGCTGTACCTTCTACAATGGATGGTCTTTTTGAAGAAACATTTGTCGAATACCTACACAGCCGATCTCTCTATCAGGTTAACTTTTGATTTGTTTGACTTATGAATAACACATTTTTTTACACCAGGACCTGTGCATCCCGTGGGACTCGACTTTCGAAGCAGTTCACGGCCTGATTCACGTGTTCGTTGGAGAGTTGATGGCTTATTTGGCTTGTGCTCCCAGTGACCCCCTGTTTTTTCTGCACCACACTTTTGTCGATTATTTGTATGAGAAGCATTTTAGAAAGATTCACCAACAGCAAAGCATGAACCTCACTTACCCGGACGTGCAGTAAGTTAGTTTGATTTGACGTTTCAAGTTGAATATTGTTTAGACCTTATATATTTTAAATATTTGGTCTGCAGAGAGTTTTTTATTTGTTGTTTTAAATATTCCCATTGACGTTTGAAGATTGGCTTCAGTAATCAATTTTGTTTTCAATAAACAAAAGTAAACTAAGGTAACTTATTAACTCATTCAAGGATTTTTTAACTGAAAGTGCCGTTATCTGTTGATGACATCTAGTAAATATTTAGAAGTTTTTAACTTTATAAATATTTTGCTTTTATCGTTAAAAATCAGTTTTATTACTTTTTTTATGTCATAGAGATATATGTAATCTAAACTGAAGCGATGCATTTATTATTTTGAGAATTTATTTACAAATACATTGTTCGTGGGAACCAACGGGATAAAACATCAATACAAACCAAACTTCATATATTAAATATGATAGTGTGAACAGAATATTGTTTCAAAAAAGTATGAAAGGCTTAAAAGACTGCATGTAATATACATTTCAATGGTTAAGCCCATTAAATAATAAAAACCATTTTGCTTAAAAATATTAAACAATAATTTCCAAAACTGTTAAATCACAAAACTAATACTATATATTTAAATGAAAACACTTTGGAGTTTATTTTATTCCACGGAGCTTTTTGTAAGATGAACTTAAATTATCAATTGGAGGTGCAAATAATTATATTTATGTTTGACTCGAAAAAGAAAAAAAAACTAATACTACTAATGAAACTCACCAGGGATGAAGACGATGACATAAAGAAGTACTCAGGCCATATCACGATGATGCCATTCGGAATCAAGCATGAAGAGATGTTGAACAGTGACTCATTTGTGCCGCAGTATGAAACCTCTCCAGGTGATGTTGAATGCAATGAGGATTCTGAGTGCTGTAGCAATAATAATGTTAAGTACGTCTGGTGCAACAAAAAAACTAAAAAGTGTGCAGCAAAAGTGCAGCAGGGTGGTGCGGTTAAAGAGGGCTTTCCAGCATCAGCGTGTTATTGCATGGAGGGAAATGTGCCGTTCATTGAGAATCTGAAATGCGCCTGTAAACCCCCTATATAGTTTTAGGAAGAATGAATTAAGGCACACAAGTTTTTGCTGTTAAAATCAGTTTGATTTATGCAATTATAAAAAAATTAAATTCAATTAAATAAAAATTGAATGAAAAATTTCAAAATGCAAATTTTATTTGTGTAAAGAGGATGAGCAAAATTGACCCAAATCTTAGCTATTTATGAAAGTTTGATAATGCGTTTTTCGAAAGAACAAATTTGTCTATTTCTTCATCATGCTTTTTCATTCATTTCAATATCAATGCATTTTGACATTAATGAAAATTTATTTGTAATTTAAATTATCAGTTTTTTTTTGAAATAATTGAATTTTAGTCAAGTTATAAATAAGAATGGATAATCAAACTTAAACCAACAATGCACCATCATTGTGGCGTTGAGTAGACCTTTTATTTCAAGCAAATAAACAGGGTTTGATAAATTCAAGAACGATATAGTGATTCAGCTTTTCGATACAATGCATTAGTGGTCTACTGTCTTACAATGGTTACACAGTTTTTCCAGTGTTACAAACTTTTCCATAAAAAATGAAAATGGCATATGATTTGTGAGACCATATAACATTTTCATGTCATCATCTCAACATCACGTCGACTGCAGTCGAACTTCTATGGTTTTGTTCATGGCACTTGCCTTGTAGAAGCTACAATTCTTGTAGTTACTCACCACCTCGAAAACATAGTTTATTTTTATCGCGGAATTTATCTTTCTAGGTAAATTTTAATGAACTCTGTTTAATTTTTTTCTACTTCACGGCAAACGAAATTCTCAGAACTTAACTTTCTTCCTTTTATGTAGCCATATGGTCTTTATCAACAGAGATTTCCATTTAACAACCTTAATTGTCTATATTTAACTTTAAGTTCGCTTATGAAGTGCAGCAAACAAGTGATAGGCTTTAATTTTTACAGTTTAGTTTGACGATAAAAACAATTTTTGAAGAGCACCTGAAGAGACAAACGCATTTTTATTAGAACCTCCAAGCGCCCATGCTGTGACAATAACAAGAAGCAAATAATTATAATGAAATTAACATTTGGCGATTAAAACAAACATTGCAAAAACAATGATATAATATTTTTAGAGCGCATTGATGAAATAGGAATAATGAAAAGCGATATTATGAGGAATATAATGATACCATTTGAAATGAGAATGGAACAACATAATAATATATAAGAAATGCAAAGCACACAACATTTTAATGGAATAAGTAAAAAATGATAACCAAACATATGGGAATTATAAAAACATTAAATAAGCAATTAGAATGAAAAAGGACACAACCAATGATAAAATTTGAAGGAGCAACTTCAGAATAATAAACCAGTATTTAAAAATCCTTCAAATAATCGCAAAAAAGCACCCACAAAATAATACATAAAATTAATGGATTTTAGAAATATAAGATGAAGAATAATATAAATTATGTCATTTATGAAAACCTCAATATTTAAGATTGAACGAATACAATGAAACACAGAAACTATAACAGTTCAAATAATAAGAGTGGTAATGAAAGGTTAGACTAAAAACCCCATAAAGACTATGGTATTTAGTGGTGAAAATGATATAATAATAATAATAATAATAATAAAGATAAAAATAATAATAATAAAGAAAATGATTTTTAAATGATGATGGCGATAAGGTGGCAAGTTCAAGTAGAGGCAGATGAATATCATGAAGAGGTTGTGTTGTTGTAATAATAATAATAATAATAATAATAATAATAATAATAATAATAATAATAATAATAATCTTTTAGAGACATCGTAGGTATCTTGTATTTTATAATTTTCATTTTTACTCTTCACAAAATGAGGTTTTTTAAAGATACTTTTATTATAAAGAAACTAAAATTTCAGAAAAATTCAACTTTGTTATAATTCATTAGTTTCTTGATAATAAAAGTATCTTTAAAACCCTCATTTTTTTGAATAAAAACAAAAATAATAATAAGTGAAGTTCAAACAATGTTACTATAAACTATTGATACTTAAACAATGAAATATTAATATTTAGCCATATTGTAAACTTATAGAACTTAACTGATTAACAATAGTAGAACTGAGTGGAGAATATTTTATGAAGAATCATAAATCATAATGAGTTCAATAATAATAACGAACAGAAGAATAATGAGATTACTGAATCAAATTAGATAATGATAATTCAGGTTCAAACTGACGAAATTTTGTATGCATTTCATACTCATAAGAATTGAAAGATTAAAGTTTATAAACTACTTAGCATGAATTAGTATAGTTTCGCAAACATTGCCTTATAAAAAATAAGCTTTTCATAAATATATTTGAAACTGTGTCAATTTTTGATTCGCAACTTCTGTTAAGAATAAATATAAAATCTAGTAAACCATCTGCACTTTCTTAATACTGATATTGGATTTCGATTGGAAGTATAACTGATATTAACATGCAAGTCATACCAGAATTCACTGAATAATAATAGTAATGCACAACTTAATAAAACTAAATTTTCTGAAGCTTTCAACTACCTTGAAAATTAATAATACCGATACATAATCCTATTTGTAAAGTATAAAAAAGCATGAAAAAATAATAATAGCAATCACAACTGCACTGAGCAAAAGAACAGACTTCATTGCACATAATAATATTGAATCACTTGCAGTGAGGTACTTTCCCATAACCTTCAGTAAAATAAATAAAATAACAATAATAAGAAAAAAATAACATAAACTTAATTGACGTAATAGGTTTTGCAAATAGAGTGGATCCAGTCTCCTTCAGTATATTGAAGATCAAACCAATTTGGTATCATTATCATCAGGTGATAGAATGATAACTCCTCTGATGCTTCAAAGCCTTGTAAGGGTCAAATGCATAGACGCGCTAACACCTCAGTATGTCCCAGGAGCGTGTGTTCATCCATGCATGTAGCTCATTACATCAACAATCGTTCCCACACTTGCATGGGTTGAACAAGAAATAGATGATACACCTGCTGCTTACTCAACACATGAGCACAGTTCATGCTCCCATCAGATGCCACGACGGCTGTTTATGAAGGGTGTAGTGGAAAGAGGAGTTGGAGAAGAGATTGTTAATACTATTGTGAATACTAAAAGTCCTATTATAATAATGTTGGCACAACACAAACAATATCACACTAATATCAAATTAGTGCATTTAAGTGTGTTGTGTATTTTTCTATGTATAGAATAAAATGACAATAATAATGATGACCACACTAATAATATTTAAAAAATAATAATAATACATGCATTTCAATGTATATTAGTTTATGTATGCATAGAGAAAAATTAAGAGTAATATTTAAATAACAATGCGAATTATTGAAGTTCAAACTGTAAAAATTTCCACTCAACAAAATATATATAATTCATAATAATCAATGAGCCATGCTGAAAGTTCAAATGATTACATACTTCAACATTGGCTAAATTTCATCAAAAATACCAGAATATTATCTGAAAATATTCATCAATTTCATCAAAAATATAAATAATTCCATCAAAAATATGCAAGGCTGCATCGGTGGTCAGGAGCTTTCAACCAATCAAACGATCTCGTAATAATAACAAGAATAATAATAATGAGGATGTTTAATCAATGAGCAAGAATTGAAATGTTGAACGCTGTTTGAAATTTGAGTTGGCGGTTTGATGGAAACAAAAAAACTTAAATCAAATAACGATAATGAAGAAAGTGATGTTAAATAGTGATAAAAATATCATAAGTGATGAAAAGGTTGAATGGCAACGTAACATAATAGGCACAAGGACAAGCATTGTGGTGATGCTCCGATGAACTCAAAAATAAAAATAAGTTTCAATGGTGATAAAATTAAATAATATTTAAAAGTTGTAACAAATGAGATTTTAAAGATATTTATGAATAACTGATGTTTCAAAACACACACACACACACACACATACAAATTAATACTTGACGAATTATGCTGAAGGCTAAACGAACCTTTAAACACTTGAAGAGCAAAGAACAATTGACATCAAAAATATTTATAATTACTTTTTCAGCAACCGCTGGTGTGTATGATACAAGAACATACGTAATTAATGCAATGTATTTATGTAATTATACAAATAATACTACAAATACAACGTTAGAAGTAGTATTAATGAGAATATTAAATGTAATACTAGCGTAATATCAACCGTTATAACAATAACCAAATTAATACTAATGAAACATAACAATAATAATAAAACAATATTATAATTATGAGAGCATCATCTCACTTATGAAATTTTATTATTGTTTATGTAATTATTATTATTCATAATTTTGATACTATTATTGAGCAAAACGCTTTCAGAAGATGGTGGACCATTTTGGAGTTTGACCACGCCTACATGGCAGTCTGTTGCATCATTATAAGCCGAACCACCGTCATCATTATCACTATCCTTCCCATAAGGCATGCCGTCATCACCATTATGTTTATCGTTATTATCATCACAATGATTATGAAAACTGTGAAATTCTGTCGAGGCAACTGTGGTGTCATCGTCGTCGTCATCATCACCATCGCTATTATTAAAATCATCATTATCATAACTATCGTTGATCGTGTTAAGACTATTATTAATATCATCGTTGCAGTCACTTTCATTGTTATTATGGTCATTATTATCATTATGATTAAAGTCATCATTAGACTGATGTGAGGCATCGTTAGTGACGTCACCTAGATGAGGTTTCATGAAAAGATTTTGTGTGTTGAATGAATCGCCATTGTGAGCTTTGTGGCCACTTGGTGAAACATGAAATGCTTTGTATACATTATCTTCCACATTGGTATGTTCATGAGATCCATTAAATGAAGTGTTGTTTTTGTGATCAGCGAATTTCTCAATGCTCCTTCGTCGTGCATTCATGAAAAAGTTTGATACAGTGGACAACTTGAGGTTCAACTGTTGAGCTATGGTGATCTGGGGTGGTGTGGTTATGGATTGTGTGGGCAATGTAACGTGTGTGATGGCGTGGTTTTATGAATTTGTGTGCATAAACCATATTGTACAGTTGTGCATGACCCAATAGCAAGAGTTGACAGCAGTTGACGTAAATTATTGATACTACTCATGAAATAATTTATATAAGAAACTATTTATCTGAAAAAAATTTGCATAATGTGACAGCCTGAGCTAACACCTAATTTGAAATTATCACATTCCAGAACTGCCATTCCACACTTGGGCAGAAGGTATTCTTGTATGGTTGTCATTTGGCTTGACAGCTGATCTTGGTTGACAATAGCGCCACAAACTGCTGTTTTCAACCAAGATCATTTGCCATGCCAAATGGCAACAATACAAGAATACCTTCTACTTGAGTCTACTGGTGTGCATGCCATAGCAGTCTTTAATGATGGACACTTATTTAGATACAGTTTAATGTTGATGTCTAGAACGAAGATTGTGTAAGAATTTGGTCATATGAGGTGTATTTGTATGGCTGTGTACTGGTGCTATGTCTTTTGTAGCTTAGAGTGGTTTTAAAGAAGTGTGGCGGTGTTAGTTAGTGGATGTAAATTTATACTAAAATTTACAGCATAAAAAATAATTAGTACTGAATGGATTCAAATGTGTAAATAACATCATCATTATCTTTTCACATTTGCACGTCAGCATGGATTGGACAAAAATGGTCACCTGCACATCTCTGCTGGGCCGTCTGACCTCCTTGAAGATGGCATTGAGGGTCCTGCGTTGTATCTCAGTAAAGACCAGGCGAGGTTTCTTACAGGGTGAATTACGAGAACGACATGTGGTGATGGGCGATGATGAGTGAGGTGAACCATTGTGGGTTCTACGAGGTTTCTCACTTTCTGTTGGTTTAAGGTTTAATAAGCTATTTGAAAACCATGTATTTAAAGTTATGTCAAAATTTATAAAACCCTGAAATAATTTTTTTCAAAAATCCTGATAAACTGAAATAAATTATGAAGTGATTGGAAACTGAGGCATATGTTCAATGAAGATTAATCTTATTGTGAGCCCGAAACAACATTCCATAATGCTTCAGCAACACATTCTGACATACAAACTTTTAGCCCCAATATTTCTCATATTATTGCTAGATTTTCAACCTAACATTCAGCATCTTAAGCTGTCAATAGAACCAATTGCTATGTTGGTATGTAGATTTTTCATTAAATTTGTATTCCTTTTTTTTTAAAAAAAAAATTTTTTTATATGATATTCAACTACATCCAACTTGGCAAATAAAATTTTTAAGATATTTTCTCTCTTTTTAAAGATGACATTCTGAGATAAAAATAACTTACAAATTATTTTTGTCTGACTACACAAATGTTGCAAAAAAAAATTAAAAACCCTTTGACAAGAATTTTTCATTTTTATAAACTTCATCAAAAAATCTTCTATGCTTTCTTTAATCATTATTAACACTGTTGTTTCAATAATGCAAGTCACATTTACAAAAACTTCAAACATCCTCACTAGAGCTTTGAAGATTTTGTAAAAAGTTTGAAACAGTCAAAAATTTTCATATTTGTAGTCCCTTGAAACTTGATTATGTAGCAGCCCCCACAGTCATTTTCACACTAAAAGTCATCATTATTATCCCAAAATACATCCATAATATTGGTAATATTTTACAACAAATGATGAAAATATTTATTTTCATATGATAATTGAGCTCAACCCTTGTTGAAGGGAAACAGACTATTAGAAGAATTCAATTGAGTAACATAACAATAAAAAAAATATTTAACTTGAATAAACTTTCCTATTTGCTATATGGTTAGTATTTAAAAAAAATTGCAAAAAAATGATGCTAAAATTTATTTAGTAAGCTTGTATCATTTCACTAGGGGTTATTATAAAAACTAGAAATCAATTGTAAAAACCATTGCATACTGATTTGTTGGTCTGTCTTGAGCAATTGTAATCTTTGAGTCTCTGACTGTAAATCATTTGTAAAACAGTTACAATTCAATCAATAAACCTTTCTTATAAACACTTTATTTAAGAGATTGACAATTTAGATACCAAAGACAAAAAAAAATAATGAAAGCTTGAATATTATTTGAATTGTTTGCACTTTTGAAGAAGCAATAATATATTTAGATTTGAAGATCATAAAGTATTAAGTTAATTGGTATATTAGAAATGTTAGAATCAACAGTCAAAGAAAATGGTGTGAGATGGTTTGGTCATGTAATAAAGAAGGGTAATAAGAATGTATTGAAACTGCATTTAATTTTAAAATTTTGTAAAAGTGGGCCATAATTTATATGAAAGAACAAAATATGGTCAAAAATTTTTCAAGTTGGTCTAAAACATAAGTCTTTAATAGTGAGAAATGAAGAGAAGATTATGAAATTTGAAAAAAATTTCATTAATATAGTGAAGACAAAACTTGATTTAAAATCTTGATATTTATTAAAATTAAAAAAAATAAATACACAATAATTAATAATATTTATGAGATACTCAAAAATATAAAAATATTTGCATAAAGATATTTTATCAATAAAACATCACCTGATTAAGCCATTCTAACATACGTCTAAAAGTCTCTTTTCCTGCCTTAAGTTTATTCCATGGCTTGGGATTGCGAAGAAGATCACTCAATGTACCTTGACTTCGACCCAACACCCTCTCACTAAAAACTGCCTGAGGTATACCATATCGTCTAAGTTCAGAGGCAATCATTTTGGCTATTTCTTGAGTGCTGTAGAGTGTTTGATCAAAATGACTATTGTTGTCAGAAAGAAACTGATTAGAAGGATAGGGAGAAGTTGAAAGATTGATTGGGTTGTTTATATTATTTTGAGAGGTATTTTGAAAATTAAAATCATTCTTTTTCTTCTTGTCTATTCTCAAATCTTCAGGCACTGCTGACGGTGAATAGCCGCAAGAGGAGGTCTCTTTATTAACAAATGACTGTGTTTTTATATCATTGAAAGTTTTTATCAAAGATTGTTTGTTGAAAATTTTTTGAGAATGCTTGTCTGAATTTACCAAAAGGTTTTCAGCAAGAGACTGTTGATAGACGTATGTAAGATAAGCTGCGAAATTAGCGTCGTAAAGTGAGGTTCCGTCAACTTTTGTTTCGTTCTGTTCTTCTTTGCTGGCATGTGCAATTTTCTGTCTATCTTCGCATTCCATATTTTGAACAACCATCAGAGAAAGCTGATATATTTATCTAACGTTCTCTATTATATAAAAACGTAACAAATAATTAAAATTTGATAATTGGATCAGTTAATACATCCGTAATAGTTAATAAGCATTTTTTTGAATTATTTCGACGCTTATTAAAATTTATTTCCGAATTTCACTAGGAACAAAAATCATCGAAAACACCAAATAAGTTAAGGTATTTTCGGATTTATTGTCAAAATTATTGGAAATAACTTTTAAAAATTTTATCATCAAATAATAAGTTTAAAAAAATTTATAAATAGTTTTAATAAAACAATTTTTACACTTCAATTAAATTTTTATACTGGCCACCTGAAAATCTAAATAATAGCAACTAAAAAAATTTTTTTGATATTTTTTATCTTTTTTGAATCATAGAAAGGAAAAAATATTTTAATTTTCATTTTTGAGCCTTTTAATATATTCTATATTATCATCTGGTAACTAATTAGTAAATCACCCGCAATATGAGTTTATGAGACCATATTGTAATCAACCAGGCCGTTTCTTTGCTGAAGCAAAAACGCATAAAGCCAACTCCATAAACGACACAAACGGGAAATTTAAAACTAAGAACCATCATAAACCAAGTCAACACGCATTACTACAATGTGGGTCTGGTTTTAGTGAAATACCTCAAACCACTAACGGAAAATGACTTCACTCTCAAAAACACTCCACTTTTCCCACAAATATAATAAAAATGCTTCCATTGATGCCAGACGAGGAAGACGTTAGTTACTACGTTGAATTTCTGTTCACAAATGTATCAGTAGAACAAACCATCAAGTATATTTGTCACCAAACATATTTTTAAACAAATTCGTCATTGTGTAGAAAAAATATGTTTATCTAGTTGCTCATAAAACTCACAGCGGAGAGCATCTTGTCGGCCGATCGTCGTCTTTACAAACAAATTGATGGAGTCACAATAGGAGGTCTTCTATCCGTCATTCTATCTGGATCCTTTCTCAATGATATGAAAGAATAATTGGTGCTTTCTTTTTCTCCACTATCATACATCCGATATGTAGATGATACATATGTAAAAAAAAAAAAATGAGAAAAATGATCTTTTTGAAGCTCTCAACGAATTTCATTCAAACATTAAATTAACTGTTGAAGTCAATCCATCAAAATTTCTGGATTCTCATATATTGAGAAACAAAGATGACACAGTTAATTTCCAGATAGCAGAGAAATCAAGTAAACTTTCATTTCACTTTTCCTCAAAAGTACCCCTTCAATATAAAAAAAAGTGTCATATTGGGGGAAACTACATAGGGCTAAAATAATAGATTCCAATTTCAATTATGAGGTAAGTAAAATATTTAAAAAATTTATTAGAGCTGGTTATAGTAGTAAGTTATTTTCGAAGCAAATTGATAAATTCATGTCTTCTAAGAATGATTTTTTAATAACAAATGGATGTTTGAAGATAGAACTAACGTTCATATTAAGTAGACGTTCTGTCCCAAGAATGAGAAAATAATAAAAAAAAACCTAGACACTATTGAAGAAATCACGGCTTTCAGTATAAGTGACATACTCTTGGATCACCACAAAAGTCCGTTCACTATTTCCCATCAAACAGACTAAATCAACATCACCATATCATTTATAAAGGAGTGTGCTCTTGCCAGAATACGTACATTGGTGAAACTAAAAGAAACTCAGTGGTCAGACGGAAAGAGCATTAGTCTCTTAGCGGTACGTCAGAACCTTCAAAGCACCTTGCTTCCAATCCAACCCACCAGCTCTCTTGGATGATAATAAAAAATCTTCTTACAACATATGAAAAAGAAAAATTTTAGAAGAATATTACATAAGAACTCAGAGACCTTCATTAAATGATCAAGTGGACATCAAAAAGTTGTCATTGTTTTAATTCTTTGAGCCAAACGTAAATATTCAAATGAAAACACTTTTAGGAGTTTATTTTATTTTAAAGCTTCTTGGAATAAAATAAACTTCTAAAAGTGTTCTCATTTGAATATTGTCATTATTTCGTTTGGATTGACTTGATTAGTTCATTCATATTTGATTGTTACTATTAATTTTATTATGAAAATTCGTTTATTAACTTATTTATTTTGTTTAATTTTTTTCTACTTCGTATAGTTTTTAGCTAATTTCATTTCAATTTTAGAATTTCCTTATTCATTAAGCGTTATAGAACTAATATTAAGAGGTTACTATGGGAGTTAGCAACGTCTTTCAGTTTGTATACATGATAACGTGAGTTCAACTTACAAGCAAACAAATAATTAATATTATTATAGTGGCATGAAACTGATTGTCTTCAAGACCACTTTGGAATATATATTTATGTATAGAGTCAGTCCTTATATGGTAAGTTTTCTTTCTTTTCAGCCCCTCACGCCTTATCCTTCAATCCACACACACCCAGAAAACAATTTACGAAAAGCCTCGTGTTATTACTCAGTTAATAAAAGTGTTTGGTTCAAATCGATATTGAAAAGCTTTGTCAAAATAAAAAATTCAAATATTTCCGTGTGTTTATGATTCAAAATTTTGAGGCTAATTATTCACAATGTTTCATATTATATCTTGTTGAATCATTTTTCCAACAGAAGTGCTGATCAATGTTTTTATCGGAGTAATATTTTTACTGAGATGGTTTAGTGCACAAAAGAACAAATTTTATCCATGTGTTTTGTAAGCTTCTTTAAAAACTAATAAATAAAAAAATCTAATCAGATTCTACTGCTGTACATGTTCATAAACTGAGCTTGACAGCAGTCGACTAAGCAGATAATATTATAGCGTACTTTATAAAATGAGCCATTTATTGGGAATAAATTTTTATAGACTACATGCTCTGGCTAACTTTCAACTTGAAGTCATCAAATTCAAAATTCACTGTTTCCACACTTGGGCAGTTTGTCTTGCTGTTGTCAAAAATAATCAATCACCAAGTCAAATAACAACGATACCAGAATATCAGTTTGTCGATAGCTGTTACCAGAGTCTACTGTAATTAAAGTTATTACAAAATGGCAGCCTCAAATTGCAGGCGCTAAGTTTGGTGCAGTTCAACGTCATGCTCAGAGCCACTTACACACTTATTTTCAAAATATATCAATAATGAAGGAAAAATAGCAGTAGAGATATGAGTTCCTTCATGAAAATATTTGTACATATTTAATAAAATGAATTTAAGAATTTATTGAAATTTTATATAAAGAATTATTTTTGATTCTTGTTAGATAAACTAAAACACTGAGTTTACAGATTATTTGAAACCAGGGGACTTCGCGCATTATGGCAAATGGGTTTGTATAAAGCTGGTCTAGATGATATATTTATAATACTTAAAAATTTTATATGTTTCAACATAAAAATTTTTTTAAAGGTTAAACGTTGAAGGGTGTTTTCACTTTGAACATTTATATTACGCTTGAAGAATCAAAGTGCAGCATTTATGATAGTTCAATTCTCTATTTGAGATTAGAACCAAGAGGTCTCCACTTTTGTTGGAAAAAACTCAAGAATAATTTGAACAAGGATGCTATAAATGAATCAAATAAGCAAAATAAGCTGCATAGGAATATGGAGCCTAGAAAATAAAAATTAATTGCAAATGAATAACAAATTATCACTTGAAACACGATAAACTGTGCACATTAAAAAATATAGATAATAATTCTCAATACTCTATAATAGGAAATAAAAACACATTTATTTTGGAAAATTTACACAAAGCTTTTTGTGAGACAAGCTTAAATTATCATGGAGAAATATGTAACGATTGCAGCAAATTTACTTTTAAGAAAAATCTTTTCCAATAATATTTTCAGAAAGCTTACAAAGAAACTGAATATCAAAAAAATAAAATAAGGTTAGTGACATTCATGTAGAAGTACCAACAGCCTATTCTTTGTAAGAATAAAAGCCTATTGGAAGATGTGGTAAAGTACAAATTAGATATCACTGCTCTGTAAGAAACAAAGGCTGACGAGGAAGAATGGCTCACAACTGATGGTTACATAACATATTAAATAAACGCCAACAAATACATTATCCACTGGGTTTTGCGTACATCCCCATAAATGTGAAAAGTTTGTTGCTGTGGGTGGTTTGTATGTCATCAAATTTTTGTAGCAGTTTTCAAACCCTTTAACACTGCCAAACGTACAAAAATAACTATCATAAATGTCTATTGCCTACCATGGAAATGGCAAAGCTAGATGATGGTCTAGAAAGAGACAACATGTATAAGATGAATGGAAATATAATAACTGAATTCAGACATCATGTTGTCATAGTGTTTGAAGACTTCAACGACAAAATCGGAATAAATTGTTCAAAACTCTAAATCGGCAGCTCTGCTCGGAGTATGCGCACTAGCAACAAAGGTCGTGAAGCTCTCATTGAGTTTGCTAATTCATAAACATATTTATAGCTAACAGTGCTTTCAAGCATCCAGCCCACCAAATAACAACCTGGAGCCAGCACCGTGCCACAAAAACTGGAAACAACCAGCTTAACCATTATATCACCATTTTCAACTAAATTTACTATATTGTTATCTTTCAATGGATGCAGCATGAACTTACTAATATTCGATCATGCTAGCGAATAATTACCGATTCTGACGCAGATATCAAGTGAAAACATTTCTAATCAAGCTAAACAAACGCAACTCTAGGAATACATCGAAAACAAAATGCCACAATACATATAATAACAACAAGCTCACCCAGAAGAAGTAAAAAGTAGATTCAATTGAATAGACAGAATACAAAACAGCAATGACGCAGCAGAACTTATTGGTGAAATCACTTCAAATATACACCAAGTATCCGAGAAACACCTACCCTAATCATCAGAACCCATTTCAACCGCTTGGTGAGTGAGGAATTGGAAGCGTTGTCAACAAAACAATAAGAAATACGCTATAGAATAATAAATTCAGATTAGTGTGGCAAACGCCAAAAACTAAAAAAACTAGAGAAATAGGATATAAAAAGGAATAAAAACCCAGATGGCTCAAGTTGAAAATGATCGCATCAACATTATCTTGTAAAACATCGGACACAATGCTGAATCGAAAAGATGTGTGAAGCTGTTGAAACTTTTTAGAACTAAAAGAAAAAAAATGTATCAATTAACGATAAAAACAAATAAGTTTTTATGAATGATAGAAAACCAACTTTAGATCTCAGTAATCAGAGAGAAAATTATGATAATCCACCTCTAGAGCTTCCCATAGAAGTCAGTGAAGTACAAGAAGCAATCAAAGCACATAATTTTCAATAAGTTTAGTTTTATCATACAATGTTAGCATTGTTAACTTCAGAACTTCTCATACCTCTAACAAAAGCCCTATCTTTTTTTATGCAAGATTTACAAGCTATCAAGCAGATAAGAGATAGCATGATCGTATTTCTACAAAAAACTTCTGAGTCTTCAAGGAAAAATACTAGTCTTTGAGCAACCATGTTTCTCTCTGCATTTATCAAACTCATATCCATCGTCACATTCAGAAGATTCGTGTTAGCAGCAGAAGCCCTACTATCAAATCACAGAGTGTTTATCAAAAAGGAAAGAAAAGATATTATGTGGGCTCACAAGTGGTTATGTGCTAAAATACAAAAAAACACTATGTCTAATACACTATGTTGAGAATAAACTACACATTCAACCTTTGATGGACTCAACTATGCCTATGATGTTGACTTTGTCTTCCTCAATAAGCAAGATGCTAAAAGAGGTGAAAATACAATATATGACAGAATTCAAAAATAGAAACCTACAGTTAATCCTACGAAAACAGAATTCACAATGATATTTCGTCTCTTATCTCTCAGGTGGTAGAGCATTGCACTAATTATCTGAAGTTACCATGTTAGATCAAGTGTGAGCCGAGCATTAGCACCTGTTCAACAGTATGTTTTCACTGCATTAATGTTATGGCAAGCGCTTTATAAATACGACATCACATTGCCTAAAAAATTATCAAATAATCAAATGAAAACTATCAGGGGAGAAAATCGTTTGTTTTTTCAGTCTTTGGCAAACTCACAAAGCTGAAAAGTGAGAAGATAAAGGAAATTTATGAGTAAACATATATAAAACCCTATTGGGGCCTCTACTAACCTAAACTTCTGAAACATGGAGCCTAAAAACAACGAAATGAAAAAAACTACAAAAATTGATAAACGTTAGATACCCAAAAAAAATTACCGACTGGAAATTGTCCGCCAAAACAAATTTTAACCCTATAAGCAAGAATGTAATGCTATTCCGTTGGGGTCTTATTGGGTATGCGACAAGACTGCCAATAGAAATCTCAGCTCAGTCGATCATGAAAATTTACTTTGAAGGCAACGAAGGTTTTGAGAAATTCAGAGATTATAACTAAGACTGACAAAAGAAAAAGAGGAATATATTTGTTTGAAATATGAAGCGCAACTTGGAAGATGAAAAATTCTAAAAAATAGAACATGGAACGTGGATTTTAGAATAGAATTGAGTAGTTCAAAGAGATAATGTGAAACAAACTTACATTATCAAGCGATCATTTGACAATATTAGTTTGTTTTACGAAAAGGTTGATGGATTGAGTTAATAAATATTTTGTTTGTTTCCCTCAGTTTCTCAAAAGCCTTTTCTTATTTGAATATTGAAAACAACTGAATTTACATTAGGCTTGAAGAATCAAAAACATATGCTTCAGATATGGTAATTTGATGTTTTGGTCGGGGTTAATATCAAAGAAGAGCTTTTGAATTTTATTAGAAACTTTTATAGAATAAATTTGTTGATCGACGACGATAAAATGGCTCAAACATGCATGCACTAAATAGGAGTATAAATTC
The DNA here is from genome assembly GCA_964035795.1 of Pterobdella sp. o SKG-2022. Classification (NCBI taxonomy): domain Eukaryota; kingdom Metazoa; phylum Annelida; class Clitellata; order Hirudinida; family Piscicolidae; genus Pterobdella; species Pterobdella occidentalis. The sequence continues at coordinate 8,157,918 of OZ038321.1, read as the reverse complement.
TATGAGATAAAAATGAAATGCAAGAGAATATTAAAATATACATACGATGTCTCTAAAAGAATGCAAATGAATAAGAGTGTCACTTTGAAGCACACTACACTGAGAAAGCTGGAATATAATTCGTCTTTGAATACAGAAAAATTACTTAGTCTTATAAATCCTATTTATTTTAGTCAACCTTTCATTTTTTTAAATACAGTTAAAAACATTGTCTATTGCTATAAAGTTTTTTTATATTTCTTATGATGAAGTAACTTCAAAGTAATAATAATACGGATAGTCTTCATAATCTATGTTGGTGGTTGTGGGGTTGATATGGGTGGTTGTGGGGTTGATATGGGTGGTTGGGGGGTTGATATGGGTGGTTGGGGTGTTGATATGGGTGGTTGTGGGGTAGATATGGGTAGTCGTGGGGTTAATATGAGGGGTTGTCACATTTTCCATGGTTGTACTTTTTGAAGTACTTTGTTTATTCGAACCTGTTGGCATAATCAAGGAATCATAAATTGTATTCTAGACATAAAAATAACAGATAAGGTTTTATAACTTTTTTCAACTAACCATAAAGGGCTTGCACTGCATTGATATCATCTTCTGCCAGCTGGAAATTTGATTTATATGCATAGTACGCATACATAATGGCACCCCAATGGTTTGAATGGTTGATTCCTATAACATGTCCTATTTCGTGCACCATAACTTGCAGAAAGCTAATACCCGGCCACCTGTTTCTTTCTGAATGATTAGGTATTTTTTCATGACTTAATATCTCGAATAATTGTTAATTTTAAAAAATTTGAAAAACATTTTTTACCTTCCACACTGTTCCACCTTTCATCGTCGTCCACATGTAATAAACCTAATTCTGGGAAAGCGGCATGCGCCAACACTTTACCTCGTCCATCGAAAGGTTGCCCATCATGATGGTCTCTACTGAAAAAGTCAATTTGAATGTCAGCCTCATCTTGACTCACGCGTCTAAAAGACAAGTTGGCTTGGTCACTCCAGTACTGTAGACGATTGATAGAAATATTATTTGAAACTACACCTATAATGGCTACTAAAATATTTCGGTTGAAACAAACCTTAAAGGCCAGTGCCGTTTCATGGTCGACCCTCTGTTGCTCTTTCAAGTCACCAGCGTTTGATGGATAACTGTTGATTGAATATGTCAAGTGTTTCGTGCTCCACGCGCCTGCACAATAACGTTTTTATATTAATGATGAAGTCATACATACATAAGTCAATGTAAAATTTGATCTCTCACTATCTAAAACGAATCTTTTTGAAATCATAGGTCGAATGGTATCTTTCACTCCACATCGGGGAGAAACCATCATTTTGACTGTTTCATCGTCTAAATATCCGGTTTCCTCGATGCCTGCAAATCTCTGCATTTTCTTCAATGACTCGCTCCAATCTCTCATAGCAACTGGTCCATTTGATGTTGATTCATCCACATATCCATATTGGACCAGAAATGCCTGAAATTTGATGTATTCAAGTTTCTTTTTGATCGAATAAAACTAAACAATGATATTTTGAGACTCACATATGCGTCATATTGATTGAATTCTTCACGAGCAGAGAGTCTTTTCAGATGCTTGGTAGGAAGGCAATTTACAACCACAAATGACATCACTAAGAGTGAAAACAATTTCATACTACAAATCATTGTTTTGTGTTATGACCTTATAAATTGTTTTGTTGATAGCGGAGTTTATTCTGAATAGAATTTTGTTCAACTTTTAGACACTTCTTTGGTACCTTCTTCGAGTGTTTATATAGCCTTGGAAGGGCCCTCAAAAAGAGTTTGAATGACGAATCTTCACCAGTCAACATGAGTCAATCACACACTCAACAATTATTTTAAGATGACGTTTCTTTGACCGAAAATTTTTACAAAATTCTTATAGTCATGAGCGTCACAAGTTAAAAATTATTTCTACGAACTTATTCATTAAGATCCATGCTGAATTTTTAAAATTTTTACTTCTTCAAATATATGCAACACAGTTGATAAAAGAGATCTTTGTTTAAAAAATATATCCTACTAATGAAACTGGGTACTGGAAGTTCCAGTTTCCAAAATCCTTCATTTTTTATTTATAATTATTATATTCTATTCTATTATAAACATCAAAAAAATGGAAAGAACGCATTAATTAAAAAAAAATGTTTGGCTGGTACTGTCTTGTATGAATAGTTTTATGATTATAAAAAATTTAAACTAATAATTAACGTACTGTTTCACATAATAAAATTCAATTCAAACACAGCACACCTTGAAATAATTTTTTTCTCTTCGATTTGTTTTTAGTTTACATACTTTCGTCTTATCGATGATAGAGCATACATTATTGTATCTATATAAGTTTCAAAAATTTTGTATTCAATAATTTTTTAAAACACTAATGTCACGTATCGAAAAATTTAAGGAGAAGAAAGTTTTGAGAGTGTTTACCACGTTCCATAATACAGAAGAACATCAAAAAGCCGGGTATCTCAATAATCTGGAGAAATTCTCATGAAGGGTTTTTGAAAGTTTTTTGACTGCATAGTCATCAGCAACAACAACAACATTGAAGAGCGCGTGGCACAAGTGGTGACAAAAACTGAAGTTTCATGAACATTTTTGCTAAATAATTAATTATGATAAGGCTAAACTCATCGGAAATTATTAAATGCAAATATTATTATTTGAAATAATTTTCTATTTTTGACGTAAAAATTTCAAAAATTAACTATCACAAAAATTTGGTGGGTGCCATCAACAAGCTTAGCTTAGGAAACCTTCACTTTTCGGAACTTCCGAAGAATGCATCCGTTTGAGGCTCCAACGTATCCGAGTTTTTGAAGGCCTAGTGCAGCTCCAAATTGTATATAAAAACCAATATTTGAATAAGTTTTTGCTTTTGAAGTCCAGTTGTGAGTAAGACTTTCTCACAAAATAGAAATTTTTATAAAATGTTCATATAAATTATTTAAAAATTTTTTGAAATCATAAATTAATTTTTGTTAGCATAAAAATTAATTTAAAAATGTTATGTAGACGTAAGCGACTTACGTAATTCTCACAACCGAAAAATTTCATATATTGCAAACAAGAAAAATGAATATTTTGGATTTGAAACAGCTCATTTAAAAAAAATTTGATCAACGAAAGTGAGGACTGGAAGTAATTTTCTACTGACGGACTGGTAAAAGCATCAAAGGTTTGTAGTTTTGAATTAATATTTGTTGAATGCAAGTTATATCATAGTATATGTGCAATTCTCGATTTATGAGAAATTTTTTGAAAAAACGTAAACAGTTTTTACGCAACTAAAATTTCCGATAAGTTCAATCTTATCATAATTCATTAGTAAAGTTGTTGTGAAGTTGTTCAAGTATTTTTTTTCAGTCGTCCCAAATTGGGGTTTTGTCAGCTCAATAGATGTTTCACATGGCGCGTCTTCTTGTGCAATTAATTGTTAGCTATCGCGGGATCAAGCCAGGTTAATTTAGATAAGTAGTCTACTTCTCTACCAACTGAGATATGAAGAATAACTCGAGTGTGAAGTTAAATTTCGGAGATTTAACTCCTGCTTTCCTTTCACTTTATTCTTTTTCTCTTCTTTATGGTGTGTATTTTTCTCAATTGTGGGTCCCACGCATGGGTGTTCACACATTATTGCTAACAACCATATTTTTTTCTATACCTTTTCAAAACGTAAACTTGGACAAACTTTGTGCTCGAAAAACAAAACGAAACATGAAAGAAATAGACTAAAAAAGATCACAAACTGTTATGCTCAAATTATCCTTTTAAGCTCTACTTGTCTGAACTGTTTCACTCAACATATGTTTTAACAATTCCACAATAACTACTAAAAAATTATGATTAGATCGTACTTATCAAAAATTTTAGTTGAATGAGAATTGTTAACGTTTTCAAGAAATTCTTCATAATTCAAAAAGTATATTTCAAGAAACTTAAATTTTCTAAGCACTACGATGTCTTAAAAGCTATAATATGTATGTAGTTTTGAACACTTTGATTATATTTCAAAAAATCATAGTTTGTTGAATTAATTTTGTTTAATTGATAGTTTGATATGCTTTTGATCAGTCTTAATTGTTTTTATATACCTTCATTTTGCTTTCAACTTTTTATAGGAGAGGTGTTATAACTGCTAATGCTTCATATTATTCACACATAGCTGTTACCCTTAATACTTTGTTTACAGCTAACTTTCAAAACTTCATAGTTTACTTCAGTGAGAATCTGTCGATTTAATAATTATTTTCTTTTTTTTTGAAGCTGTTGATTTTTAATTTGTTCAATTTTCAATTGTTGAAATCGATTTTTTTGAAAATTTTCCATTTTGAATTGCTTATTCAAAATATTAAAACCAAACTCTTTAATTAAGATCATTTATTTTTTCCAAAGTTTTTTACTTCAGGACTGTATTTTCAAACTTTAGACTTTGAAATGTTTTTGATTTTATTTCAAAGTTTTGAATTGTTTGCTTTTTATTTGTTCATTTTTGATTTTTTTATTTTAAAAGTTTTTTTCGAATCGTTTACTTTTAAGTTTTTAATGCAGAAATCTTTTTTTTAATTTATATCTTCAAAACAGGTTATTCATGAATTTGAACAATTGAAATTTCAAAATTTTTCTACCTTTAATTTATTAAACTGCTTTATTTGAATTATTTATCGTTCTTACATTTTTATTCTTTCATAATTGCTTATTCTTAAATTATAACCCCAAGTTTTTAATGTTCCGAACTTTTTTCTATTTTCAAATTTTCTGTTCTAACAAATTTTATTTTTGTATTCTTACACACTGTTTTTCAAAATTTATTAAAAATTTTTCTTTTCTGAATTTTTATTTTTGAACTGTTTATTTTTTTTTATAAACTTCATATTTCTTGGAAGCATCGCAACCAATAAGCTCTTTAGAAAACCATTGCTTTTCTTGACTTCAAAAATCTACACAATTAGTTAACGATGTTTGGGTTTTTAAAAGCAAAATGTATTTCTTGAAATTATTTCATCTCGAACAGTACAAATAGATGTTTCAAAAACATTTGAAATTAAAATTCTGTCAAATATTTTAAGTTTCTTATGTCAATTTTGTTTTAAAAACAATTCAACTTTCAAAAAGCAAGATATAGTCATTTTGGTATCTCTACTTAAGGACATAGGACCTCCAAGCATTATGATTTTGGGGCAGTATTACCAAGTTCTCCTACGGGTTACACAGTTATGTCACCTTCAATGTCTTTGTTTTCTTCCTCTCGCTTTGAACATTTCATTTGATCGCTTGTCAGGCAATGTTGTCAACGAACTTTCTGATCGTATGGTCTATTCACTCTCACTATGTTGAAGTATTTCATGTTTCAAAAGCTATTGATATGTACAATGTTATAGGCCATCATCAGTTAGAAATTCTGACCAGCGTATACACAAGATTTTTTTGAGACAATTAAGTATGAATACATGAACCCTTTGGGAAACAAAATTTGTCAATGTACAGGAATCGACTCAATAAAGCAGTACTTGTTTCCCTTTAAAGGTTAGTACCTTAGTGGTAGACTTCACGTTTGTGATTTTCTATATTCCCAGCAATTTCTATAAGAATTTTGCTCAAACATTATCTATCATATCTCGAAATGTACTTTTTCTGCCCATCCTCATCCAGCTTTGAGCCATTTTTTGTAATTTTCTGAACAGATAATGTTTATCACCTTCAGGTTTAGTTGAAGATTTTTCATAAATGTTTATTCAAAAAAATGAACGCTGAATTTTCAGCAAATATTAAATCTAGATGAGTCGATGATGTTGACTACATGCCTTTTCAAATCAGTCGTTGAGGTTTTCATGAATCAGTCTACTACCAGCAAAAAAACGAATTGTGGAAGAAAACATCCATGTCTCAAACTAGTCTGTTTAAAAGCCTCAGTATAGCCGTGCAGAATATACCTGGTGGCTGATAAAAGTTCTTTTTGATGTTTGTTCATTTCTCCAAGGTTTCAAGCGTCTTTGAAATCTCCAGAGTCCCTTTGTCAATAAAGTTTTTATAACCTAATACATTATGAGAAGGAGTGTAGCTATTTGATGTGTGCAAAAACTTTTTTTCGAAAACCCGTCTGGTTTGCAAAAATAAAAACTGTTGAAAATTTTTTCGAGAATAGAGAGCAAAGTTATTTGTATGTTATTTTTAGATCCCAAAATATTCCTTTTTAGGAAATTTTTAAGCTTTTAAAATTCAATAACTTATTAAAAAGTGGGAAAAATCTTTTAAAGATGGTTATTACAAATACGTCTTTTAGTGGCGGTAGAATGTAAAAGACAGATGAGGCCTAAATTAGTCAGCCCAGTAGTGCAGCACAAAACGGTATCGACAATCAAATTTGGAAGTTTTCGTTTAGGATCAGGGTGACAGTTATTTAAAACTGTATAATTCTAGAAAAAATTTTGTATTGAATAAAAGAACGGATAAATATTATTTATTAATGGGTTAATTTCAATGGTCAAGGTGAAAAGATTTCATGACACTGGTCAGTTTCAGTTTGTTGAGTTCATGATATTTGAATCCAGTTTTGTTTTGATTTTTTATTTAGAAACGAAAGAGAAATTCTTTTTTTTGTTTTTATTGAAAAACCTTGAATATTGATTTTGAAACTGAGATACGCAATTAGATCAAGAGGCATAAAGTTTATGACAAAAGAATATATAGTCATTTATTATCAGTTTTAAAAATTCAGCAACTATGGAAAAGGAATTTTTGAAAAATAATCCGTTTTTTATTACTCATCATCGTTAAGGCTTCTTCGGAATATCTGGCAGATTACCACGGCGCGGAAAATACCATACATCATCATCATATATGCGGAGTGTTGCGGGCTTGAATCGGGTGGTTGTCAACGTTTTCATGGTTGTAGTGCATGGAATACTTTCTTGTTTTAAACCTGATGACAATCAATTGAGTGAAAACAACACCACAGTTTGAAAAAAAGCCAACTAACCATAAAGGGCTTGCACTGCGTGGATATCATCTTCTGCCAGTTGGAAGTTTGATCTATATTCATAGTACGCATACATAATGGCGTCTTTATGGTTTGAATGGTCGATTCCTAGAACATGTCCTATTTCGTGCACCATCACTTGCAAAAAGCTCTTACCTGGCCACTCGTTTCTTTCTGAATGATTAATTGTTATAATAAATTTTTGTTTAAAATTTGCAACAATGTTTCACCTTCCACACTGTTCCACGTTTCATCATCGTCCAAATGTAAATCACCAGACTCTGGAAAGAAGGCATGTGCCAATATAGCACCTTGTCCATCGAAAGGTTTTCTATCATTATGATCTTCACTGAAAAAGTCAATTTGAATGTCAGCCTCATCTTGACTCACGCGTCTAAAAGACAAGTTGGCTTGGTCACTCCAGTACTGTAGACGATTGATAGAAATATTATTTGAAACTACACCTATAATGGGTACTAAAATATTTCGGTTGAAACAAACCTTGAAGGCTAGTGCCGTTTCATGGTCGACCCTCTGTTGCTCTTTCAAGTCACCAGCGTTTGATGGATAACTGTTGATTGAATATGTCAAGTGTTTCGTGCTCCACGCGCCTGCACAATAACGTTTTTATATTAATGATGAAGTCATACATACATAAGTCAATGTAAGATCTGGTCACTCACTGCCTAAAACGAATCTTTTTGAAATCTTAGGTCGAATGGGATCTTTCACTCCACATCGGGGAGAAACCATCATTTTGACTGTTTCATCGTCTAAATATCCGGTTTCCTCGATGCCTGCAAATCTCTGCATTTTCTTCAATGACTCGCTCAAATCTCTCATAGCAACTGGTCCGTTCGATGTTGGTTTCTCGACATATCCATATTTGACTAGGAAAGCCTGAGTTGGTATTTATTAAAGTATATTTACTATCATATAATTATAAACAATGATATCTTGAGACTCACATATGCGTCATATTGATTGAATTCTTCACGAGCAGAGAGTCTTTTCAGATGCTTGGTAGGAAGGCAATTTACCACCACAAACGACATCACTAAGAGTGAAAACAATTTCATACCAAAAATCATTGTTTTGCTGTATGATTTTGTAAAACTATTGATCTGAATCAAAACTTTATTCTAATTAGGAGGTTGTTCAACTTCTACACACCGCTTTGGTGCCTTTTCTAAGTGTTTATATAGCCTTGAAAAAGACGTCAGAATGAATTTGAAAGACGGATCTCCACTCTAATCAACATCCGTCAATTATACATTTAACTACACATTATGACATTTTTAAAGTGTTCTTTGAAAATTTTTAGGTAAAATTTCTTTATTCTTGAGCGTCACAAGTTAAAAAAATGTTTTCTTTTAGTACATTGTCATCCTCTTCAAATTTCTGGTGTTTTGAATGAAATATGTTGAAAAAAGTCAATAAAAAATTTTTGGGACAATCTGTTTAAATCTTTTCAAGCCCAGTATGCTTGAGACACATAATGATAATAATGCAGCTAGAGAATCAAAGTGGCTCCATATGTGAGCGTGTTTTTTCCGAATGTTAAACTTGCGTTCTATTCCATGAACAGGTGAGTTACTTGAGTATGCATTCATAGGTTTTGGAAATGATTGATTAAAATTGAAACTTTTCCCATCAAAAACTTTTAAAAATAAAAAAAGCTTCCGAGTAAAAGAAATTTTTTAATTTACACTGCGTGGTAATGTATAACTATTAAAATTTTTACTTAGCAAAACTATACTAAGTACAAAGACGATATATTTAGAAATCACTTTGCTAGGGTGGACATATGGGTTTTTACATACTTTTTTGACTTCATTATCGTATTGATGATGAAAAACTAATACTAAATCTTTGGACAATTTTTATCTTCTGATGTATTCATATCGAAAACTGCAAAATATGTAAAAAAAAAAACAGTGTTTCGAAACTTGGCTACGTTTTATTACCTGTTTTTTAGTTAATTTTATCAAATAGTTTGAATAGAATTTTTTTCAAAACAACTTAAAAAGCTAAATTTCATCAAAGAAGAGAAAAACACGATAAAATAAAATTAACCTATAAATAGAAAGTTAAAATCTATGAAATATCAATGGATAAAAAATAGCTCGTTTTTCTGTTTATATAAATTAAAATTCACCAAAAATAATAAACGCAATAATGTAATGAAAATCAGTGAAAAAAGCATTTTGTATGAATTCAATGTTGAAGGTATATCAAACATCAAAGCCGATTTTGAAGCTTTTCAACAATAACATAAAATGTGAGAAATTTTTTATACATTTATTGATAACCCAAAACTATAGTTTTTGATAAGTTCAACCTTATTATAAAACGTTAGACTTTCTTATTTTAGAATTTAATTTTTTCATCAGGTTCTTCAAATTAATTAGTGTATTTTTATTTTAAATTCTCAAACTCATATACTAGGATTATTAAACACTTTTAAATATCTCTTGCTTGAATGAATCAATAATGGTCCAAAGGTCCCGGGTTTTACATCGTGTCTAGTCGTTACCATGTAGCTTTATCTAGTTTTATGTTTTCTATGAATAAACTTCAAGGAAGTCACTGATATACCCAAATCAGAATAATTCAGATATGATCACTGTTTTTATTTTTGTTCAAAAAAATGAATTTTTGCAAAATATTTTTTCAATTAAAAAAAATCAGCATCAAACACTTGAAAAGGAATATAGAAATTTAAAGGTTTATGAGATTATTTGAATTAATTTACTTTATAAAAGTTAAAACTACAAAATTATGAATATAGTTAAAAAACGGTTTTTAAAATGCTCAAATTTGAAGATTCAAGTTTAAATGTTTTTGTTGCGTAGGATAATTGCCAATCGGGAGTTTTTGAAATAGTTTACAGTCTCGTCAATATTAGGCACGGATGGATAAATATCCAACAAATCTATCTTGAACTCTTCTATCAGCTTGTCGATTTCTGTTTGCAATTATCATAAAAATAAATTAAGACTGATTTTATTTGAAGGTTTTTGATAAAAATTTAAAAATTGTTTCAACAATTATATTTTTTACGTATAAAAACAACTTTTGATATTTATAATTATGAAGATGAATAAGTATACAAGAATGCCAAGTGAAATGGGTTGGCATTAGAACGGGTATGACTCAACCTGGCTGAGATATTGCTTGTTGGTGCTTGAGTTGGTCGAAGGTAGGTAAAGGGGGGTAGACATAAAGATTGAATGTGTCCATTTGAAATTCATAATTTTTAGACATATCTTCGTCTAGAAAAGTTTTTTCTTTCGGATTTTGACTAATTTCAAGATAATTTTTTTCATTGTCGTTATATTGTCTCCATTCCCTAACTGCCTTATTCGGCCCAATATTTGGATTGCTGAAAATATATTCATTTGCTTTATAAGTCTTATCAGTCAATTGAAACGAAAATAGTTTGTTATCTTTTTAACAAATAAGCATATACCGACCTAGAATGAGCGAAGTTTGTTAATAAGGCCATGAAGTTATCGCTCATAACCCTATCTTGTGCTTTGTATTTTCTTAGTAAAATAGTTTTTCTGAATTTTTCTAAAAAAGTATCTCCAAAAACACTGTATAAATCATCCATGTGGGAGCCTTCCAACCAATCAGGATAGCCGTGCAAAAATGATTGACGATATTTGAAAAGGTAATGATAAGTAGAAGAACGGTTGTAAGAGCTTTTGAAAAAATAAAGGAAGTATTAGAATTAATTTTTTTCTAATTAAAAATAAAGTTAAAAAACTAATGATGGTGTCACCTATGAATTTTGGCTTCCCAGTTACTTGCGGCTCCAAACCAAGCTTCAGTCATTCCTTTTACTGCTCCCTTTGTCCTTGTGGTCAGATCGTCAGACTTCATGTCAGAATAATAATCTAAAAATCTGTCTATGATTTCATCTTTGTTCTCCAAAAATCCCCACCATTGTCTGGTTAAAAAATTATCAATTTTTTTTCTATTGTTAAAAACTAATTTAACCATGTTTAAAAATAAGTACGCAACTAACAAGGTTTTTAAAAGTATTTTGAAAAAAGTTTTTGATGAAAATTAGTAAAAAACATCATTTGCTTCTAGGCAAACTCTCAAAATGATCAAATGAAAATAAAATGAGGTATTTGGGAATTCAGATTAAAATTTAAAAAACTATTACCTTAAATAAATTAAATTCATCTTTGAGTTTCAAATTTTTTAATATTCAAATTTATTTTTCAAAAAATTCTGAATATTTGAAGATAAAGGCATCTAAAATCTCCACTCAGTAAAGTTTCAAAGTTCGAACTAGTGATATGTTATGCCTCTTGAAAGCTACGAAACCACTCAACAGATTTTAAAGACATGATAACCTCATATGTTTTCTGAGACTTTCATGGGATGTGGCGCTGTGGTTCTTTTTCAGTCTGTTCATGCCTAGAGGGTTCTTGATAATAAAAGCAGCCCCGTCATGCTGTAGGGAACCAGTCAGAAGATGTATGTGTTTTCCTGAAAACATTAAATTTTCATTCAATCATCATATGTATACTTGCAAATTATTTCAATTTTGATAAAAATGTTTTACACCAGCTTCTGTCTGAAAAGCATTTCTAGCGGGTTGTTGCAGGAACTCTCCATCGATGTTTGGCAACAGGGTAGGATTACAATTCAAAAGTCGTTTTTGAGAAAGAGCTCCGTAAAAGTCAAGTGTTTCTGCATCGATATTTCTCAAACAATTTTCAATGTCTTGAGTGTTAGTTTGGTTGCATTCAAATATATTCGCCAGTAACATGGACAGGTGCAAAGGTTGTGTCACAACACCAAAGTAACCAGATGATGTGCCAGAAAGACAAACAGCATTTTTGAAAAGCTTGTTAGTTTGAGGTGAAACCATCATATGACTGGTTATAGCAGCACCAGCGGATTGTCCCATGGCAGTAATTTGGTCTGCATCTCCTCCGAAAGACCCAATGTGTTCCTTCACCCACTCCAAAGCCAACTTTGTATCCCACAGACCGTAATTTCCACGCAATGCTGAATCCCCTGTTGAATGAAATGACATGATACTCATTTCCTCAAAAACATTCATTAACTATATAAACCTGTAGAAATCCAACCAAGGGTTCCGACACGATAGTTGAAAGTGACCACAATAACTTGGCCTTGCAAAGCCATCACATGGCCAGGGTACATTGCCCCTGTGCCCAGCACAAATCCACCACCGAAAGTATAAAATATTACAGGCAACTTTTTCTCTCTGGTACAAAAAACGAAATTTATATATTTGAAAAACCTCTAAATATAGGGAAGCGCATTATGAAATTTGAAACGAGTTACAAAATATTTTCAATTTTAACTCAAATATTCAAAAACCATTGAAAGCTGAAAAAAAATTTAAATTACGAAGTTTTTTTTACTAACGTAACATTATCAAGTCATGTTGATAATTTTTAATACAATGTTAATGATAATAAGCATTTGATGACGTTACATTTGAATGAAAAGTTTTGTATATTTTAAACAAACTTATTCTGTGTTCAATGGTTTCAATTAAATATAAAATTGCTCAACCAAAATTTTTATTCAGGTGATCTCATAGCATGATTTTAAGCCTTTCAAATTAAAATGATTACACTTGATACAATTTTTAGTTTGACACTAAATTCAAAAAGCACTCAAACCTTGAGAAACAGTAACATCAATTAACGTTTAAAAATTTCATTCACCTAACTACAGTTTTAATGCCGCATCTATGCGTGCTATAATTGCGCACTCAGAGTTCTAACGAACAGTCTAAATTTTAGCGAAGTTTTTAAATATTGTTAGTCAATTAGTTTTTCTACATAAAGTTTACGAAAACTAAATAAAACGAGATCGACTGAAAAAAATATGATTTTATGAACCGAAGGTGCATTTGGGTAAAAACATAGAAGAAAGTTTAGTTGGTTCTTCACGACTAAACAAAAATTTTTTAAACTCACTCATGATTTTTGACTGATCCCGGAACAAAAACATTGAGATAAAGGCAATCTTCTGAAGCTTTTCTGCCCATACCCACAAAGTTGTAAAACTTTGCAATAAACTGAGTACAGTGTACAGAGTATTTAGTGGCATCAATAGTCAAAGGTTTCCACGCCTCCACGGGCAGTGGTTTTTCCCACCTACGTTCCTTCACAGGGGGCTTGGCGAAGGGAATTGCCAGATACCTCTCGTACTTTTTGCCTTTTCAATTATATATTATCATTTTGAATTTCACATCAAAATAAAATTTTAAAAACATTATCAAATTTTAAAACCTACCCTCATATTTCTGGGTTTTTCCCTTGACTTTCCCAAGCTTGGTTTCAACAACAGGATTTTTTGCAGTCTCAACAAGCAACGCAAACAGCAACATAAAACAGATTCCCAAACTTACGTTAAAAGCTATGAAACTCATTGTGGGGTCGAAAATTCTAACTCTAACTTTTTGATGATTTACTCTCTTTTATACATTCTTGCCTTAGCCGGACCATTTAAACCCAATTGTGAAGTGGAGATTTATGTTGATAATTTTAATCTAATCAGCTTGTTGAACAAATATTGTTATCGAAAACTTTAATTTTTATCATTCATAAAAACAACTATGAAATTGAAACCAATGTTTTATAGAAATATTACTAAAAGTTTGAATGAATTGAGGAATGAGTAGCTGGTATACTTTTTGACCACACTCTAAATTGCCACTTCAATGATCCTACAACTTTTTGATAACTGAAGTTATATGTTTCATAATAATTTTTTAATATCTCAACCTGATTTTGGCTCAAATTTTCTTGAGCTTCAGATCTTTTCATATGCCTATTTTTATTTTTTTCAATTAAATACACCATTTTTCATCCCATATCATGAATAAAATTTAGACATAATATTGACCTTTTAAACTCAAGGTACTACCACTTGATCCATCAGCTCATTGCGATTGATGATAAAGAAACAGATCACCTCATGCAAAATAACTAGAAATAGAGATAGTTATCTTTACTGAATATATAAAAATATTTATAACTTTAATAGTGAGAATTCTAATTTAAAAGCAAAAAAAATGTTATAAAAGTTTTATATAAATTATTTTAATAATTTTTCATATTTTAATATTCTTCAATCAAAATTTATAATTGAGTCACATATTTTTTAAAAATCTGAAATGCTAAACTACTTTTTTATGCAACAGGCTTACATTTTGAAAGATTTTGAACTAAGTGACAAGATAATGATTTAAATGACAAGAGATAACATATTCCAGCAATGGCACGTTACACAAGCAAACAGATGAAGTTCTAGTGGAGGCACTCTGGTGGTTTTATCAAGTTTTTTATGAATAAAAACAAGGAATAAGCACCCATGCTTTTTGTCTTTGAACTTCTACATTCGATACGTGGACGATATCTATGTGGGCAAAAAATAAAAAAATATATAACATTCTTTAGGGCTGCCATCTAAACAGCCATCTCTCAAAAGAAAAATATTTTATCAAGTTTTTGGAAACTAATAAGGGGTTGAAAAATGGGATCTGATCAAAAAAAATTAACAAAGTTATTGCAACAAATTTTAGTTTATTCAAAATTTAGTTTTTCTCACATCTTTCTTTTAAAAATGCTCAACAAAAATATTCAGCTGCAAAGCAAGATAGTAATAAGTCCAGAATCTATAAAATGACCAATACATTAATTTAAGTTGAATTTATTTACTCTTGTAAAACTATCACAAATAAATTATTTCATTATAATTGTAACTTATCCCTACAGTGTAACCTGTAAGAGAGCAAGCTCCTGTTCATACACTCACTATGGTAAAATTTCAAAAAAGCAAATGTACGCTGGAATGAGCATAAATACAAAGTAAGTCGAATCTTGCAAAAAAATCAAGAATTCCACATTGAATATTCACAATTAAGAATTCCTAGACCTACTTTGAAACAGTGGAAAGGTTTGTAGGGGCATAATATGTATCTTTGGTTCAGTAATTTTTTCATTCAAATTTTTAAATGAGACACATTTATTTTAAAAAACCCATAACTTTTGGTAGTTAAAAGCAAAGATTTTTGTGTTCAAAATTTTCTAAAATTTGGAAGAAAAATTTTGCAAGCCCACCATCAGAACCTCAAAACCCTCACACTAGCTGATAAGATAAACATCGGGAAAATATTTTTTTATACAGAAAGGGAATATGAAGCTTTCTATACTTTTTCATCATTTCAATTACTATCACTTGATAATGTAAGCTAGTCTTAGGAGAAGCTTCGTGACTTTTAAAATAAATACTTTGTGTTTCTTGACCTTACCCTTTGAATTTTATTACTTTCTTAGTCCATCGTGAAGTTTAAACACAGGCTTCTTCAAATTGAATTACCATATAATTTAACGTCTCATGTTATATTCCCATATTTCTTGTTTGTATTGCATATAAATATTTCACAGAAAGCAATGTTTGAAGTCGATTTATGAGAGAAAATTTAGTAATAATAATAAGAATTAATTATTTGTATAGGGCCTTTTACGCATCGTTCAAAGGCGCTCTGCTATGAACTGCTTAAAGAAGAACACTTATTGAGCAAAAATGGCTAGAATTTTCGGTAAGTATAGCCTAACCATAATACGTTAGCATGAAAAAAACACTAACGTATTATGGTAAGGCTATACTTACCGAAAATTTTAGCTATTTTTGCTCAATAAATGTACTAAATTTTCTCTCATAAATCGACGTTAAGCATTGTTGAATATTGCTTATATGTACATTTAGATATTTCTAAAAAGTTAAATTCATTTGCAGATCAGGAACATCGTTATGAAAAGTTCACATGAAGCCTAACAAGCACTTGATGTTTGTTTCACAGTAACTCAAAAAGCTTTATGATATGATAAAACCCATAAACTACAGCTTCAATTTTAATCAATATTCAAATACCTACGATAATTTTGAGTAGTTGGTATAGAAAGGTTTTACTTTTTTAAACCACAAAGACAATAAATAATTACTCAACAAATTTCAGTATCTGTCGTTTCCAAAATTAGAAAATATTGTGGTTCAGTATAACGACTTCAAGTTTTAATGTTACCATGCTTTCATTGGAAATAAATCTAACAAGATGGGTCTAAAGTCACCTAACCCCATTTAATCGAGGTCCTCAATAAAATGCTTTCATTTTTACAATTTGAATTTCTTCGTTATCTTCAAATTGTTGTGTGAGTGAGAAAGAATTGAGAGTTGAATTATAATATGCTTTTTTTAAAGTGTTTTAAAGATTTACTGCTAAAATTCAAATTCAGCAAAGAACATACGATGTCTTAAAAAAATATGTTTTTTGTGCGTTCAAGTCGTAAATCGCCGCAAAATTTGATGTTTTAAGGTCATATAAAGCCTTCGTAATCAAATGCTTCATCAATAAACATTTTG
Organism: Pterobdella sp. o SKG-2022; assembly: GCA_964035795.1. Taxonomy (NCBI): domain Eukaryota; kingdom Metazoa; phylum Annelida; class Clitellata; order Hirudinida; family Piscicolidae; genus Pterobdella; species Pterobdella occidentalis. The sequence goes on along the minus strand of OZ038321.1, from coordinate 8,141,473 downwards.
AAATGATATTTATTTGAACAGATAACAACACTTTTTCGGGCTTTGACACACGCTTCAATTTCCTTCTATAGCCTAGGTTTAATATATTGCAGGCTTAAAAACCCTGAAAACGTAGTTGGAGTTGTTATAAAATTTCACATTTCACGCTGGTTGTGAAGATTGAAAACTTTGTTTTCATCGGGTTGTTTGCTATGAGAGTTTTTTTTTGGCAAGTTTAATTAATTTACTAACGAGGAATACGATACTTTGAAAGAATGATCATTTTTCTAGTTAACACCGACTCGCTAAAATAAGATTATGCTTTCGGTTCATTTACAGCTTTTAAAATTTTTATAAATTCAAGTTTTAAAAATTTCTTTCCATTTGGAAATGAAAACAGGGATCGTTTGAGATTATATATTTTAAAATCGAGTAGAACCAACTCCTTATAAAAACAATAATTATTAAACTAAATTCTAGGTTATTATAATGTATGTGACATAACAATTGATAGTAGTTAAGGAAAAACACGAAATATGTTAACAGATAAAAATTACAAAGCTATTGGCTATTTCAAATGTTAGTAAAAAATAGATAATAAGACGAAAAAATCTAGTATTTCAGATTCAAATTGTTGAAAGTTTCAATACGAATAAAAGTAAAGTTTTACATTAAATATGAGTTATAGCTATAAGTTTTTTTGCTTCTTTCATTGATAAAGTACAATAGCCTAAATCAAACTGTAAGGTGAACAAACACAAAGTATTTTTTTACAAAAGAGTCATGAAGCTTTTCGTAAGACTAGCTTACATTATCAAGTTAAATATGGTTATTTTATCTAGTGATAATGTAAACTAGTCTTACAAAAAGCATCGTGTCTTTTTTTAAAATAAATACTTTGTGTTTGTTAACCATACAGTTTTCTTATTGAGACATTCACTATTGAAATTTTGTTAAAACAAGTGGGATTCAGTATGAAATTATATAATACTTATGAAATAATACGATAATGTAATGAAATCTTTTGAACTAAATCTTCATTTAATTAATATCGATTAAACTTATATTTATTTTATAACCAATTGAAACTTATTTTGTGTCAATATGAGTTGAATACCGTTGGTGAATGATTGAAATATTAGAAACATTAATTGTATAATATTTCTATGAATGAAATATACAGGTATTTGAATTGATTTATGCATTAGTTTGTTAAATATTAATCTATAAAAAGTAATATGTCTTATGATGGATGAGAGAAATGAATGGACCATACATAACCGTTAAATTATCGTTAAAATCCTTAAAAATATATGCACCGTATGTGGTTTCAAATGTGTTCAACAGTTGTTTTCAACAAAGAATATATTCTGAACCACAAGCAGAAATTCACTATGGCAAACATCACTCTCGTCATTTGTATGACCTTTTAGAACAGCGACATCGTAGAATTCGTTGGAAAGCGTTTCTGAAATGACTGTTGCACAAGGCATACAAAACAGGGTTCACAGTTGAGTTCAAGTAACACAGCCAGTAACCTGTGGTGCAGTGGCATACTTTAGTGAAAGATTTTTTTGTGTAGTTATGAATGATTGGAACGCTCAAGTAATATGCCTAAGTCAGACGTTATTGCAAAAGTGAAGCTTTAAAAATAATGGTTCTTGTTTGAATAAACTAATTAAAATTCTTTTTTTGAGGAATTTGATATTTTCATTTTACTTTTGGGATACTACTCAAGCCAAATTTTAACTATATCAGTTACTCAAAAACTAAAAATAGTTTTGAAGTTTCGAGGTTTTAATTAAATGAAGATGGCTAAAAATGATATATCTTAATTAACTTTTCATGGAAAATATACCTAAGAATAGCTTATTTTTGGCTTGAAAAGCTCTGAAATTTTTAAAAGATAGTTATTACTTTTAATTACTTAAACTTGTTCAGTTTCATAGTCATTAGTGGAAAAACTTATCAAGTTTCTTTAATTAAAACGCCTTCGATAATTTTACACGAGATGCAAAACCTCCAAGAATTTTAATAAAGACCTCAACATTTTTTATGTGAAGTACTTTCAAACGTTGGAAAATTCTCATTTAGCTGCCTTGTAACTCGACACTAACTCACCAAAATTGTACAGAGTAGGAGGGATGGCGCACTTGTAGAAGGTTTGTATCACCGTGAAGACGTTGTAAGGGGTCCACGTCACGATGAAAGCCAGCAAGATTGCACTGAGTGTTTTGGCGGCCTTTTGATCTTGTTTTTTGTCATTGCGTTTCTTTTTTTGCGTGTTTTGGAGAGTGCTTTTTTTTTCGTTTTGGGTCACTTCGGATTTGTTTGAAATTTTCGGTAAGAGTTTCGTCTTGCCAGAGTTGTTGTGGAACTTGAGGGAGTCTGTTTTGGCTGCGTTGTTGGACTCTTTTGCATCGTTGTTGTTGGTTTCAATGGAATTTCGTTTAGAAGAAAAATGGTGGTCACTGCCGCTTGAAAGTCTGCTGAAGAGTCTGTGAACAAAAGCTTTTTTGCCTCTTTTGGAGTCGCAACCTTTCACTGGAAATGTTGAATCACCTTTGTCCTGCTTAGCAATAAAAAATATAACAAAAAATTAATTTTTGAAGTTATTTGTGAAATAAACATGAAACTAACTTCTGAATCGTCTGCAGAATGTTGTTTGGAAAAGCCTCCTTGCAAACCAGCCATTCCTTTTTTCCTTCTTTCTGTCAGCATATAAATTTTGAAGTACAAAACACACATGATGAAAACCGGAAGAAAAAAAGCCCCAATAGCCGTAAACAAGATTAACACGACTCCTTCAATACGTGACGTATCCATGAAAGCAATATAACAATTGTCAACTCTTTTATCTTCGACAATATGAGGCCATAACATAATCCAAGGAGTCCATAGAAGGATAGAAACTCCCCACGCCAAAGCAATCATAATTCCTGCTTTCGTGTTAGTTCTTTTGACTCTGTATGTAAGAGGACGAGTGACAGAAAAATAGCGGTCAAAACTGATGACAAGGAGATTTGCTACAGAAGCATTGCTCATGGTGTAGTCAATCGAGAGCCATACATCACATAGAACTATTGGTAAAGGCCAGTGATCATCAAGAAAAAGATACATAGAAAAAAGAGGAATTGAAACTAATCCTATTGTGAGATCTGCCACGGCCAAACTCAAAAGGAAACTATTAGAAATAGTTCTGATTTGAGGCTCAATTTTGAAGGATATCATGACCATTAGATTGCCCACTACTGTAAGGAGAATGATGATGGCAACCAGAATAGAAAGAAAAGCAGTGGTTTTTGTGCTACTCCTCATTGAGAGTATGGGAAAGTCACACTCATTCTCGACAGTAAAAGTGCCGTTGTCTCTTTTGAATACAAATTTATCTTGTAGGTTTGACGTAAAGTCAGATAAGAAGTTGTTTAGAGCTCTGCTGGCGTTATGGACTATTATCTGTGTGAAGCGATTCACAAACATTTTTCCTTCTTGTGTTTTTGTTTATAGTTTCTTTTCAGATCATCATTTTCCAATTGAGTTCATTAATTTTACTTTGTTAACTTAGTCATTTTATTTTGAATTTTTAACCGATTTTTCAATTTTAATGGACTTTTTGAATTGTTTTGATTTTGAAAAATTTGACATAAAATTTCAAACTAATTCTTTGCAATATCTTTTCGTTATATCAAATAAGATTGTTCATTTTATATTTTCATTAATTTTCCGCCAAATTTAAACTAGTCTTTCTGATTGTTTTGCACGGGTTTCTGTTTGTTTAAACTAAGCTTGACGAATCTGAAAAAATTAATTTGAATGTTTTCATTAATGACAATAAAAATTCATATATAAAAACAAAAACACTGAAACCAGTAAAAAATTCTTTTAGGTTACAAAGCTTTTAGCAAATTTGAACCAGCCAAACTTTTTACACACTTTGGCATCTTATTCAATTATAAAGCTCAACTGAGTTACGATAAAAATGAAGTTTTCAAGGCTTATCCCGTGATGAAGACCAAAGAAACATCTGATAGTCATGAAGACAATGGAATTTTTTGTTTTGTAAAGTCTCACAAGCTCTCAATAGTTCTATCATTTAATATCTCACTATTTAGTTAAATAAGTATGTTTGTAGTATTATTAATCACATATAGTTTTTATAATTAGTCAGAATTTTTTTATCTAATAGGTTTTTGACTTAGGTTTATAAAATCCAAATATTTGGACTGTAATTATAATGTTTGTTCCAATTTCCACAATCAATCTTCTCCTTTCCATGGTAGTTAGAAAAGTTCTTATGTTTCTATACATCATTCAAACGGGATCGAAATTCTGAACTATACCTTTATCAAGTGTAAAAGTGGTGAAATTTCCATCACCAGTTTTTGAATTTCTGAAGTTTCAAGGTTGTAATAAAGAAGAAAACACCCAGTGAACTGCTACCTTGTCGTTTTCAGGTGGCATGTGTGCCTTGAAAACCCTAAGAGCTAAACCGACTGAAGCTTTGTTTCTGTTGTCACTCATGCAGGCCATTCAAAGAATAAAAACCAGACTAAATTTAGTTACTGTCTTTCCAAGTTGGCAGTTAGGCACAGGGCTAAGAAACTTATTCAAGAAAAAAAATGTAGTTACAGAAACAGCAACTGAGAAATTTTTCACATATGTGTGCAAAAGACTTCCAAAATTTTTTTTGGAGACTTTAAAGACTGAAAGTGGAGAAAACCGCAAGAAAGCCGTTGGCACAAAAAGGAACGTTTTGAGCACTAAAGTAGAGACCAGCATTGGTTTTTGAAATATGAGAACAATGTTTGAAGCAAGAAGACTGGCACAGGGAAAGGCAAAAAAAAAGAAAATACAAATTTTATGTTTTAGGTGTGAGTAAAAGCAGATGATAAGGCACTAGAAAAGTTAAAACATCCACAGATGAAACAGTATTACATTCCGGCCGAGAAGATGCCCAACATCAAGAAGCCATAATCCTGAGAAGGAGGCAAAAAAGTAAATGCTAAAGTGGAAACCTGTGAGAAGCAAATTTACTAAGGTTGGAATGAGAGGAAAGCATGTTAATATGGTCATCCTACAATGTTACACTCCGACTAATGACAAAAAAAATGAGGTCGAAGTCTTTTTCTACGAACAGCTACAGGCGGAAAAAAAATAACATTTCAGAGCAAAATACTAAAAAATAACATTTCAGAGCAAAATACTTATTGTTATGAGCAATCTAAATTCATAAGTCGAGTAATAACACACAAAATGAAAGAGTCATAGGGAAGCATGGATGTGGTCTCATGAATAAAAATGGTGTTAAGCTGCAAGAATTTTACAACAATAACATTCTGGTAGAGGGAGGCACCCTGTTTCCTCACCAAGACATTCACAAGCTTACTTGGTACTCACCCAATAATTGAGATAGAAACCAGATTGACCATCAACTAATCAATGTAACATGGAAGCGATCACTTATGGATGTCAAAGTGAGTAGAGGTGCAGACGTCAGCTGTGACCATCATTTTTTAGGTGCTCTGATTCAACTCAAACTGAGAAGTACGAAAAATAAGATCTACAAACCAAAGCGTTTCAATATAAAAAAGATTTTAAAACAACAAGATCAAAAATACTTTTACTGTCCGAGTGAAAAACTGATTTCAAGAGCTGCAAGATGCTGAAGCAAACAGCAATGAGATCGACACAATATACTCGAATATACCCGCATACACGAAAAGCTGTAGAACTTTTTTAGGTTCGAAAAAAGGAAACAAAATGAAAAAGTTGATTTAACCAGTTATGTCGGAGGCAGTCGATGCCAGACGTACTCTGAAAAGAAGTTGAAAGATGCTAAGTCAAAAGGTTGAAAGAAAGGCTTAAGCAACAATACAAAGAAGCCAAGCAATTTTTTTTTACACATCGTCATATGCGTGATAAAACGGAAAAATCTTTTTCTATAGATCAGCAAATTTGACTCAAGATCAGCTAGAAGAAAACTGAAGTCATGACCATCAACGTGCCATCACCATTTCCGATGCAGCTTGGCAAACATGATCTTTGTAGGATAGATAAGTTTACTCATTCTGATAGCATTTTGAGTATAGATGAGAGTGTTGAGAAAGATATTAAAATTTGGCTTAACAAAGCATAAAACGCCTTCAAGAGCATAACTCAGCAGAAGCAGAGCGCAAGGGAATGAAACGCACTTGGAGCACCATCACCAAGCAGGCTCAAAATAGGAATGAGTTGAAACTTTTTGTTGATGCCCTATGTGACAATATGCTTAACAGGTTCTAATGATAATCATAACAAAGAACAATGTAGAAAGTGATTAAAAGGTCATAAAAAATGTTTATCAAGTATTTTGTGTTTTCAAGGTATTAAACTCTTCAAAAACGAATGTATTTTTATATTTTTTTTTCAAATAAAAATACTTTAAATAAAGGACATCAACTAGAACAACTACATCAACGTAGTTAAATATGAAAACAATTAAATGAATAAAATCATATCTTACATTTCTTTCATTCTTTTCACCGTACCACTTAGAGGAAAACAGCACACAAAAACATAAAATAATGTTACTACAGATACTTGCAATAAAAGCAAAGGAAACATTCTAATAATGATAAGGTTAATCAGTTTGCTGGATTGAAAGCATTTGAATTGACAACGTTCCATCATTATCTTTATTATAATTAATGAAATATTTTAAAGAATAATGAATTAGCAAGTTATAAGTGAACATAATATTGATAGAATGGAGAAATGGTTGATTGTTGGAAGTAGAGGCTTGTATGTTTAAAAACTCGTAGGCATTGTGTTAATGTTTACGGGGCTGCTTGTTATTTGCTGTTTTATTATTTCTAATTTTTATTCATTTTTGAATATATATAAAAATATTCATAAAAATAAAAATAACAGATGATATGTTTTTTCAAAAGCTTGTAAGTTGTCAAAAAGGGACGTTAACGTGGATAGCTGCAAACTCGAGTGGATGCATGAAACTAGATTTGTGCACCATTTTCACAAATTATTTAGTGTAAGTTAAATTTTTTTTTATAGAGTTTACATGCAAATGGATTATGTTTTTAGATAAAAAAGAAATCTTGAAATAATGAGCATAAATTGGATTTAAAAATGACGGTAAAAATCATTTATTTCTGATAAATAACCCAATTTTTAGTTGATTATCATCGTTGGTTTCGTATTCAAAATATAAATCTTCCCAAAAATACTGAATTTTAGCAAGTTTTTAGCGTGAGAAGGATATGATCAAAGACTCATTGAAGTGGCATTGAATTTCCACAACAAACTTTACGTGCCTCATGTAAACTTTCAGTGTCACTTCAGTAGAAATACAATCTTTCAATGGTTAAAGAAACTTTCAAGAATGGTGAATGAATGAAAGTTTGAACACTCTTCAAAGCTTGGTTCCCTGAGTCACATTAGAGATGTTCCTTTGAAGTGTATGAAGCATATTACAAGGCATGTCTGAGTTACAATGGTATCCACACTACGTTTAAAAAACAATGATTGTATTTAGCATATACTCATTTCAATTTTCATTTAAAAAAAAAAGTTTCCAAGTCGAGAAAGGAAAGTTTCCGAGGAATACACAAAATGTTGTTTGGAATAGGCTTTGTTCTCAGTCTGCAAAGCTTCTCTTTCAAACAATTATAAGCAGAGTGAAAAAATCAATAAATCGTTATTTAATATGTCATTGCAAAAGAATGAGCTTCACTCTTACCATTATCTCAACCACGATGAACGTCAATTTGAAGCAAATAAGTGATATTGTTTGGAATTTATTCAATAGTGAATTAATTTTAAAAGCTATTCATAAAAAAACAAAAATGAAACTCAAAATGAAATATTTTCAAATAATAACTTAAATAATTGGTTTAAGTGTGAATGCCACTTATCAAATTCAAACACACTCACCAATTTTATGAAGTTCATGGTTGAAAATAATATAAAAAAATTGGAAAAGCGAGCAAAAACTATGGTGTATTTATGGTGTTATTATGCACATTAATCATTCCGACGTTCCTTTACAACCCCCATGCAAGCATAAGCATCATTACACGGATACTTCGAGCCACAAAGTTTCTATCCTTCTCATGTAGTCAAAGATACTTCAGATCTTAAAAGTAACTATACAAGTCACTAAAAGAAAATTACAGTATAACTGAAAAATATTTTGGATAATAAGGAATAAATTGAAAGATTTTGAATTATTGAAATATATATATATTCATACGCCTCACGTAAGGGCTGTTACAACCATTACATAAAGACGGTCTTCAAAAACACAGAATCAAGTGAAAATGTGCAAAAAACTAGATTCATTATGCGTTAGGTTCCTTCTAGATTTATATTTCAATAAACACCACACAATTACTAGTGTATTTATAGTGGCATGAACTTTGAAGCTTCTAGGTCCCAATATTATAATAATACAAACAACATTGAAAAGTATGAAAACTGAAAAAATCTATTGGTGAAAAAAATTGATACTATCAAAGGCATATAGTTTTTGCTAACAAGTCTAATGTTAGGCATGTCGGTTGGGAGGTTTGACTAGTTTAAATTTTTATAGAATCCATCCTAGTTGAAACTAATAACTCATATCAATAACTTTTCAACACTGTTTTCTTATATACATTCATATGCAGTTTAGTTTTTCTATGATATTGACACAATTGTTAATAATATTTCTCAAACTATATTCCAAACGTGGTATTTTTACTGATGAATACTTTCACACGACATGCACTGTGCATCAAAAAGTGTAAAACAACTACAATAAACAGGCTACAAATGGATGCTGTCTATAATAAACAAATTTAAAGGGTTAAAAAACAATGTACACGTTTAGAAGATTTTAAGCATAGAATGTTTAACGTTAGTAAGCAAGCAAAACATAGCCCTATAAAAAGACTGTACTAGCTCATTAACACCTCACTTGATTTATATTTAGATGATGGTGTTTCTTATATATTTTCAATGAATCTGGTTTACTTTTTTAGTAGTAGTAGTAGTAGTAGTAGTAGTAGTAGTAGTAGTAGTAGTAGTAGTAGTAGTAGTAGTAGTAGTAGTAGTAGTAGTAGTAGTAGTAGTAGTAGTAGTAGTAGTAGTAGTAGTAGTAGTAGTAGTAGTAGTAGTAGTAGTAGTAGTAGTAGTAGTAGTAGTAGTAGTAGTAGTAGTAGTAGTAGTAGTAGTAGTAGTAGTAGTAGTAGTAGTAGTAGTAGTAGTAGTAGTAGTAGTAGTAGTAGTAGTAGTAGTAGTAGTAGTAGTAGTAGTAGTAGTAGTAGTAGTTAGTAGTAGTAGTAGTAGTAGTAGTAGTAGTAGTAGTAGTAGTAGTAGTAGTAGTAGTAGTAGTAGTAGTAGTAGTAGTAGTAGTAGTAGTAGTAGTAGTAGTAGTAGTAGTAGTAGTAGTAGTAGTAGTAGTAGTAGTAGTAGTAGTAGTAGTAGTAGTAGTAGTAGTAGTAGTAGTAGTAGTAGTAGTAGTAGTAGTAGTAGTAGTAGTAGTAGTAGTAGTAGTAGTAGTAGTAGTAGTAGTAGTAGTAGTAGTAGTAGTAGTAGTAGTAGTAGTAGTAGTAGTAGTAGTAGTAGTAGTAGTAGTAGTAGTAGTAGTAGTAGTAGTAGTAGTAGTAGTAGTAGTAGTAGTGTAGTAGTAGTAGTAGTAGTAGTAGTAGTAGTAGTAGTAGTAGTAGTAGTAGTAGTAGTAGTAGTAGTAGTAGTAGTAGTAGTAGTAGTAGTAGTAGTAGTAGTAGTAGTAGTAGTAGTAGTAGTAGTAGTAGTAGTAGTAGTGTAGTAGTAGTAGTAGTTGTAGTAGTAGTAGTAGTAGTAGTAGTAGTAGTAGTAGTAGTAGTAGTAGTAGTAGTAGTAGTAGTAGTAGTAGTAGTATAGTAGTAGTAGTAGTAGTAGTAGTAGTAGTAGTAGTAGTAGTAGTAGTAGTAGTAGTAGTAGTAGTAGTAGTGTAGTAGTAGTAGTAGTAGTAGTAGTAGTAGTAGTTGTAGTAGTAGTAGTAGTAGTAGTAGTAGTAGTAGTAGTAGTAGTAGTAGTAGTAGTAGTAGTAGTAGTAGTAGTTAGTAGTAGTAGTAGTAGTAGTAGTAGTAGTAGTAGTAGTAGTAGTAGTAGTAGTAGTAGTTAGTAGTAGTAGTAGTAGTAGTAGTAGTAGTAGTAGTAGTAGTAGTAGTAGTAGTAGTAGTAGTAGTAGTAGTAGTAGTAGTAGTAGTAGTAGTAGTAGTAGTAGTGTAGTTGTAGTAGTAGTAGTAGTAGTAGTAGTAGTAGTAGTAGTTAGTGTTGTGTGTAGTAGTAGTGTAGTAGTAGTAGTTGTAGTAGTAGTAGTTGTGTTAGTAGTAGTAGTGTAGTAGTAGTAGTAGTAGTAGTAGTAGTAGTAGTAGTAGTAGTAGTAGTAGTAGTAGTAGTAGTAGTAGTAGTAGTAGTAGTAGTAGTAGTAGTAGTAGTAGTAGTAGTAGTAGTAGTAGTAGTAGTAGTAGTAGTAGTAGTAGTAGTAGTAGTAGTAGTAGTAGTAGTAGTAGTAGTAGTAGTAGTAGTAGTAGTAGTAGTAGTAGTAGTAGTAGTAGTAGTAGTAGTTGTTGTTTTTGTTTTCGTTGTTGTTTTTGGTTTTGCTTAAGTGATAGTTATTGTAAAGATATTTATAATTCTCATAAACACTTTTATTTTTAATGTTAATAATATAAGAATGAGTTGAAGGTCGATTATTAATATCGATTCTTTCGCATGATTTATGATAAATTTTATAACTCTTTGCATATTACCATGACCATTACTGTAAATGATTTTAATTCGATTGTAATTATTTTATTTTTTGCTAAACTATTGGACTTCAGTGTGATTATTGCCAAATGAGATAAGTGCAAAATGGCTGAAAAACAATATAACATAAAACATAAATAAATCCTTTGTTAATGAAATAAAAGAGGATTAATAATGAACTTCTTAGAAATATAAACAATAAATGTGAAGAAGTCGATAAATAATAAATAATGAGCCATGTGTGGACGACCCTTGTGAGAGGCAGTGTGGGGTGAGGTGGTCTAGCGTGACAGTGAAGATGCTGGTAAAATCGAAATGTTGAAAAATAGTATTGAGAAGTATTTTTTAAAATGAAAACCTCCAAAACTATTGAAATGAATCGGAGTTTTTACGAATTAAAGCAAAATTTTCAAACGACCAATTAAATTCTTTTCAAACTTCATTACATGGTGCACATAATGGTGCATTCAATATGGTGGTGCATTCAATATGGTGGTGCATTCAATATGGTGGTGCATTCAATATGGTGGTGCATTCAATATGGTGGTGCATTCAATATGGTGGTGCATTCAATGTGGTGGTGCATTCAATATGGTGGTGCATTCAAGAGAGGTAGCAACTTTGCCTTCTTTTTATTTTTCCATTGTTTTATATTCAATAGAAACAGTTTTTTGTTTTATTTGAATTTTTTATCCATTTTTCAAGTTGAATCAATTTTATTATTGTTGTTATGTTAAAAATACATGCCAACTCTTATTAGCATAATTCTTCATCAAAGTTTTCGCAATCTCCCACAAACATTAATTCATTCATCATCTCAAAAAGGTTGGGAATTTAATCAAGGTATTATAAACAGTTCAGTCGGTTGAAAAATTGTGTGTGTGTGTGTGTGTGTGTGTGTGTGTGTGTGTGTGTGTGTGTGTGTGTGTGTGTGTGTGTGTGAGTGTGTGTGTGTGTGTGTGTGTGAGTTTGTTTGTGAGTTTGTGTGTGAGTTTGTGCGTGTGAGTGTGGGTGTGAGTTTGGGTGTTCACATGGATAAATACTTGCTCATAAAGACCACTGGAGCGTTAGAATGGTCATGTGACATTGATATTTCTGCATTCCGCTCAACTTTGTTTTATGCATCATCATAAATGTTCTTATCGATAATTAAATACTATCATTTGTTATGCTGAGTTTTAAAATAATTTTCTCAATTATTTATTAAAATTATTTCCATTTTAAATCATTAGCATTCAAAGCTATTAGCAAATGTTAATATCTACAGTGAAAAGGTTAGAAGAGCTGAAAAATCCATACTTTTATAAATAAAAATCAACTGATCCGTGAAACACATTGCAAGTCAGCTTCATCGTTAATAAATTCACTTTTATCACATTTCTGGTTACATTATATTTTTCATTATATATCTCGTTTCATTATATTCTCTCTTCATAGTTCTGGTTTCATTAACGTCTGCTTAATTTAGTTAATAACCAACATCTTATGTTTTATATTCTCAAACTGGTTGAAATTAATTTCTGATACTATAATAAAACATATCTGCAAAACCAAAAAATATTTGAATTCAAAGACTCATGAGATATCTCTAAGAACCCTATTTCAAATATTACCATTCACTTATGTATATACTTTTTATTTCATCTTTACATATTCATACATATTTACATGGAACTGATACGACCATTTGTTACAAGCTCCCCTCTGTTTTATTTTCAACCACGGGCTTATTTACAACGGTAATAAGAGATAAGAGGTGATTGCTTTACTAATTCCCCATTCCAGAAAGGCTATTTCAACTAGAAAAACAAGCATTCGACTGCAACAAATATAAATGGATCGGAATATGCAAGCATCAAAGCAAATAATAGTACATGTACTGATATCTTATAAAAAATAAATTTTAATGAAATCTATTAGTTTTGGTTAGAAAAAACACATAAATTCATTAATTTCAATATGTAAGAAAATTTAATTAAATTTTTGTATTTATAAAAGGCGATAATTACAAGGTTGTAAACATGTATTGGAATTTTTTCACTAAAAGTTTCCTTAAGCATACAGATAACCTGAATTATGGTTGGAAATAAAATGAAAAATATTTAATAGAATAAATAAAAGAAAAAAAAGAGTGAGAGATGCTTTAAAAAAAATTAATGTGAAACACGTCATAAATATAATTTAAGAAATTGGGGAAACTTGTGAAAAAAATATTAACCTCATAGAGAAGTTGTTAAATTTTAATGACATAAAAGACATATTTTTGCGATTGATCTTGATAATCTTGCTAAAAAATGAAATTCTGAACTAAATGTTTATATATAATTATAAACAGGAAAATAAATAAGGCTGTCTTCATAAAATAATGTTAAGAATAACATCAGTTGCTAATGTGAGATCGTCTTACCTATGATTCGTGTCTTTCGTTGGATTAAACAATTCGTTTTTGTATTCTCACATATTTAAACAAAAACAAAATGAAATATATTTAAAAAACCATGAAGGCAACAAATTATATGAACCTAGATATAACTTTTGTTAATATTTGGACTTTTCACATTGAGTATTACCCCTTGAAACCGATCAATTGCTTAACCCCTGGTTGAGGTGGGCTTAAAAAATATTTGAAGATAAAGTTATATTCATCATAAGTTATGATTGTTTGAAAAATAAATTTAGCTGAAAAGTAATTCATTTTTAAAAAGTTTACAAAGTAATGTTATGATGTCACAACGTTAAAAAGTTTATTTAGAGATACATAGAAAAAATCAAATTTTTATTGAATACTATATTAAATATTTTAATTCTAATGATAAAAATAAAAACATATAACAACAAGTATTTGTATCATCAACATGGACCAGCTTGTAGTAATGAGTACTAATGATTGTTAGTACAGTTGAACAATGAATGATTTCGTTATGGGCATGACTTTTGAAGGGACAAACTTAGTGTTGTGATGTCCAGGTCTGCTAGCGGTTGCCTTTGTATAAAACAGACCTGCACACTATTGTCTGTTTTTCAGTAAGTCTTTGGAGTAATTTTTTAAAGATCCGATACAGACTGTTTCACGGAAAAAATAAAATTAAACGTTTTTGAAACCAGTCAGCTATTTCATCAGTTCATGAGTTTTCTCAAAATGCAACTTTTGCTGGGCCATCTTAATCGCTTGCACTGAACACTCATTTTCAAACACCTCAATGAAACAGAGCGAAACTTTAAAAAATCGATAGAAAATCATAGCAGAGTCATTTGAAGCTTACTCAAACCATCAAACATGCTAACAATGCAAAAACTTGATAAGTTTCACATATAATAATCAGGATAATCAAATTTCACAAAGTTGCTAGATCAGAAATAAACAATCCATGAAGAACTTTTATGATTTCAAAAGCTGAGCAAGGTAAAAGAACTCTCAAAGACAACAATCATTCAGTTGGTGCAGCATTCGTTGATACCTTTACAAACATCTTCGAACCTTCTTCAAAGTTGCTTATTTTGTTTTTTCTTGGTTTTTTTAATCTTCTTTTTCATCCAACAGCTTGTAGCGTCCAAATCCTCACTTCAAATGGCAAATTTTCTGGTTTTACTTGACATTCTTCATCACTACCCTCATAAACCATAAGCAACTTTTCAGAACTCCTCGATACTATGGCTTCAAATGGTGTGTAATCAACAGCGTTGTTTAAAAGTAAGCCAAAAATATGTGTTATATGGAATGATTATTAAGTTTGAACTTATAAAAATCGATCAACCATTTTGCTGGGCCTTAACTTTAACCGTTAACATTGAAAAATGGAATTTCTGATAAAACTAAAATAGAAATACTAAAATAAATGACGAAAAAATAAATTTTTATTACAAACTTTTTTATAATAAAAATTATAAAAATTTATTTTAAATTTCTGTTGCATAAAGCCTCACTAACTTGTATCGGAAGTGATAGATTTCCATACAGATGTGTCTTTAATTGAAAAAGTTCTTCAATAACCAATAGTCTCGACACTATAATAATCACTACCACAATTCTTTAATCCTAAACTAATCTTGTAAAAATACGCAAAAAGTCCTATCAACAAAATTAGTAATAACTTTCTATAGTTCTTATACTTTATAGTTTCAAGTTCAACTTTTTTTTAATAATTTACATTATTTTTAAAAATATCACTTATTTAATTTTATGCAAAAGGTGCTTATTAGATAATAGAGTTTAACTCGTAAACTTCAACAACAAATCAATGTACAATACACACCGTAACAATAATAATAGGAAAGCTGCAAGCTCATTTCTTTAAATGCTTATACCTTTTATTGACTTTGCTTATTCTGTACCTTATGTATATATTTCTGAAAACATAATACTAATATATTTTTTTTATGTATGTATGTGCATATATGATTTTTAATGTCTGTCAGTACTTCCATGATTTACGATTTTGTATGCATGTTAAATGATTTTCAAATCTCTATAAAATACTGAAAGCTTGCAAAGCAAGTTTGGACTTTCTCAATCAATATTTTTCAAACCCCTGACACCCTTATGATACAAATGATTTTACAAAGTTTTAGCTAGGATTTAAAAATGTTTTTCAATTTGTTCAATTGACTAATTTTTAAAAATACCCAAGTTTTCAATGAAGATTTCATTTTTTGAAGTTATACTCCATTGCAGCTGTTATCATTGTTAAGTTTTTTTCAAATGCTTGTCAAGACAACTTTTTTTCTTTCATAACTGATGGCCGTGTTGTTGAACTTCATAAAATTATATTTACTCACATAGATGCATCAAAGTTTCTCATCCGCTCTTAAAAGCAAACCTTTTTTATCTATAACAAATCATGATAAACTACATAACATAACATACTTCATTATCTACTAGCACTATTTCATGCCAATTACTAATAACACACTGATATTAATGTGAAGATTATCATTTTGAGTATCACAAGTCGTATACTAGTTTTCACTTCTGTAATATATTATAATAATTTTCAATATACCAATGCATGAAAAATAGAAATTATCTTTGTATATATATTTGTGAATATTTCTATATTGTGTAGTGCATTTCAATTATATATAAAAAATAACCATAGCTTTTGCAAATCATTTTTATCATATATCTATCAAAGCATCATTTACCATAACTTTTCTATAGTGATGCATTCATCATTTGTTTCTTATAAATATGTTTATCACCTTTTTCATTGAGACTTTCCCATTGTATCTAATATTTCCATTATAGACGTTTAGTTAAAAGTACTTTCTTCATTTTCAACATTATTTTTCTATAATTTTCTATTTCATTGTTATTTTTAAAATATTTTTCCCTTTCACGTTCATCGCAGGCATTCATCATCAATAATTGAATAAATCAACTATCAAGTTTCTTGCATAAAAATCGTCGACATAATAATAAGCACAATATGATGAATATGACAGAGGCTTTATCAACATTTTGTATTCTTTTGGCTACCTTCTCATACATAACAAAAACATTTCGTACCAAGATGTTGTGTTCTATTTCTATTCCGGGGGTCGATTGGAATCTGTTTTGACTATAACAACGTCCAGATTTCAAGTAAATCCAAATATAAACTTAGTATTTGCATAAAATTAAGATTTAAATAAAAATGATTTGAAACATACCACCATAGTAAGATAATATGTGGATTCTATGATTTTGAGCAAACCTACTATTGGTTGAAGAAAGTGAAAATAAAGCAATGTCTACAAACCTTGGAGCAGAATGTAGATTGAAATTTTTATTGATTGCAAAACATGACTATTACATGATAAATAATTGTCGATTGTCATATCTTCAATACTTCCCTCACCTTCATTTTTATACTCAATAGATCAACTTTGCCTAAAAAATATGAGTTTTTGATTTAAGTTTTGTCCCACAATGAACTATTTCATTTTTCAAAAACAGATATAATCTATCAACTCTGCATTAAAGTTTATAAGTTTTAGTTGTGAGTTTGTATTGTTGAAGTATCAAGTATAGAGCAGTTGCCGTGTGGTTGGGGCTTGAGCGTCAAAAAAAATGATTGCGGTTCAGAAATGAGTGCATTCTTCAGTTGAAAACACTGTTGAAAAAGTGCAAAATTATTGGATCAATTTAATTCATTAGCCATAAAAAAACTAGTGTTCGCTACGTCGTTTATCATGCATTAATTACATTCTTCAAAATTTCAACCTTGAAAGCAATACGAAGACGGAGATCCCGTTCTAAATAATGAATTTCAGTTTGATAAAAAATAATAAACAAGTTCGGTTTTTTGAAATAAGTATCAAAGTTTTCCAAAATCTTGAATCTTGTATTTACTTGCTTCTCCGCTGATATCATTACAAACTCCAAGTAAAATCTCTCAATATAATAATTTCTTTGCCGACTATTTCAATTTGTCTCTTCATGTCATTTTCTACACCTCAAAGTGACTTCAACACTAGTTCATGGTGACTTTAATACTGCAACCATGCTTCTCTACTCTACACCAACAAAGACGTTCACTGCACACAACAAAACACTCAGACCCCATCTGGATACACTTTCTCTTACTACCTTCAGCACTCATACAAACACTACTCTTGATTCTTTCAGTGGCTTGCACTAAGACGCCAAATAATTCACATTTTTTATCTTTGCACTCAAATCTTTCTAGGCCCAGAGAAGATTATCTATTCAAAATGGTTGGAGCATCTTTTTGACGACAGTCCTCTTCAAAAGACAGTCTGCCATAAAATGCTTTGGGAAATTTTTGAAAACGCTTTTGAAGATGCCAACAACTTTCCACCATCTGACACAACTATGCTTAAAATGTCAAGTTTTAACTCTAAACCAAAACTATTTTTTTGGCTTTTTAAAAGTGTTTATTTAAAGTTTATTCTGCAGGATTGTATTAATAAATTTTTATTCATATTTTTCCACTTTTATTTTTTTTAATATTTTTTTTCCCATTTTTAATCGAGAATTAAAAAGAAACTGTTTTGAATTTCATTATGGATGGAAAAAGCTTTTCTCAACTTTTGATTTTATTCTGTCGCTTGAAGTTTAATTTTATGTCATTGTGATTATATTTTATTACATCATCATAATTTTCTTAATTTTTTTAAATTAATTTTTAATTTTTTTTATTTTTATTTTTTATTTTTTTATTTTTATTATTTTTTATTTGTATTTTTTTTATTTTTTTATTTATTTTTATTTTTATTTTATTTATTTATTTATTATTTATTTTTTTTTTATTTATTTTTATTTATTTTTTTTATTTTTATTTTTTTTATTTTTTTTAATTTTAATTTTTATTTTTTTATTATTTCTTCATTATTTTATTCTTTCTAACTTTTCAGAATTAACCATTCAACGCAGGCAATCTTTCATAATGAGCACTGCGCTGTTGTCACATTTGGAGCAATTCATTGTGATTTCATTTTTGTCATTCCATTATTATGCTTTTTTATCATCGTTCTTTTCTTTATGGGGTTTTATTGTTATGATCTTTTTATTATGATTCACTTATTAAGATATCATTATCATGACTCCTATCATTACTGTTTTGGTATCAGGATTTCATAGTTATGATTTTATTTCCATAATTTTATCATTCAATTTCCGCTTGATATATTCAATTTCCGCTTGATATATCTTTTTTTATTTTTAATTTATTTGATCTTTTTTTTTCAGAACTATAATCTATTGTTCATGTTTTTTAAATCTGTTTATTTTTATTGTTTCTTTTGTCTAGTTTTTCATGTTTTTTTGAGTTCGATAAATTTTCAGAATTAAATTTTTCCTTTTTAGATTCCTTATATAACTTTGAAAGCTTTTGAGTTTGTATCATTATTAATTCGGTAAAATCTTTATTTGTTTCAATTAGGTGATCTTTGAAACAATAGCCCAATAGTTTAAGTCTCAGTTTTATAAGTATTTTAAAGACATCTTTTCTGTTTCCTTTTCTATTGCACGAATTAATTATCGTATAAAATAAAATAGTAATCATTCAATTGAATAGTTTTTATATTAATTTAAAAACCAGAAACAAGGTCATAGCTGTCAAACAAAAATAACAAAAGGACAACAATTCTCATAAACTATCTCTTCATGAATGTTCATTTCCTTCTCGAATGTAGCAATTGTAACTTGTTTTTGATTGGTTAATAAAATTTTATACAACAAACCAAAGTTTAGCAACAACTAAAAGAATATCAATAAAAACAATAGCAAAAAAATTTTTAAGCAAAAACTGATTCAGAATAATTAATTATTTAAATACTTAATCTTTTTTCTCAACTTCTTATAAAAATGATTGTCTTTTTTTCACCGTGAAGATTTTTTATTAACGTTTATTTTTATTCTTAAAAATTAATTTTTCAATTGTTTTGTTTTCATTAATTATTTATTCTTGTGAATTTTAGAATTTGAATAGTTTTGTTATTCTTATTCTTATTATTCACATATTTTTATTATTATGATTTTTTATTATTCATTGGTGCTAAGCTTTCAATTTCACAATTGTAGCGCATACAATGAAAAAATCAACAATAAAAACGAATCTAAGTGTTCATTTTATAAATTTTTATCTGTTCAGAATAACTATAATTATTTTATGATAATTGAATAATGCAGTGTTTCATTCTGAAAAAAGTTAAACTTTGATATACTCTGAAAGTTTTCTAAGTTACAATCGGATCTAAACGTCATGTAATGTAATGCGGTATTTATAAAGCGCTTTTCCATATAGATTAAAGCGCTTACTACAAATTTAACACACTGTGGAACAGGTGCTAATTGTCGGCCCACGTGGGATCGAACCCGGTAACTTTTAGATAATTAGTCTAATGCTCAACCATTGAGCTATAGGCGCCGACAATGCAGTCTTCTTAAGTTTTGTAACAAGAAACTTTGAACAGCACTGAGGATTGGGACCGTGTTTGATAAATTAAATAAAAGATACTTGAAACTAGAATAGATAAGTTGAGTTGTTTGAGAATCATCATTATCCTGGCCGGAGTTTATTGTAAAGCACAAATTCAACGTTAATGAAACTTGCAAATCCAATTTTTTCCATTTTTCTTCGTAAACCTTGTTCACCATCATAGTCATTATCGCCATTAGCTGATTATTAGATCTTGAAACAATAAAAGAGAAAATGGAAAGAAATCTTCAATAATATCATCCATGTAAAACCTTAAAAATATTGTTTTAGGTGTGAAAGGATATTTTTAAACTCAAAAATATAATTAGTACCTGGAAAGATAAGTTTTTGTTTAATCATTATTTTCAAATTCACAAAAAAGAAAAAACTTGCCACGTCGGGTCTTTCCTAGTAATCACCTCTAATCAGGAGGTTCGTGTCGGTGTATTTTGTGTATCTTTTTTCATATCATTGTATAGATCCATGCTGCTATTTTTGATCATTTTTTTTAATCTTCATTATTTTTTTTCTCTTTTTATTCTTTATTACATTAGCAGCTCATTTCAGCTGTCAAATGCAGACAAATAAAGTCTAGCAGAGACAAATACAGTGAAGCAATTTGAAGGTGGAAATAAAAAGGATATTTGTCTACTGTTCTATGCAGAGAGTTGGCATTTTTTCAACTTTTTAAACAAGTGTCAACAAAGTCTAAATATTTTATGTTTTTGAAACTTTTTCGGAAACTTGTATAATTGAAAAATTTTTCAAAGTGAAATATAAGAAGGTTTAAAATCATGAATTAACTTCAAAAACTCAAGAGTAAGACAATAGCATACACTTTTAATAAACTCAGCTACATTAGAAAAATACATATCTAGCTTGGAATTAATGCTTCTATCACTAATCCATGAAATTTGTTCCCTTTTCATGGAATTTTTGTGGCAACTTAACAAATTAGAAGATTTCACATACTTGATATTGTTACCTATGTAATTTGAAGGTCCGTATGAAGTGAAAAATTACATTTAAGTCTCCATTAACTAAATTGCTTTACTGTGAATTAAATCCAAAACAACATCGTTTGAAAGTTTTTCAAATAAATTTAAATGTACACCTCAACTATAAGATCGTGAATAGTTTATATTAATATTCAAAACAAGTACAACGGGTCACTATGAGAAAGATTGTTAGAGGCACAAAGAGTTGTAGTGTTTAAGTTTTGAAGATGCATCAGTTATGAAAAAAAATAATGATAACAAAAAAGATAATTCCAGCTTGAAGGTTCAGCATAGGTAGAGAGGATTTTTTCTATTGGTTGGTGCAGAAACGGGTGGTTTGTGGTTGATGGATCGAGCATGCGTCTAGTGTTTGAAGATTGAAAGAGATGCTTCAGCTGGTGATTATTGAGTTATTTGAGGTTCAATGTTGTGATTTCAAGATTTTTTCTTAGAATGAGAGGCATGCGTGTAAACATGGAGTTGTTTTTGAGTGTAAGCCACCATTGAGCATAGTTGAAGTCTTGTAGTTCAACAATGATGATAAAAAAATAATAATCACTATGTTCGAGTCATAAAATGATGAATGCCAGAGCTGTGTGCACTTGTGAGAGGTCTGTGTGTTTGAGGATTGAGAGCGACTTGCTAGTGCATTCTGCCATGAGCTTCGTGTGTTTTACAAAGTCTTCGGTCGTTTTAACGTAAATATTAAAGTGACTTACACACATGAGTAAAAATTTGGTTTTTATTTATAATGATTTTTAAATAGTTATGGAAGTAATATTTTAACGTTTTAGAAACATTTTGATGGGTTCTCAATAACTAACCATAGTTATATTTAGCTATTTTTGCTTTCTTTAATCTTTAAAACCTCATAAGCGGCATACGATTTTCCATGCAGGAATATTATTAATGGATAGGAAACTTATCTTAAAGTTAGAAGTGATTTTAAATTTGTCTATTTCAGAGGTGTGAAAAAAAAAAAAACTTGAGAACTAATTTTAGAA
Source organism: Pterobdella sp. o SKG-2022 (assembly GCA_964035795.1). Taxonomy (NCBI): domain Eukaryota; kingdom Metazoa; phylum Annelida; class Clitellata; order Hirudinida; family Piscicolidae; genus Pterobdella; species Pterobdella occidentalis. The sequence continues at coordinate 8,119,798 of OZ038321.1, read as the reverse complement.
AATCTTGGAATACAAAAAGTTTTAATTCAATCACTTTACTTGCACAGCATGTACATGTTGTAATGACATTGGACCATGGTCACTCATCTAAATATCCTATTTTTCCACTAATTATTTCCACTGATTCAATGAATATAACAAAAAAATCGATTGAAAATATAAAATGAAAAGCACACGTAATTTTTTGAAATTTTGGATTGTCTTCCAAGAAGCTTCGTATTTTCAGTATTTGTTGTTGTTACACAGGGTTTGATGGCTGTTGCTTTAACTTTCCATAGCACTTTATTCTCATTTGTGATTGTTGCTTTTCGTTGTATCATTTTTTAAAATAGATTTGTCAGTTTATTTATAAATGCTAGTTTTTATGTTATTACTTGGGGTACTCTTTATTTAGCTTTTATTCACTTCAAATGCACTTTTATATTACAAAATGTTGCCACATTGAAAAAAAATAATTTAAAATAATCAAATTATTTTTCCTTCAATCAAAATGAACTCAACAAAATTAATTCCTAATTAGAAGCTATGAAAAGCACTTGAAAACTTGTAGACGGATCAGACCCAATCAATAAGCACCCTTGCACATCATCATTATCACTTGCTTATTCATCCTCATTGTTCTCTTATCATCACAAAATATTTTATACTTCCACGTTTATTCATCAACATTTTCTCCATCAATATTTAATCATTTTCATCTTTTCTGCAACTTTTACCATCATTATCATCACTTTAATCATCACCCCCTTCATCATCCTCATCTTCATCTTTAATCATCACCGCCCTCATCATCATCATCTTCCTTCTCATCTTCTATATCACCTTCATCTTCTTCTTCATCTTCACCTTCCGCCTCTTCCTCCTCATTCATCTCAGGAAATTCTTCTTCCACCGTGGGATCGTTCACTTCAACAAGGTTGTCTGAAGGAGGATACTCGGTCATCAGAGCACCTGTGTTTGTATGTGTATGTGCGTGTGTGCGTGTGTGTGTATGTGTATGTGTATGTGTGTGTGTGTGTGTGTGTGTGTGTGTGTGTGTGTGTGTGTGTGTGTGTGTGTGTGTGTGTGTGTGTGTGTGTGTGTGTGTGTGTGTGTGTGTGTGTGTGTGTGTGTGTGTGTGTGTGTGTGTGTGTGTGTGTGTGTGTGTGTGTGTGTGTGTGTGTGTGTGTGTGTGTGTGTGTGTGTGTGTGTGTGTGTGTGTGTGTGTGTGTGTGTGTGTGTGTGTGTGTGTGTGTGTGTGTGTGTGTGTGTGTGTGTGTGTGTGTGTGTGTGAAAATTTGCGAAAGTTGTGGAAAAAATATAAGTTATCGGAAACAAATCGAAACTTTTTGAAGAAACTGATAACAAAAAAGTTTTCTTGAACTGAAGATAAAACCAACTGACAGGTAAAACCTAACAGATTAAAAAAGAACGTATTAAGCTAAAGCTATCTTAATTACTGCTTACCTATACAACTCATACTGAATGGAGAATACATCATACGTGCAAAAAACACTGTGTATTGATGAAAACGTACCAGTGCAAACCCACACCAAATTCTCAGAAAAGAAGAGTGAAATAACAAAAATTGGTTGTTGGAACGTCAGAAGCTTAGGTAATCTAACAAAGTTCAGCTTCAAGCTGAAAAATGTGATAGAAACAATGAAAGAGAAAAATCTATCTTTATTGGCAATGTCTGAAGTGCAATGGACAATAAGTGGTATTCTTGAAGTTGATTACACAACGGTGCTGTTTTCTGGGCTTGCAGAGAAAAAAGAGGGTAACCAAAGAGGAGTAGCAATTGCTCTTCGAGGTTATCTTAGAACGGCCTGGAAGCGAGAAGGCACCTATAGTTTGATTACTGAAAAAGTGATGCAGGTCCGAATAAAAGTGAATAGAAGCCACATGAACGTCATCGCTGTCTACGCACCAACAGAAGTAGACGATGTGGTCGAGTCCGAAAGATTTTACGAAATCTTACAACATCAAATAGATAAAGCAAACAAGAAAGATTTCGTAATTGTTCTGGGGGGACTTTAACGCCCGAGTTGGACCACTTAACATTCCATCTCGCCTTCACGGCTTACACAACCCTGACGTTAGAAATAGGAATGGCACAAGATTAGTGGACCTCTGTAACAACAACGGTCTTATCATCACCAATACAATCTTTCCACACAAATACATACATCAGTGGACGTGGCATCACTCGCACCACAAAGGAAGCCGTGCTCTCGACTATGTTCTCATCAGTCACGAATTCAGAGCACAAATTTATGACACGAAAGTCAGTAGAAATACAACTCACACATCAGACCATAACTTAGGCATTTCAAAATTAATATTAAATAACAACAAAAAATATACAACAAGAACTTGTAACAAAACAATAAATAAACTTCACATGACAATAACTAATCCAGCAAAACTCAATACTGATATCATAAAAAAATTCAGAAAAAACTGGAAACAAATTTTAAAAACATCAACCTTCATCAACCCATTGAAGACACTTACAAATGTTTCAAAAAAAGTTTTGTAAATGCTTCTATTACAACCTTTCCAAAAAAAAAGATGTTTGAAAAACAATGGATCAATGATGACGTAAAAAAACTTTGTGAAGAAAAATCAAATTACCACCTTCAAATAAAAACCCTGAAAGAAAATGGCCACGCAATCCCCCATGAGCTTACCCATCGCTACAAACAAGCAAAGTCAAAAACAAAAATAGCTTGCAAAAAAGCAATAGATACATGGTGGTAGAACAAATCTGAAGAAGCTGAAAAGATAACTGAGAAATCAATAAAGCAAGGTCGCGGAGGATCAATTTTAAAAATGTTAAAGTTACTAAAGATCTCAAAAATTAAGACCTCGACAAACTTGACAGGCGAAGATGGTATAACAATAATCACTTCATCAGACAAAAAAATTAATAGATGAAAAGAATATTTTGCAAAATCTGCCAAAAATGATACAGTAGTAGATGATAAGGCATATAACGAGCTGATACCTCCAACAATTTCTCTTGCTCCAGAAGTAGTTGAAGATCTATCTAGACCAATAAATGCTTGAGACTAATCACCAAAACCTCTCTATGGGAAGAGATGAGAAACACCAAACTCAAAAACCTAACAAAAATAGAGAGGGTTGATGTGTTAATTCAAAAGAGAAGGTTGCAGTGGTTGGGTCATGTGGAAAGAATGTCTGATGAACGTCTGTAAAAAAAACTTTTGGTGAGCAAAATAATGAATGGTAAAAGGTGCCAAGGTGGTCAAAAACAGAGATGGCACGATCTCATTCATGTTGATTTAAAACAGTTGAACATGGTGGCTGATTGGAGAACCGCAGCGAGAGATAGAAAACTATGGCGCAACAACATCAACAAACTTCTTCACGATCTCAACGCACAAAAAGAATTAGATGAGAAAGCGAGAAAAGATTTTGCCAACAATCAAACTTCCAACATTGCTACCTCTAATGCATCATTGGCTTGTTCGTTTCCTGGATGCAACAAAGTCGCTGCCAACAAAATTGGCCTGGCAAACCACATACGACAAAAACACAGGACACAAACAAATATAAAATGCGAACATTGTGGCTTAAATTTCAAAAAGCAAGGCATCTACAACCATAGAAAAAAAAGTTTTACCAACTCTTCTACGAACCTGCCTCTGGGTGGACAAACGCATTAAGGACTAAGAAGTGTGTGTGTGTCGGAGTCAAATAATAAAGGCATGAGTGTTCTCCATTATGAACTCCAAAAATAACTCGCGCGTTAGTTGAACTCGGATGCCTGATATAATGTGAATTCTGAAGTACTTTGTAGTTTTTTTGTTTTATTGCATTTTATTTCATCTTTAAATTCTCTCACTTCTTAGAAAATTAGCATTAGGTGATAATGCTTTTTTAAGAGATCGACAAGCTTCGTAATGAAATTTTGTGTTGTGTTATACAACTTCAATCGTAGGATGACACTGATAATTTTTCTATTTTTACCAGTGATACTCTCCATAAGGTTTTGTTTTCAGTGTCACCATAAATTTGGACGCTTCCAGGTCCATAAGCTCTCACATTCTCAAACAATATAACATGAATATAAAACTTTTTCAAAGCATTTTTATAATCCATCACAAAAACCTTTTATTTTTTTTAATATATATAATATACAATACATCATCATTCTCTATTCTTTTTGTTCTTATCAATACGATTATATTTCATACAAGAAATGAGCTTAATAAGCACTGAAAAACGTTCGGGAAATATTCCCAGTCTGGGTTCGAACCTCTCCTACCGGAATGAATAAATTATAATCAATTCTTTTCTCAACATTTCAACTATCATAATGATCCGGCAGCCCTTTAATATATTTTAATTAGCTCATTATTTCTTGAAGTCCTTTGGTGGCGATTTGAATCGATGTCCAGCAAATAAACTTTTTAATTTTCTTCAGTAAATTTTTATTCCGAAGTCATCTTTCAATTATTTTGATGCATTTTTTCAATAAATAAAATATTTCGATTCGAACACCGGAGCTCAAAAGATTTATAAGAGATCGAAACTTTAAAATCCCATAAAATGACAAGCTTTGATCTCAAAAACGTTTTATAAAGACTTGTTTCCATTGTCCTTATTTTTAATATTTAATACACCAGCCCAGCTAAATATGATTTATGATTTAAATCAACGATGAATAATCAGCGTGATGAGCACCACTCAACACGAAGGACTACCTGGCATGGAGGGAGTGAAGTTGGTCACCATGTGTTTGAGTCCCTTGCCGACGTAGATATTCTCGAATTTTCTAACGGGGATTTGTGGTTATCCGTTGTTCCATATTTTAAGTTTAATTTCTAACATGTAATTTCGTTAACAAAAAGTAGAGCTAAATTTAATAATGATTATTTAGCATACTAAATGAATCACTTTATCGATGAATAATACGACGCTAAAAACTAGCAAAAAGTAGTTCTGCAAATAAACTTTGTAGTAACGCAAACATCTAGCTCAGATTGAAATAACAATCTCAATAGAAGCTCAAACTTTCCATTGAAAACAGCATGAGCTCCGGGCCAGAGGTTCGAGTGCACAGACACCACACCAAGGTCAGGGAAGATGTTTGATGAGAGCTGCACGGTCCAGGGGATGGTGTTGTCGAGCAGGGAGTCCTCGGAGAGAGGGGTCAGCAGAGGTGGACCCACTTCGGGTAATGCTCGGATTTTTGGTTTTTTTTTCAACATTTTTAAAACTTCATCTTCATCTTCATCTTCTTCTTCCTCTTCTTCCTCATCTTCATCCCCTCCAGGATTCCACCATGTTAGTCTGCCCTTTTGTTATAGTTTTTGATTTATTAATGGCATTTTTATATAAACGTTATAAATATCTTAAACTATAGAATTTTATAAAACTGATTTTTTATAGTCTTCAATTTAAATGTCTAGTTGTAAAATAAAACGTGAAACATCACATCACAAGTGCGCTCAACCCGACCTGCGGCAAAATGTATGGCATCTGATGCACCCAACCATCCAGACTTTTCTCCGCCTGTTCCCGCATTGTTGGTGCCTCAAAGTCTGCATCTACTTCCAGGTTCTCAAAACTCAAGGCCTCCTCCTCTTCCTCGTTCACAGCGTAGTATCCCTGTGGTGCTACGTGGGTGGCTGCAGAGATGCGGGCGATCTGAGCCCTCAAGTAGTTAATCTCCATCCCTGGAAACGGAGGAAACGAGATCACCTGTAATCGTTGTGAGAAAGTTTGTTTTATAATGCAGTCAACTACAATGTTGACAATATCAAGAGTTTTTATATGAGGTAAAGATTATTGTTTTTTGTTTATTAGAACTATCAAAAGCCCTTGAAGAGAAAATGCATCATTTATTTAATTATTGATGAGTCAAAAAAATAATCTTGAATATTTTTAAGGGCCCATTAAATTATTGACTCACAGGAGCATCCAATCGGCCACTGAAGTACTTGCAAATCTTCCTAGCCACCTGATGGTTTGTGGGGGTTTATGCTTGCTCATGAGTAATAAACGATTAATTTGAATTGTACGCAAGCAAAAGAAGGGAAATGCCCTGTTATGTAGCTCATAAAATGTTATTATAACTAGTTATTTGTTTCTTGGAGTAGACAGATACTTTTGATCTTTAGAGATGAACATAACTTCAATAACATCAGATTGAACAAATGGTTTAAAAGCAAACATTCGAAACTATAATTCTATTTAAAGCTCTCGAAGTCACAATTTTAAAAATATTTATCACCGAAATGTTTATGAGTGATGCAATATAAAGCCCCTACATCAAATAATATTCCAAAAAAACACCAAGACATGAAAAGCTTTTACACAAAGGCAATAATTCACTGATTTGTCACAGCATCATGCCTGTGCTGGCATCGTGCATTTGCTACTTTTTTCAAATAAAATTCTGATTCTTTATCTCAAACATTTTCAACAATTTTTAATATTTCTTCTAAAATTAACAAATAGACCACATATTCTCTAGTTTAATTCAAAAATATCATTCTCATAATTAATAATATTCACAATTATGTTGAAGTTTTTAATTATGAATCTTCAAGCCTCCATTAGCACTTCTGAAAGCCACAGAGCACCGATGATTAAATTGCCGTTGCATCATAGACCTTTAAGTTGATATATACAACATAAAGGCAAGCTTACAAGATTCCCTGCTCTATTAAGCGTTTCATAATGACTGTTATCTTCCTAGTTTATTTGAAGCAAAATTTTCCATTAGAAACTTCTGGAACTTTAGTCACGCTATGTCTCGTCGTTGTGCCGTCATGCACGAGGCCTTTAACTAGACATCGCTCTTTCTTTTTCTTCATCTCTTTTATTTCCATGTTATTATTCTTTATAATGTTATTTTTATGACTACCTTTTTTGATTCCTTTGTAGATTCCTGGAATATTTAATAGGAGAAAAACTTGAGAAAAATGTCATTCGAATTAATTGAGGGTTTTAAATTTGTTTATACGAGATTAAGACCTGATGTATCAGTTCTGAGGATTGCATCAGTGTTGAATCCGATAAGCATTTCGCTGTTGTTTTCAAATGTTTTTCTATTAATTAGTATTTATGATTTCAACATTATTCTTAATATAAGTTGTAGTAGTAGTAGTAGTAGTAGTAGTAGTAGTAGTAGTAGTAGTAGTAGTAGTAGTAGTAGTAGTAGTAGTAGTAGTAGTAGTAGTAGTAGTAGTAGTAGTAGTAGTAGTAGTAGTAGTAGTAGTAGTAGTAGTAGTAGTAGTAGTAGTAGTAGTAGTAGTAGTAGTAGTAGTAGTAGTAGTAGTAGTAGTAGTAGTAGTAGTAGTAGTAGTAGTAGTAGTAGTAATGGCGGCAACAGCAAATTGAATGGATTAATAAGATCAACAGCATTTGCATCAATCAGAGTTTAGTATTAGTGTTTTCACAATAAAATTTGATAATCTTTTCCAACACTGATTCCTTCCAGATTATTCTGTATACATTTGAACTTCTTGAATTGCTACCCCTGAATACATCGAGTACTAAATTATGATTTTTTCTCATAAAATGAAATCTCAATAAAATTTGAACTCGTGCTGGGAAATTCCTTAAGAGAGCAAACGTTTCAAACGTCTTAAAGCTACCCATTCAACGGTCGCAAAAAAACCCGAGTGTTACTGCGCTAGGTCAATGGTGCACTACAGGCAATCTGATTATACTCGCCTAATGTCCAAGTAATCACTATGTTGATTGTGCCATATAATACACGAGTTGGTAATGGCTTTTATAGATGGGGAATAAAAAGAAATTAAAAACTCGGTCAAAAAAAAAATTTTAAGTTTTTTTTTAAGATTAAAAATGGAACACTATAAAAATGGAAATTTTTAATAATCATTATAAATAAAAATTTATTTCACATAGATTTTTTTTCGCAAACAATTCGCAAAAATGAAAATTTCAACAATACATACTTCATGATAATGAAAAAGAATGACAATTAATTAAAAACAACATTAAAAAATAATGACAATAATACTCAAGTGAACAAATTTCATTCGTTATGCACACTCAATATAAAAAATAAAACAAAAATACCACATATTTATGGGGTGCCAAAGCAAGCTTCTGCACGCCCTTTTAATTATAAATGTAACCCATTCCTAACCCGTCTCAACCCTACAACACCAACAGTGGTACACCAGCAAAAACGACAAAGAACATTGATCCACCTGAATCTGCTTGGGAGTGACTGAAGGCAGTCTAGTCCACAACTTTCCAGCATCATTACAGACGAAGTAGATCTTCCTGTTGACCCCATCACCAGCCTCTTCTACAGGTGCTTCAGGGGGCGGCTTGTACAGCACTTTTGGCAAGGGAATTACTGGAAAAGCTATCAAAGGGAAATTAAATAAATGTTTATTTGCAAAAAAGTTGTTAGAATGTTATCAGAGCCGGAGTTGGGCCATTAATTTATCAACTAGATTCAATACTTCCTAAACTATTTAAGCCAGCATTTAATGCGGGTGTATTATGCATGATGTGGCGGTGAGAAGATGTAAGGGTGAAAAAAATAGATAATTGAAAAAAAAATTGGTTTCCTAAGTCCTCTGCAGCGTTCTTTGGCGTGGAAACATCGTATTGACTCAGTAGTGACGAATTAAAAATTGAATAGAATTTTTATAGAAAATAACAAGATAATATTATTGGCTTTTGATCAGTAATATCCTATGTAGATAACATAAAAAACCTACATTATAACGATATAAAAAGTAATTTTTCATCTATTCTTTGGGATACGCCCTATTGAAAAGGCTGATTGATTGTTCTTGATGTGATGTGGTCTTGTGTGTGGTGCTTTGTTGTGGTTCGAAAAAATTTTTTGCAAATCTTAGATGATAATTTTTGAAAAAATTTGAAGGAAATTACATTAATGGCGAAAGTATATATGTAGATTTTCATTAAGCTAATACAATAATGTTTCAAAATAAACTATCTTTTTTACTTAAACAAAAAATTAACTTCATTTAAATAATTCAAATATAAAAACAAATTGCATCTTAAACGATATAAACTTTGAAAAACTTCTCACATCGCTAACAAAAGTTGAAGTAATAAAACTGAGCGATATATTAAAAGGCTTTCCATCATGCAATTCATCTCGCATGAAAAATGTTCGCGAGACTATCGATCAAGCAATTTAAGAGCATTCCATGCTTGATTCAAACTCCTCGACCGATCAAACAAGCCATGTGTTGAATATTACAGCACGATCACGCTTAGGCGGGTGATGTCTGTACCGGTCTTAACCATCATGTAATTTGTCTTTGATGATTTTTTTATTATTCCATTTAAAATTCCAATATGATAAAGTAAAATTTTTTTTTAACTGAATTTCACTATTTTTTTGAATTATTAAATATAAAATTATCTTTTAATGAAAAGTTTTTGTACAACTCAACACCAACTTTCTTCTTCCTCATCGTTCTCATCTTCTCCTTCTTCCTTTAAAAATTCAATAAAAGAAAAATTAATATTGAAAATTTAAATATTTGAAAGGATGTGTGAAGAATAAGAGCTGAAACACAACGCTCACAATGGTTTCAACTTTCATATCTGGTCGATAAAGTTCAACTTCTCTTTGTCTTAGTGTACTTTAAAACATTTTTGAAGTTATTTACAAGAAATTTAAGCTACTCAAAATTTCATTCCTCAAAAACTCTCAACCAGAGTTACTGCAATGTTTTGATGCTCAAACTCATTTTGTTCAGAACCACCACATGACCACCACAAAGCTCTCTTCGACAACTCCTATTGTTGTATGTGAGCTCTTCAACCGATCCTAATCATCAATATGAAGTGTTTTTCTCGCCAGCATCTACACCTTCAGACCATATAACTAAAAAATCATCATCATAACTCATAAACAACCTCCACTTCTTCTTCCTCTTCTTCAGCCTCTTCTTCTTCATCTTCATCATTTTCTATGTAGTCAGCTTCAACTATGATGTAGTTCTGTTCAACTCCGAAGATCTTGCCCCAGAACCTGGCGTTTTCCAGAGTTTTGTCCTTTGAATGGCATTCATTCTCTTATTTTTTTGTTTTCAATTATTTCATTCAATATTTTCAAGTACGTATGTTTCACAAACATTGTTACATTTACGACTAAGGTTATAGTGGCGTTAACTTCACAAGTCTTATGGAAAAAAAACATAAGCTACTCTCGAAAGATGTAGAGTTCAATTTCAAATTTCATCCCCATCAAGCAAACTGCGACACCACCATCACTCATCACCTTGGCTAGTTGTCTTATAGACAGAAAGATTTTGAACATCTCCTCCTTGCCTAGTCCCACTCCAGCCTGCTCAATCATGTACGATGTCTCCATCATATCATCCACCAATGGCTCTCCTTCCTCGTTCTCAAATGCACCCTCCTCCTCCCCCTCCAGTGCCTGTGTGTGTGTGTGTGTGTGTGTGTGTGTGTGTGTGTGTGTGTGTGTTTGTGTGTGTGTGTGTTTTTGTTTTTGTTTTTTTTATCAAGCGTGTAAATATTTTTCAAGCTGAAAAAGTAAAGTAGTCAATGCTAGATTTTGAACTAAAAAGTGTAATACTTATAAAATTATTTATTAACTGAAAATTCAAGAAATTAAATATTTGGTTCGATCTTTATGTTCTCATGAGTTTATGGTCTTGCATGGTGGTTTGGTAAGGCATGTCATCACCCAGATGAAGGAAATTACATGGAACTTAAGACATCAACAGGCATTAAAGTGGCGTTTATGAGGCTGCTCTCAAGAACAAATTATACACAGACTCTTGAATGTAGTCATTAAGTCCATTGCAGGTCCGTTGTGGTGTGATGGGGAGAGAGAAGGGTGTGATGGGTTATTAACGTTGAAAAGTTGATCTATTGAATATATGATTGATAAAGTTGGTTTGTTTATGAGGAAGATTCAACAAACAATGAGTATAGTCAAAGTAAAAAAGAATGATAAAATCAGAAGTTATAAAGTTAAATTTCACAACTATTACTACATATATAATAATAATAATAATAATAATAATAATAATAATAATAATAATAATAAGCATTTTTATGATTTTTTTTGAATATTTTTATTGTTCAAAATAAGAGATTAAGAACAAATCGAAAGAATTTTCGATTGGTCAAAAACAACAACAATTAAAAGGATTAGTGTGGAAACAATACATAAATGCTTCAACATAGTGAGGTTTTAATGCGGAGCTCATGAATTGAATATAAAAAAAACAATGTTTGAAGGGAATGAAATTGTTTAAAATTCAGTTTTTCATCAAGATTGCAGGATAGTTTTACTATTGTCAACTTATAAGAACTGACGATAGAAGGTATTGTTGAGAACGCTATTAATTATCATGTTTCTATTATTTTTATTATTGGTGGTATCCCATTATTTAATATTGTCTATATTGATCTATTTTTTTTAATATTTTTACTATATTTCATATGATTACTATTATTGTATTTTATATTATTATATTTTTTTATATAATAATAATAATAATAATAATAATAATAATAATAATAATTATTATTATTATTATTATTATTATTATTATTATTATTATTATTATTATTTTATTATTATATTTATCTTGTATACTACTATACTATTAATATTTTTTCTTATTATTATAACAATACTAACACTAATAATTGACAACCCACTGTGTCTTATCTCTCGAGGTATTTGAGACATTAAAAAGACGCATAACGCTTCTCCGAAAAAATACCTCATTTAGCGGTCTTTTTGATTAATATTTTGAGCTCATCCTATGGGAGACTAATGCCATTTTCCTTTTCTTTCGACTAGTTACTTCGGTTTTTGGGTAATTTTTTAATAATAAATTCTAGGAAAAGTTTTCGATGTTTTTTTATTTATTGTATAGATGATTTTGATATAGAATTTAGTTTCTAAATTTGGTTAGCCATGGCTTAAACTCAATTGTATAATGGCACAAACAAAAGAATCACTAAAACTGTGAAAGTTGAAATGGAAGCGTGTTCAGATCTAAGTATCCATCGATAGCCCCTGAAAGACCAAGGAACAGATCAGACAAGTTCAAAAGCCAAGTCAGTATGAAACAAAATGGGTTAGCAGACGTTTAAAATCTCGTGAAGTCACAGAGGTCATAATAAGGATGCAAGATTAAAAAGTTGTGAGGGCTGGAGGTGAGCTGAAGTTGAAGTTTGTTGTTGTTGCACTTTGGAAATAGCTGAACGACTGAAAGTTTCAAGAACTTCAAAACTTTTCTCAATGTAGTTTTAGACAGGGGTTGTCGAAGCAGGTTTATCATGGAGATGAAGAATAAGGGGAATTTAAAAAACTGAAATAACTATTTTTTTTAACTTTCAAGCTATTTTGAAGTTTGAAAATACAAAAAAAGATATAATTAGCATGGAGGTAAAAAAGGATATATGCTTGTGTTCAGATGAGGTCTGAGTGGATTGGAGTTTCAAGAAAAATATCAAACTAAAAGTCATACGATGATACTCTAATTGTTTTTTAAAAAAATTAAGTGAAATCAAAATCGAGAGAAAAAATGATGCCAAACTCAAGTGATCATAAAAACTCAGTGCTTTAACAAAAGAATAAGTTATCAAGTGACCTCCCTGAAACCTCATTCCAACACAAAATGATAGGGGGTCTATTGGAACAGTATCAAATGTTTTGTAATTACAGCCAACAGTTATTCCAGTCACAACAATAATAACTGCTTCAAAGAATAAAAAAAACTCAAAAGCATTTGTGGAGAAACTCTTTATTTTATGTCAATTAAGCGTTTGTAACATGATGAAAAGCCTTCATGAAGCAATTGTTATTTTTTAAGGCATGTATGTTGAAGAATTTCTAAAGAATCGAGTTTCCAATGGTTAAAATATATAAATATTTTAATTTCTCAATTCATCATCCATGACAAAAATAAATGTTTAATGGTTAAAAAAAACCTGGAAAAATAAAATAGAGTTTTTAGTGAACAAAATAAACATCAAAAGGTCGCTAAGAAGCTGATGCTGCTGATGGAATTCACCATTTCAATACTTTTTGTGTAATCAATAATTTTAATAATAATAAGGATTGTTATCCTCACCATCTTACGTGCCTTCCCTTTCAGATGCGAGGCAAGATAGCTAGCGAAAATTACTAGCAAGCAAAAATCATTTGCATTAAATAAAGACTAAAATAAAACAACCAAGCAAATCCTTTTAGAACTTTGAGAAATATTAAAAGTAACACAATATAATTTTTAAATAAAAAACAAATGAATGGGATAAAATTTTCAAATAACTGATGTATAAGCTTATTGGATGAAACCTAAATTGAAATAAAAAGCAAGAAATGCATAAGTTTTAAATAGGATGAATAAAACAAATGAATGAAATAAATTAATTCAAAATTTGATTATTCTACATTCATTATAGTCAGTATTTTTCTTCTCCAAATGGTCACAAAGCCATGACCTCACTCCCCTCATTATCTCACCCTATTATGAGCCACTTTAATGAACAGTTTTACGATATGATTTTATATCTTTTTCAATACGTTTACGCTGACCTTCCACTTCCTTCAATGCTTCCAATCTTTTCCACGCCTGTTTCAAACAGTTATCATTTCTTCGCTTACAACATACTACACCATTTTGAACTTTCTTGCCTCACAACCTCAAAATTTATTTCTCAACAATTTTTTGTTGTTTCCATTCAAAGGTCCAATAAGTTTCATTTATTTTTCATTTTTTACACTTTCTTTCTAATTTTTAATATATTTATCTTTTTTTTTATTCTTAAATATAATATTTCATAATTTTATATACTGCTTCTTCATTGTAAGAATAATCCTACCAAAAGTTATGACTGTTTGAATATACTTTTTGTGAAAATTTTTTCGTAAAAATTCAAAACCATAGAATACTTAATCAAAAAGACACACAAGATCCATCTAAAAACCCCATATGTCTGAAATCCCCCCTCCCTCATCCTCACCCCTCTTCACACCTCAGTGCTAACTTTTCAACACTCAGTCATACAATGGAGGTATCAACTTTAAGGATCTAGCTTTTAGCGCTTTTTTCATCATCCTAGTCTCAAACTAGCTAAATTGTTGTTTGTGATAATATTTAGATATATTTTTCAAAATACTAAATAAATGATAAAAATTAATACTATTAACACATTACATTATTCATGTTGTTAACGCTACTATCAACAATATGCGTTTGAAATTCGATGGTTGTGACATACAAACACACACCAATAATGATTTCATCACAACATCAACTAACAGTGAATATCTTATTTTGGATCTTGGCAAGGGCATACGAGATGGCATTTGGGTGGATGGAGGGTGATATTTCCTCGATATTGTCCTTATTCTTCAACTCGGCGCTCAACAGTTCCACGATGTCTGCTGCATTCTTGGGCCTCATTGTGAAAAACTCAAGAAGTAGGTTCTTTATATGCTGGTACCTGGTATGTTACAACATTTCATAGTTGTTACTAAAAACATTATTATAACAGTTGTTATCAAAATAGTTATAGATGTTGATCCGGCTTATATTCAACTTGGTCTGACCTAATTGAAATAATCCATCTCAGCAGCCACAAAAGTATCCTTCATTCAATATAATTGTTTTGGACTTCTAATGATTAAACTGCATCGATTGATAACTGACTGCTCAAGTGCTACAGTGATTATGTTTATTCCATTTTGAAATTATTTTAATGTTTGAGCATTAATATGGATTAATGCTGATTATAAATAAAAAAATAATGAAAAAGGCAGTTTTATTATTTTTACTCAACAGAAGTACACTTTAAATCAAAATCTCCGTTGAGATATTTTTGAAATTAAATAAATTGAAAATTGTGAATTATTCATAAATACCTCATTAAATTGTTCAATCTATTCAACATGAAAGATGAAATAATATGTTGGAAAAAAAGAATCAGAATAAAAATTTTGTTGATTCCTTTAATGATAGGAAAACTATCTATCTATGTATCTATTTGTCTGTATATCTATCTATCTATCTATCTCTCTATCTATATATCTGCCTACCTACCTATCTATCTATCTATCTATCTATCTATCTATCTATCTATCTATCTATCTATCTATCTATCTATCTATCTATCTATCTATCTATCTATCTATCTATCTATCTATCTATCTATCTATCTATCTATCTATCTATCTATCTATCTATCTATCTATCTATCTATCTATCTATCTATCTATCTATCTATCTATCTATCTATCTATCTATCTATCTATCTTCCTACCTACCTACCTATCTATCTATCTATCTATCTATCTATCTATCTATCTATCTATCTATCTATCTATCTATCTATCTATCTATCTATCTATCTATCTATCTATCTATCTATCTATCTATCTATCTATCTATCTATCTATCTATCTATCTATCTATTTATCTATCTATCGCTGCCTGGCGATTAAAACGTAATATTTTCTTTTTTGTACATACGGTTTATGACCCTGAAAAATCACTCAACAAAAAATTTAAAAATTGGTAATAAACACTTTTATCAACTAGACAGCACAAAGCTTTATGTGAGTCTTTCAAAGATTATCACTTGTTCATGTGAGTTCAACTTTTGAAAAACCAAACGATGTTCAGTAAATAGGTGCTTGATTTGTATCGTTTCATTTCAGACTGATTTAGTTATTCATAAACTTCAAGTAAAATGTATTTTTTCAATATGAACGTTTAACTTTTCACAGGTAGAAATGTCTAAAATGAAATAATAATAAGCACAGAGGAACTAGTTATAATTCCTAGAAAAAAAAATAATTAAAATTTTTTTGTAAAATTAATCACGTAGTTTAGTTTTTTAGAGACATCGTCTGTTTTTTTGTAAACTTGCATTTTACCAGTAAACTTCAAATAATGAAGATTTATAAGAACTTTCAACAACAAAAAAATTTTATCTTTGGTTCTTCCCTTTAAATTATCTTCTTTTCTCTACAACCTTGCTAATGAATTATGACAAAGTTTTACTTGTTGAAAATTTTACCTAAATAAAAATTTTTTCTACGTGTTCTTATAAATTCTCATAATGTAAAGTTTACTGGTAAAATAATAACGTAGTTCATTTATCAACATCTGAAGGCTAAAAGTATGTATTTTTAGAAACATCGTATAACCTCAGTAAAGTTAAAGTTTAAAATCTTCACATTTCAAATGTTTTTCATGTAATACGAATAACACTTGTAACATATTTTACAAGTATAATTATTCTCAATATTAGTGGTCATTATTAGTCTGCACAGTGTTGATCTGAAGGAGTATTATTTACCTCCACTTGATAATGTAAGTTCATTTTACGAAAAGCTACCAAGGATAAAATAAACTTCTGAAAGTGTTTCATTTGAATATTCACGTTTGGCTCGAAAAATTAAAATATAGCTGTGTTATGAAAATTTTAATCTTGGTTTTTAAGTATAAGTAACTGTAGGCATGTTGGTTTTTTTTAAATTTTTGAATAAAATTTGATTCAAACATCTTATTACAGAGCCTGCACAAGTGTCGAGATGTCCGCATTTTGATATCTCATTGAAAGTCAAATAACAATTGATTAATTAGCCATTTAACTTTAATCTAAATAAACGTCATTTAATCATGATACAGAATTCTTTGCAGTACTAATGTTATAATCCTATAAAAAAATAATTATGGAAGTATATATTTAGTTTAAATTTAAATTTATTGATTCAAAAATTTTAGTTATATTAATTGGTTAAATACATAATGAAAAAACACCTCAATAACATTGATACTAACACGTTTGCTTCTTGACTCAGAAAGTTTTTTGCATTGACCAACTCCGTGTCGTGTTCAATACGCTTCTGTATTTCTTTTTGGGCTGCCTCATCTTCTTTTCCTGTTATTGTTAATATTTCTTTCTTTTCTTCTTCTTCTTTTTCTTCTTCTTCTTCTTCTTCTTCTTCTTCTTCTTCGTCGTCATCGTCTTCTTCACCCTCTTCACCTTCTTCATTATTTTCTTCTTCATTGTTCTCATTCAATTCTTCTTCTTCCTGATATTTGCTTCCAGCAAGAAATTTTGACATCCAAAACTCATATTCTGATAATCCTCTTGACATTTTACTTTATCAGTTTTTACGCATTTGCTAACATATTTGTAAAATCTGTTTCCAATAGAAACTGTTGATCGGGTTTAAAAAGATTTTTTAGCATTTTCAAAAAATAAATTTTTATTAAATTTTTTGAAAAAATTTTCAATTGAATATTTTTGATAAAATACAGTTTTGAAAATTAAGGTGTAAATTACCGTTATGTATATAGTATAACCAAGTTTAGACAACTTCTACAAAATGTCTCGGTGCCCACGTTTCCTTTCACAATTATTTTGAAGTATTTTTACAAAGTTCGAAGATTTTAGTATTCAAAAAAAAAATCAATCCAATTAAATAAGTTTCAGGTTTTTTTTTGCGATATTTGTTTCTTGATCAAAAACTCTGACAAAAATCATGTAAACGAACAATTTACCCTTGCAATTAAATAAAATAAATCATTAAAAAAATCAAAGTTTTGAAATCTGAAATGAGTTTATCTTGTGAAAATTCTAAAGACTCTACTCAAAATACTTCACCCATATTCCTAGTAGAAAAGTATAAAAAATACTGGAATCAGCCCAACACCAGTAGAGGAAATGCAATACTTATTCTTCAATACAAACCATCTGGGGTTAGTATTTTTATTTTTTTTTTCTGACAGTGTTTTGTACTACTGTATATAACATTGTAATTTAAAGATTTTCAAAAGTGTGTGTTCTAATTCTAATTTTTTAATCATTTCTAAAAATAACTGTGTATTTGTTTTGTAAACTATATCCAACTTGAGTTTTCAATAAAGATTAAGAATTAAATAATTAATAAAAAAGCGAAATTTTTTTTCATTCCCAAATGATGCAATTTTATTTTGTTAATTCCAATTCTTGTACTTATTTTTATAATTCGAACATGTACCAAAAGATAATTCAATTTGAAAACTATCGTGATCAAAATTGTTAGTTTTCCAGATTGTAAAAGATGAAACATTTTTCATTGTTAATGTTATAAAAGCAATTATATTTATATAAATCAAAAGTTATATTGTTTTATATTCATTTAATGATTCAGTTAATATCTTCATACAACATGATAGGTCAATGTGGTGATGTGATCTTGTAATATAAATCATTAATGACACATAGTAACCTCATTCATGCTGATGTAACATACTTAACACCTTTGTTACCTCTACCTGTTTGATCATGCTCTTATAATCCTATTTGTGTAGTTCGATACTGTTTCTTTAAAGATGATAGAATATACAAATCAAAATTTATTTTTTTTTTGTTTTTGTTAATGACCATGTTTTTATACCAATTGAACATTTAATTCATACATTTAGACATTCCTGGTTCGCAAGTCAAGGGAAGACACAAAAGAGGGATTATTTTTGTTAGTGTCACTAAAACAGAAGGTGCACACAGTTAAGATACACTTTGACAAACAAAATGGCTTCAAGTTGTTTGACTGCACACGACATTTCCTTGATGTTGACTCCCTCATCGCCCATCACTGCTTCCATGCTGAGTTAGTGTGGGTGGTGTTTGAAGTGCAATTTCATAAAAAAATCTAAGTTTTTTGATTTCTTTTAAATACAATGCCATATACAGTAATCAATACTTCAATTGGTTTTTTTGAGCTAAGCTATCATAATGTCTTGAATAAGTAAAAAAATTTATATTGCTATAATGGTGGATTTCAAATATGACTAGAATATTACAATTTACATCATTTTTTCATTTTGTAACATAGAAAAGATATAAGACATTAGTATTTCTGTATTGGGTTGAGACACCTTCCCGCATTTCACTGCCACTCTATAGTTATTATATAATGGTTTTCAATTGATATTACTAAATATGACTTTCAAGTTCTGTATTTTAACAGGATTTTTAATTAATGATAATTTATGTTGGTGTTATGTTGTAAATTACAGCAATTAGAAGATTTTTTTCAATTATTAGTAGTATCAGTGAATCTTTCAAAATTTTAAACTCAAAAAATAATTTAGTTTTCAATTATAGTGTAATAATGGAATTAAAATTGTTTTTGAAAAGTATTATTATTAAAAACATTATTGTTATTATTATTATTAGTAGTAGTAGTAGTAGTAGCACTAGTAGAGGTAATGCTATTAATATCATAAGTTTAGCCCACTCAATAAATAGGATGTTAATAACAATTTTTAATTCAAGTGCTTCATTCATAGAAATGCCATAAATAACCTTTATGATTATTCATGATAATGTATAAGAATAATAGTCTTATTAATCAGAAAAGTATTAAATACCAATTGTATTATTATAGATTGTTGGTGTTCATTACACTTGAAGGTAATTTTGATAGTTAAAATTTTTATTTAATTACGTAATAAGCCTCGCCCTTTTTATATCAGCTTTTATTGATTAATTAATAATAATATCAGTGGCAATAATTATGTTTATCTTAGATATGTTATGTTTTTAAACATATCTATGGCATGTTTATTTAACATTGCTTCAACATAACTTATTGCTTGTTTCGGGTTATATTTAATCAATCTTTGCCTCAATAGCTATCACTTGAACTTTTGAGGATTTTTCATTCAATGGAGAAGCTATAAAGTTTAATATTGCCTTTCTTATATAATATTATTATAGTCATTATCACCAAAATATTTTGTGTTTTTGGATGTTTTTATTGGCTTATTCATGGTAAATATTTAATATATTGCATCAAAAATTTATAAATTTTTTTTATAATGATGATGATAGGATTTAAAGATTACCAGGAATATCACTATAAATTCACGCATAATAATGACAAAAAAATAACTTATAAATTATTTGAGAAGTTTATTCCTAAATATATCTAAGAGTTTTCTTTATCGAAATAATATTACCAATATTATAGATAGGTTTGCAACATGTTGTATACACAAAAGAAATGGATACCTCATAAAACATCATCTGATACTCAACATGAAACATTAGTTTCAGCTTGATGGATGGACCTTCAATAATGAAAAATTGATGCTGTATGTTTATGTGTTTTGGTGCCATTTTTAAATATTTCAGTCTGTAGCATCCTGTTATAAGCTTATCTTGATCTTGGAATTCCCTGGCTTAAACATCACTATAATATACTTTGTAGATTATCATTATTATTATGAAGTATAATGGTTTTTTTAGTTTCTGAACTCTATTAGTTTTTGTTCTAATTAGATTCAGTATAAATTTACAAAATTCTAATTTTAAACATTTCAAAAATGGAGGGTAAAATTTTTAGAATTTTTAGGATGACTCTCTGTTTTCATTATTCTTTTATTATTGATTTGTTCAGTAGTAGAGGCTCATTGTCATTCTAATGAGAAGACAGTATTAATTGCTGATACTACATTACTATTCGTTCATTACTCATCTATACACCCCTATTTTGTTTTGTATAGTTTTAGAATTTAATTTATTGGCCAAACCAATTTCATCTATTATTTCTCATATTGTAAATTCTACCACATTGTTATGAGACAAATGTTGTTGTCAATAATATGTATGCTATGTCTTGTAGGGCAAATTGTTTATTAAAAAGGCTGTTATTGCTTAACTCAATATATAGTTTGTTATACATATTGTTAACATATTTATAACGCCATTTTTTGGTCTAGTTTATTCAAAGTATACTTATGGTTTATAATAAATGTTTTAGCAGTCATAAACATGGCCATCTGTTAATTTTTGCTTCAACATTAGTTTGATTGATATATAGTGATGGGCTTGCTGATTTTTTCTTTTAGCATTTTATTATTATTATTACTTAATTTCTTATTTTAGAATCTTTTTATATTTTATTTAACATTATAATGATGTTTGTTCTAACTGATTCATATGGCAGTAGTTAGGTACACACAAATGATCACATCAAACCATTTCCTTCTATTAAGCCTATGTTAATTACAATAATTATATTTTTATCGTTGTGATTTAGGGTGTTTTCAAAAAAAAATTTATAGGCTTATAATTACTTTTAAAAGTGCAAAAATATCTGTTAAAAATAGCATTTCCAGCTTATGGAACACTTGATCCAGTATAATACTTATATTTCGTAGAATTAATCTTTATGTTAATAATAATAATAATTTTTTGATATAAATTAATGAGAAGTTCACACACCTCTTAGTTAAATCAATTTTTCATCATCCAAAACCAATTGACCGGTATTAATCATTATAATCCCACCTTTCCGCCCAAAAATCTATTATGCCCGGGTATTATTAAATAAATGATTCCCTTTAATTTTATTATTTTATTTGTTTTTTTTATGTTAATATTGTATAAAGTTATATAATGGATACAAAAGTATGCGACGTAATAGTCTTAAATGATAACACAGAAAAAAAGGCTTTGTGAAATGTACAAAGATCATTTTATCACATGTTATGTATAAATAAAACTTGCTCATTACACTTCGTAATGGTATTTTGAGTGTTCGACACATGCAAACTTGCCAACGCCCACACATTTCAATTTCAAGCACGCGAGGCAGTGAAGGTTGCTTTTATACATTTTTATTACTACAAATATTATTACTTATTTTTATGCATGTTATTTTTATTATTGGAAATAACAATAGTAATTGGCTTGAAGTAGTTATTCCCTTAGTGAATCAACACCTTACAGTGATTAAGCATTGTCTACTTTCAGTTCTAATAGATTTTATACCATATGTTATTATAATGTACTTTCTCTTTCTGTGTATATGACAATAGTATGTATTATATTAATAATAAGGTCTTGTTAAGGTTGAGTGTGTCACTTGTTGAGCTTACAATTATCAAATTCGCTCTACCTAGCTGGATAGATTCGCGATACTTTCTCTTGATTTTGTTTTTTAATAGTTATAATTGAAAGTAATAATAGAAATGTTTGTTAGTATAACAAAGCTATAAAACACTAGCATATCAAAGTACATTTCACGAAAAGCTTCTCTAAAGACCTTTTTTGATTTTCCAATTATAACTATCCGTTTCAAATTAATCCTTCAATTCAAGATATATTCGACTGTTAAATAAAGAAGTTTTATCATATATTGCAAAATTAAATCCACTATGACTTCATTATATACAATATGTTGGTTAAAAAGACAGAGCTCATTTAGTTGATGTGAGCACTGGTTTTCGAACTTCAAAAAATCAATATTAAAAACTATTGTGAATCAATGTGCTAGTGATTAGACTACCTTAAAACTTCATTATATATCTCATCAACTTCATGAAATTTGCAGCTAGATTTCATCATTGGTTTGGAGTTTGTTGAAGCGAGTTGCATTCTAAACATTTATATTTCCAGTTTCACTCATAGCTTTATAGAGGCATCATGTTTGTTTTAACTTTATAATGTTTGAAAGCTCAATTTAAACTCGTTCATCGATAAAAGCAAAATGAAATTTTCGAAAAGTACAGCCTTAATATAACTCATCAGTTTCACTCATAGTTTCATTTGATAATTAAAAACTCAAAATTATGAGTAATGATTCATAATCTTTTATACCAAAGTGTTATATCTCCAATAACATTGAGATATTTCTGCACCCCCAGGTGTAACTGTTGTACGTTGGTGAAATTGACTCTGAAGACCTTCAGCGCCATGAACCCCGACTCATTCCGAGACAACCATTTACATAACGACATCCGAATCAACAACGAAGATGACACCATGCAATCCAAGCCAAATGACCATGGTGTCAAGTATGGCTACTCGTTTGAAGGTATCGCCTTTGAAAACGTACCAAAAGATGAGGTGGAAAGTAATACAATGAGGATCAATGAAGATAATATGGGTGATTATGATATGAACGAGTGTCCTGCAAACATATCAAATCAAAATATCATTAATTCCACTTCAAAAAAATATTTCATTTATGATTATATCCCTGATCATCGACCAAAAAATAAAGCGGAGAATAGGTCTGTAAATAAATACGATGCCTACAGGTGTGAGCTTGCTAGCCTTGATTTGAAGTGCAAGAAAAGGACAGATGTTTTTCATAACAGTTTCAAAGATGCCACTGAATCAACCACTAAACATCATAAGCACAAAAGACTTTTTATCTATGATATCGACCTTAAAAACGATCAAGCAAATTATTTGCCCAGTTCAAACAATGAAACACTATATAAAAACATGAGTGAAAATAGTCAAAATTACAACCAAATTGACGTTGCTTTTACGCTTGAAAATGCACCCTTCAGAAAAGAAACATCATTGAAAGACTACAACAACAACTATTTCAACCGCAGTCTAGGCTCCTGCGGCTTTGATAAGACTTCAAATCTGTATAATACAATCAATCATTCATATGATATTCGAAATAAAAACATAAATAAGAATAATCCAAGCGCCAGTTCTTCCATAAGTCTACAGAACAACTGCATATCAGACCATAATCACCATCACTATGACAACCTTCGACCATGCAACATCAGAGGGGCAAGCCAAGCTGACGGTCATTGCTTTCATAAGAAGATTAGCAAAAGTGAGGATTATGGCATCAATAAAAACTTACACGTTTTCAATGATAACGTTAGAAACGACATTAATAAAACTCGAGATGAAAATTTTAATGACTATGACAATGTGTTAAAAGTATATAAACTCCCCATTAAAGAACCAGTAGTAAACACGAAAAATTTACATTCCAACCACGACGATTACCATAATATTCATAACACTAATAACGAAAGTTCTAAAAATACTAATAAAAGCAATAATAAAAAATCTTTTTCAAAAAGAGAACGACTAAACACTTCACCAAAATCGTCGTCATCCAGCCCCGGAGATTCATTGAAGGAGAGCAGATCTGACGACAGTCCCATATACAAGCAGCCATACACGCAAGAAGACGAGCAGGCATTGCAGCGTTACAAGTCCAAACTGGTCATCATGCGCTCTGCATCCTTCTATAAGGCGTCCCAGAAACTCACAGTACCAACCCATTATAACATTCCCGTCGACGTCACACCCTCCCCTAAGTTCAACCCTCCTTCCTCCGATGCTCAGCACTTTTTCCCTGAAGATTTCCGATATCCTTTTCACCATACTAGTTCAACCAATTCTCAATCACTTGATGTTCCTTCGACCATTTCTGAATCTGCACAAAATTCAAAAGCTCCTTCAATCACTGATTTATTTAATACCTGCCGACAAATATCAAACACTTCTTCAGAAGTTCCAATAAAACCCACAAAAACTGCAGTATTTTATTCACAAAGCACAGTGCCTTCCAATAACACCAACAAGTTTTATGATAGGCATACAGATGTTTTAAAACTGTCCCACTGCCTGCAACCTAAAACATTCCAAGATGCTGGACTTAAAAATACCGGTGTTGATTTTGCTTATAAAGGTTGTGATAATTATGTTATTGAAAATACTTGTAAAAGCAACAAAATGCGAAAAAGCTCCATGCCTTACCTAAAATCTGTGCCTTTTGTGGATGATAATAATAAAAACTTTTTCAATACTGAAGTGTATATGAATGAAAAGATTAAAAGAAAGTCATCTCTGTCCGACCAGCTCTATGATGATGCATTGACCATAGAAAACCCCAATGCCATAAAACCAACCAAACTAAAAAAATCATTCAAAAAAAATTTGCCCAACAACAGAAAGTTAATAGAAGTATCTGAGATTTTTCCACAAGATAACTCACCACCACTCCTTCCTCCACGACTCTCCGCAATACCTCCACCCATTCCTCCTCGCTTGGCACCTCAGCTCACCACCAACAGACACTTCATTTCAAACTGCCACAAACAACAGGTTTGTATCCAGTCCCACCTCACGCACCACAACCCTCAAACTTCTCACAACAAATCACCCAACTATTTCAACTGCTTCATCAAAAATGTGGCTCCCAACTGCAACACAGCTTCCATCAAATGCCTCAATGACAACTACCTCAACTTCAAGGCACAGAGGACATTGAATAACAAAAACAATTACAACGATAATCATAATGCCGATATCCTTAGCACTAATAACACTCCCATTGATGAATATAAGTTAAAATTCAATGATTTTAATGACCAAAAAACTGAGGATCCAAATGAAAGTAAAGATGAAATAAATACTGACACAAACACCCTTGCTTTCATAGAATATGATAAAGGCATCCAGAAATCCAAAAGCGTTAAAATAAAGCTGGAAAAGCTAATAAGAGGGATCAAGAAGAAAAACTTCAACATGAAAAACAATAGGAATACATTAAGCATTGACACCAATAATAACACTATCGTGAGACAAGAAACAGCAAGTAAGATGCTGTTAACATTACCTTTCGATATAACTACATTTTGAATTATACAATAAGACTTCAAAAATCCGGACACATCGGAACTAGAAGTCGTCCGGATTTTTGAAAACACAATGAAAAGTAATGGTTTATTTAATTACACTTGCTGAGAATTTTTATGAATTATTTAACGTCTGTTAAACGTTGTTTTCACTAAATTGATAGAACAATAATGATTTTTCAGTTTCAAATTGAAAATTTTCTATTAAAAAATTTAGAGTTTGTTCAATTAAAAATTTTAACTGTTAGTATCAACGTTTTGAAACATTTTCAAAATACTTTAAGCTCACAAAAAATGTATACTTTCTGCTCCTTGATGTTACTCATTGTGGAATGACCATGTTTGGCAGACGACCTAAACGCCGTTATTAAGCCATTTTATTATTACTCTATTTTTTCTTATTTTTGAACCGTGGTTTTCAAGTTGTATTCTAAATTATTTTACATAACTATATTAAAAACAAAAAATTTCTTTACTTTTTTCGAAATAATATTTCATTTCAATGAGTAAGATATGAAAAACGCTTGTTTATTATATCCGAAACTCAAAAGTTAGATAAAGCATTTAGTGTGATGTTGAACAGATACCATATTACTGACATCTGCACAAACATCTTGATTAGCACGCCTAATAGGCTTTTTCTCGCCATGATAATTAGTGATGCCTTGCTTTTACACTATTTGGCGATATGTTCGTTTATTTTTCTTGATTTCAAAACAACTTCACTCCCATGAAATGCCTCCATTGCTATTTTTATTAGAAATCTTCAGTCCAAAAAGAAGTCAATCAGAATATTTTCTCGGTTTTATTCGATGAAGTATTTCAAAAAAGAATGATAAAATGTCCCTTGATTTTACAACTGAATATTCTACATTTAATGAAATATACAAATCCTTTAGATATGAAATCGTATGCTCAAGGTTATAATCTGTCAAATTAGTCTTTTTCGATCTTTATCTTTTGAAAGTCAAAACTTATTTTCACTTTATTTTTTCAACTATTCTATTTAACTTTCAGAGACACCTTAATGTACTTATAAATAATATTCAATAATTTTTTAAAATCCATTTATGCAAGAATTTCAGTATATTTATTGAGCAAAAAGACAGCTATAATTTTCGATAAGTTTAGCCTTATCATAAAACATTAGCGAAAAAGTTTATTTAATAAATAAAAACACAAATAGCTATCAACTATTCTATTATAATGAATAGAAATTTTTCTAAATATTTCTAGCATTTGAAACATGGTATTGGGATATTTTTTAAAACGCTTTTGAAATGGTGTCAGGGTTTTTGAGAGGTCAGGGCTTTAAGGCCTACTACATGAAACTGAATATAAATCTTCATTTTTTGATCTTGTCTTTTTATTCTTCTCAGAACTTTCTAATGTTATCAATCGTATTCTTATCAATATTATTATATTATAATTGTTATTTTATTATTTATTAGTATTATGAATTTTAATTTTATTCTTTTTCTTTGGGAATTTCATAATTTATAAATATTTTTTTAATTTATTATTGCGCAATCGTTATTGTTACAATCTCTGCACACAAAAACTTTCCCTAACCTTCGTTGTGAAGTCTTATGATTAGGAAATTGGAAATTGACAATAAATATATATGTCTCTAACCCATTCATCTTATTCTAATTTCATAGAATTATTACAATTATATTTTAATTTATACTGTTTTTATTACTATTGTTATCATGTTAGTACATAGATCTTAAATCTCATTAACAATGTCACCAGAGGATGGCGTGCAGGCACCACAATGTGAGCCACTATACGATAAACATCGCACTCTCATCAGGTGACCACCTTTATGCTCTTGTATCATTTTGGCTTTATGTGTTGCTTATACCACAATCTTTTGTATAGGTTGGCTTTTTGAACAGTGTTTTATCATATCTCAATGGTCTATAAGTGATTTTTATAATATGTGGAAAGCTCGCTTGTCATATCACTACAAATTGTTACTATACATCATCGCTATAACATCCGTTTAGTTTCTCGACTGTTTATATAAGGGAGAGGAGTTTTAACTGGTTTGCCAATATTTTTCTAAAAAAAAGTTTTTAAAACTATTGATGTTATGATAAATCAATTACGTCAGATCCAATACATAATATTCTGATTACCCAATAGTGTGAGATTTATTAAATAAAAGATGGCACGGTATACTACTGCCAGATGTTTTCACACTACTATAGCAAATACAAACGGTTATGTTCTATCGATTTTGCTATTTACTCTACACTGCATAGATTGAAGTTGGAAAAATCTTCTCCAAGAAAATAATCTTTCACTTTAAAATACACTAAGCACATATATGAAATTCGCGTTGACGATGTTTCACACATAATTATCTTCTTAATTGATTGATCTAAAGGAGTTTTGAGTAATTAGGGTGATTCACTTTGCTTTGAGCCATGCCAATGTTGAGTGTGTTTTAGACAGGGTGCCTGTTATTACTAATTGTATTGTGTTTTGTTTTGTAGTTTATTCCAACCCATAATCTTTAAAATTAAAATTATAAATATTTATTTAGTAGGAACCATCATTGTATACAAATAGAATCATATAAAGAACATGTCACACAGAAGTTTATCGGAGAGAGACAACATAGGAGGGGCACTGGTTGAGGAGTTTGTGAGGGCCACTAAGGCCTCCCATATGCAAGATGCTGTATCTATGACTGTCCATGTGAGTGCATTTATTTTTATTTATATATCTTTTAAGAATTGATGATTCAGAAAATTCTTTAAGAAGTATCTAAAAACTGATGGATATTAACAGATACGACAGTTCATGGATGGTTTGGCAAACTACGTGAGGAATGAAGGCTTTTGGGATGAGGTTTGTTCCTTCCCAGCATTGTTTTTATCATTGTTTTCGTCAATATTTTCATCATTGTTTTACTATTGTTGTTTGATAATATTAGGAATCAAACACCATTGTTTTTCAATATGAAACAAAGGATACACAAACAGATAAAGACACTAAACAAGAGGGATAAAGACAGACACATAGAAGAAATATTGACTGATCTAATTATAAAACCTTTATATAAAATGCTATGCCAATCCTTTGGTCACTATCGCCACCAATCGTTAGTGATTGTTCTTTAATGTTTTATATTACTATTATTATTATTGTTGTTGTTATTATTATTGTTTTTGTTGCAGTTGTTGTTCTTGTTCACATTCATTCTATATTTTGATTAATATTTATTTATGGTTTTCAATTTACTCTGATTTGCAGTGTTTCACTTCAATGTTTTGTTGGCCGCCTGGGAGCATAC
This sequence comes from Pterobdella sp. o SKG-2022, assembly GCA_964035795.1. NCBI lineage: Eukaryota > Metazoa > Annelida > Clitellata > Hirudinida > Piscicolidae > Pterobdella > Pterobdella occidentalis. Next base: position 8,091,055 of record OZ038321.1, on the reverse strand, counting down.
TTTGTCTTTTTATTTTTTTCAACACAACTTATCATCACTTCACATTTTAATCTTTTGAATTGTTGATATTTATAAGTATTGTGCCTCCTATGAAAACGGAACTAGCATGAAAGGCGTTTGAGTTAATCTTGTATTTGTATTTTGTATTTTGTATTTGTATTTGTAGGGCGCGCAGTTTGCAAACTAGGTTTGCTGCAGAGGCGCTGTTCTAATCAGAAGGGCTATGAGAAAGAAATTTGGCTATAAAGATGCGTTTTTAAACGCTTGCGAAAAATTTTAAGAGAAGGTGAAAGACGGACATTAAGTGGAAGAGAGTTCCATAAGTGAGGGGCGATATGCGAGAAGGAGCGATGTAAGAAAGGTTTAGAAGAGACAGGCTGATGTAGGCATAAACCAGTGTTGGAAGACCTGAGAGACTCAGAAGTCTGTCTGATGGAAAGACGGTCATATAAATAAGCTGGCTGATTAAAGTATAAGATGTTAGCCGTGAGCCATAGCAACTTGAACTGGGCTCTTAGTACGACCGGCAGCCAATGGAGGCGATCGAGACAGGTGTGAGATGAAGAATAGTAGTCGGCTTGAAGAGCGGTTTTAGCAGCGCGATTTTGGAGAGATTGCAACTTAGAAATAAGACAGTTCGGGAGTCGACAAAGAAGAGAGTTACAGTAATCAATCCTTGAAAGAACTAAAGAGATGATCAGAGCAACGGCAGTGTCAAAGGGTAGGAACTTGCGTGCCTGTCTGATCGCATGGAGATGAAAATCTTGATTTATCCTTCATATTATCTTCTACATTTCACTATCCATATTTCTATGTTTTATGCTATTTATTTTATTTTTATTCTTTTTTTTTATCATAAGTAGTATTCTTATTTTTGATTTGTGCATACAGATTGGATACCCTGCAACAACTGAGAATCAGCGATGACGTGGGCATCTTACTTTTTCCAATATTATCATCTTAATCATTATCACTCTATCTATTTCGTTTATAATTTTTTAAATAATTATTAGCAAAACTTATCGTCAATCCTATGCATATAACCATCATCTCATCCTCTTCACAACCACCATCACCTCACTATATCCCCCACAGAGTGCAATCAATGGTCTTGTGCAACTGATCAGGGACAAGGTAGTGTTGTAGAAATATTTTTTTGATGATGCTCTTCGTTCATTTCATGGTGTCATGAATATTTTGTGTAATTAAACTATTTTTAAAGAAGTATATATCGAGTAGTTATTTTTCTCACTATTTTTGCGAAACATAATGACAAGTATACAATCTAGATTGAAATGCTTCAAATTGTTATTAGCTCATTCTTTCACTCTCATTACTACTCTTTATTATTTAGCATTGAAACGGGCTTATACATACTCTAATAATAATCTTTGCCACCCATGAACAGCCATTCATTCATATAGTTTTTTGCAACAACTTTAATCAATTTTCATCTTAAGAATCTATCTGTATTATAAGGTTCAGTCGACTTGTGTTCACTGTTGCTGGATCACATACAAGAATATAATTTTATATGGATAATATATGATGCCAGTGGTGTTATCACTGTTATTAATTAATTTATATTGGAATTCTATTATTACTGTTAGTTTATTATTTATTATTATCAAGATTCAATTGATCGATGAAATGCTCATGGTTATAATGACACAACTTGAAGGTTGACATGTCGGGATGGATGAATCAAGGAGTCAATATAAAGTTGCAACAATTGTCCGCTTCCCTAGACCTGCTTGTGAACGAGGTTGGGGGGGTTGTGATGGTGGAGATAGTCTTATAAGGGTAGGGGTGGTGTTGTTCTGATGATGATAGTGATGGTGTTTGCTGGGATGATGATAGTGATGGTACTGTTGCTTGTAGGTTCTTTTGATGATATTAATATTTGTGTTAGTGGTCGTACATAGTAGTAGTGCTGTTGTAGTGGCAGTGATTGTGGTTACGGCAATAATTTTCATGATGATATAATATTTTTGCTTCTGTTTTTACACTTATTGACATAAATACTCATCAATTAATTAAAATCTAGCATAGCATGTACCTAAGATAACAAAAGCAATGATATTGACACAAATATCCATAACAGATGCTTCGCAAAGGAATCATTGCAAAGCACCAAATCATTATAGGTGGGTTATCAATGTGAATGAACTTCCGTCCTCACTGCACTTGTATCATATATCATTTATTTCATCATTTGTCTATATAAAAAGATTTCAATAGCCTATTTATCTCTATATTCTACCTACCTCAACACACAACCGACGCAGGCACAGTGACGTGTGTAAGCATGGCATTGCTGCATTCAGGGACAGAGGCATGCATCCAAGCTGAGCTGCTTGTTGCTCTGATCAATAAGCAGATGTGTGGTCTTGAGGATGATCTTCATGTTCCTGATAATGATTCCAAGTTGAATAAGAAGCAAACTGAAGATAATAACGAGAAAATCGTCTGTGATAACAATGATAATAATGTTGATAGTGACAATTGTTTCTATAGCTTGTTCATACTATCATCAGCCCTCCACACCATGTATAATGTATGGAGTTTTGGATGCAGGTTTGCTGAGTCATCTGATAATATTCTAAGGAGGAACCATGCATCTAGATGCAATACTGAAACAAATTTTCAAGCTGATAACAATGAGAATAATTCTGCTACTCCTACCACTGATATCAACGATAAGTATACATGCGAAGAGAACAGTTATAACAAGGAGGCTAATAAGAGTGACAATAACAGCATAAACAAGATCAATAATAATAATGCTATGGATAGCACAAAGGTACATACAAAAGGACTGGATTTTTTGATGGATAAGTTGACTGACGCTAGTGTCAAAGTTCAGTTCAGTCTCGGAGAAGTCATCGTGCCTTTTAACACCAAGACTAACGTGCTTGATATCAGTTAGTGTTATTGTTGTTGTTTTCAATGTTTGTAAATACTCAACTGAATCCGATATAACAGTATAAATAGGTTATATTTTATTAATACACTGAGTCTCACCGTGCGGTAGATTTTCTTATGTTGTTTTCGAGTAACTAGCCTAAGTCTTTATTAGCAATAGTGAGCAAGTTTAAAACATCTTGGAGCTTTGGTCTTGCATCCATTGCTTTCAGAAGTTAGTGCGAGGTTCAGCTAGAGGTCTATGCATTTAAATCGTATGTTCGGCCATTTCATCTTGTTAAACAATTTTTATTTACAATGTCTGCCACTCCCCCTTTTACAAGCCAGCGTAATTTGGCCTTGTTGTTTTAGTTCTCATTAAGCTGCTCAAATTAGTTATGGATCACAATCGTGTTATGCTCTGCATGCAGCCACAGTCTGTTTCAGGCGTACACTTGCAGATCCTGTTTGCTAGCCAGGCTTCTATTTGTTTGTTAACTCGATGTATACCGGTTTCCCTTACTTAATAGCAGTTGGCACTTTTTTTTTGGTAAAATCAAAAAGTGCATTGATTGTAGGCTCTTTACCAGAGAAACCATCATAGGTTTGCTGAGGCAGCTGCAGTGGTCTGCAGTGGATCTACCTTCTTGTAAACTAAAATTCTTAATTTCGATGTTTTTTGTTTCATTTTTGTTATTTTTTCCATTTTTTTATTTATTGAAATGATTTATTAGTAAGGTCAACAAACAAAAAGTATTTTTTAAAACGAAGACACGAAGCTTTTCTTGAGACTAGCGATAATATCCCTTGATAATGAATGCTAGTCTTAGGAAAAGCTTCGTGTCTTCTTTTTAATAAATACTTTGTGTTTGTTGGCCTTACTTTTTGATTCAGGCTATTGTACTTCATCAAAATGGTTTATTATTATAAATAATGTTTGTCAAAATCACTCAAACACGAAAACAGTTGTTACGATGCAGATTCATCTCAATCTTAACAAACACATCACATCTATAATAATTGATTGATGTACACACCTCATTCAAATGGACAGAGAGAGCAGTGAAGCATGCGAGGGGAGTGTCAAAGTGTGTGCAGTGCTGTCTCAGCCACTCATTTGAGCGTCAGTCCCTATTGTTTTTATAGTTCTTGAGCATATCGACGGTGTTCTTGTTGCTATTTTTTTTTTCATCATTTTTCAATCGTTTTTGTTAATATTCAAAAAGTTTGGTATTTTTGTTTTTAATTATTAGTAAAATCCCTCTTTAAAATATCATTCTTACTTTGATACCATTTTTGTAAACTCACGATAATCTTGTGAGGGATCACATCACACACCGTATTAAACTCATTAATATTCATGTGACCATTACCTCTCAGCAAAGACCGTCTTAGAAGATGCAGTATTGATACACACTCTGATACCAAACAAGGGAAGTCGTCTGAGCGCCCCAGTGGGTCTTAAATCTTCCATCATCAACGGCTTCAAGAAGCTGAAGACTACGAGGTCAGTCAAAAAGCAATCAATCACTGCAGCTTTGAGCATCATCCCCTCTCCCATGTTGTTTGTGCTTGAGATGCAGTCTTGAGGTGTGATGTTGTGTGGTGTCGCAGATTGTGGATGGTTTTATTATCGCTAGGGTCTATGCCTCATATTCCTTTGTTATTGTTTATGATCCTGTTCTATCATTGAAATTCAGTTAATTCACTATGGCAATAATTTTTTTATTCTTAATCTGTTATAAATGAGTTAAGATTCACAGTTCTTCATGTGCCTTTACGTCTCAATCCGTCTATTCATACTTGTATCCATTCACCCATCCAACCATCCATTTGTCTTTTACTCGCCCATTCCTTCATCATCCACCGTTTGAGCGTGAACCATTGTTATTGGCCTTTCATCATGCAAATACTTATCCTTGAAGTCTTTCAAATGTTCAAAGGAGACTTCGTTCATATTGCTTCTTTCATGATTGTGAATCCGATACCTTAGTGATTATATATTTTTTAATGATGGTTATCTTTAAGTATTCTTTAGTGGCTTCTTTTAAAGTATTCCTATGTAATATAGCATTAATTTTTTATAAGAATCATTGAAATCATAAGACACCAATTAAATACAGCTTCAAATCATTGTTTCAATGGGCACTAAACTAACTGAGATATAATCAATCAGTTTGAAAGATTGTTTGATAGTATTTATAATTGAGAGATTTGGTTGTCTGGCGTTTTTAAAAGTAGCGTTCAGATTTAAATAACTTATATGTCATAAATTTTTTCCATTGTATTCCTTATCTCCATTGTATCTTTCTTGTTTTATCTCTTCTTCGTTTCATCTCTTCATTATAATCATTATGAATGTTGATATTTAGATGGAGTATTCATTCGTTAAGCTTTTTAAAGGAGTTTTATACTTTTTATCGAACGACCCCTTCTCACTAATGATGAGGTATTTTATATTTTTGCACCTTTTGTACAGCGTAATTTTGAGTGCAGTATTTACGGATATTACCAGATCTTTAGACCGTGATTTGTCTCAAATACTCATCGGAGCATGTTTTCAAATGTTTTTAATAAAGCCTTTCAAGCTAACTACAAATCATTCATTCCAATAAGTCGACCTTCAAACATTATTTATATAATCAAACTTTATTGAGAGGGGACTGCTCTTTGCAGCTATCATCAGTTATGCAAAAAGTTGATTTTTTAAAAATATCAGCTTTGAAACATTGTAATAATTTAATATAAAGCATGAGTAAGCGAGATTGGGTGGTCTCACGAGATGATACGGGGCATGCACGCACCCCATGTGAGCATTCAATTATCAAACACAGTTTTTATAATTATGAGAACTTTCAACATAAATTTATTTCAAATACATCATGCTAATTTACAAGTTGACAAAATTTAAATCGTTTAAAATGAAATTCCCACACTGACTTGAAACCATTAAATTCACATTTAAAGCCATCAGCCCATATAAGTATTCCAGGTTTATACCTAGTATATATTACAAACACATTGGTGTGTGCAAATATTGATGAATAATCTGTATATAAATAAGTGGAAATGTGGCTTTGCAAAGTTTACTTAAAGCAGGAATTTGAGCTGGTTAGTGCATTCGTGATTACAACGGAAATCGTGAAAATTTAATTTTTTGAAAAAAGTATTAAAAGTTTTAACACCCTCAATAATATCCAGTTATTTGTATAAACTTTCAGTGAAAATAAATTTATAAATTTATTTGAAAATTCAAGTTTATTCTTCGAGGGAATAAATTATACTGAAAGAGAATAAATAAGTTAGATGACCAAAATATAATGAACTGAAAACCACTTATAAGTTGAGATACCTTTAAAGTGTTGAAAACAAGCCAGCAAACGGCCTTTAGAATAATAAACCACACAAACAAGAGTGAGGTTACAACATCCACGATTGAATCGGGTGTAAGAAAATAAACTCGACGGCGTTTTCAGAAAAAAAGCAAGAGATTTTGAACCCAATGTCAAAACATAATCAAAAATATACTATCAAACTCCTCTGGTCGTAGAAAGCTTAGAGATAAGGGAAAACAATGCCTAAGATAAAAATAAAATGACTTGCTATTGCATATATATGCTATGAAGAGACATTTTATTGGAATCACACGATCAACAAAGATATAGACAATGTTGGAAGCAAAGGAAAAGCGTGAGACTTAAAATTTGTTTTTTCTATCGATAGGAATACATAATTTAACTTCTATCTTTTGAATTCACTTTTAAATACTTTTAAAGTGGATTCTTACATTTTAACGGCATCCGCTATCTGAATCTTTTATTAACACTATACTCATGTATGTAGTTACTGATGCTTTATGGCAAGGTTCAACAAATCAAAAATTATCTTTATAATTTTCTTTTCCAAACAACATATATATTTTAGTTGGTTTCTTGAAAAGATAAAATTTTTGATAAATGTTTTGATGAATGCACATATATATCCTTCCAAGAAAACTCATGCATTTCTCACATAAATAAACTGCAGTTTTAAACTTTTATAGACCTTGGTGAATAATCCTCTTATATCAGGCACCTCATCACTCCAATCTTAAATGAAATATCCTTATCACAGGAAGTTTACTGATAAGACATAAATTTCTCAAATGCTCCAGTTGTCTATGATTTTGTATCACAAATATTTCAACACTATTATCAATGATGCAGTATTGGGTGTAAACCAATAAAAACACACTTCTCCATCTCATTGATTGTTCTTGTGAGTTCATATACTAATACAAAGCAGACTGAGTTTTATAGAGACAATTAAGCCAGAGGACTTACAGATAACCATTTAAATAATGATAATGTATAAATATTACTAAATCATATATGCATAGCTCAGACACATTTATAGAGTTTATATGCTTGCATTAAACTTTTCAGTCTTCCCTTACTCTCTTACAACTTGAATTTATTAAGCCAAAGTAACAAACTCAACATTTCTCAATACCAACTTCTAAACACTGATTCACCCTTAGTAGAAAATTCAAATCAATCACTTTTATTAACTGAACAACAAAAATCTTTGGTAAGTCGAACTAACATTATCAAGTGAAGTATACAAACTAATATTTCACTTGATATTGTTAGTTCGACATGCCAAAAGCTTCGTTTTGTTAATTAAATTAATGTTAGCTTTTCAATACTATATATTATAAAGTTCTCAGAATTACGAAGCTTTTTGTCAAAAGGGAAAATACTGCATCGTTAACTAGAGACTTCGTACTTCTTTAATAAAATATACATTTGAAGTGATTTTTTTAACTCTTGCATCTGTTACTGTTTTTGGCAAATCCCCACAACAGCTTAATACCTCGCTTTACAATACACATAATTTTCGACACAAGAACATATCATTTTAATGAGATAGAAAAGCCAGAAACAATTGCATGAAATAAAAATTATATATTAATAAACGCATCTATTTTTATTCAAGAGTAATTTTTAGCTTAATAACTCCCTCAACCAACAATAAGAAGTAATGTACTTGAATTAATTTTGCTTGAAATAACCTCATAATTATTGAAGTCAAAGTCTCCAAACATTCTCATGAACCTAAATAATCCTTAACCCAGTCACTTCTAATGCACCTTATGTAAGGTCGACTTTATGATCCTTGCAGTTTTAAGCATTTCTGCTCATTTCATTTTAAAATTTCTCGAGTTACCATAATCACGGTCTTATCATAAAACATTTATAAAGGTGAATGACACAGTTATGAACTAACAATAAGTTAACAATTACAACAATAGCTCAATCATTATATTCTAACACACATCTCAGCGGCCTCTTCATCAAATAATTCAATGCCTCAAATTTAATAATGATATTTTTGAAGGGTATGTTTCGAATTGAAATATCAATTGAATGCTTAAACAATGTCACAAGTACATGAAGTTCACTTTAGTCACATCACCTCAGCATTCCTTAAATATTTCATCCACACATGTGGCTTTTAAGGCGTTGTCTGGAGCCCTTTTAAGAGGCTACAATCTTTCTTGTTTAATCTTTCTTACCAAGCTTTTCAGAAACTTTCAATATAAACTGTTTGAGGAAAATTGATTTTCAAAAACTAATGACAGTAGTAGTCAAATAATGATAAGAATAATAATAATAATAGTAATAATAAAAGGTTTTGCTTTTTTGTTTCAATCGAAACAAACAATTAAAATGCAAAAAAACACATAAGTTGGCAGTGGAAATTAATTAAAGCTCCTAACTACATGAGCCTGTATTTTAGAAATTTTGATGTTTCAAATGCTAAACAGACATCTGTACAATTAAACTTATTTGATAATAATGACACTAATAACAATATCAATAATAAGGACTAAAGTAATAAGAGTAAAAATAATAACAAGAATAATAACAAAAAAAGTGATTAAACTGATATTACTAAAAATAATTATGACTGACGATAATAATGATGAGATTATAATAGTGGAAATATTAAGGACCAAACTAGCAATGTGAGATTAAGATGGTATAACAATGACATTCAAGCAGTCACTTCCAAGAAATTCACATAATACTTATATGCTTCTGCACTGTAACTCAATCGCATTTATTTTGAATCGCAGGCACAAGAGATGTTTTGACTCATGTAATCAAACACTAGGCAATGTTAAAAAATTATTATATTGCCAATAAATCATTTAAACATGGCTTTGATGTCAAGCGTTCAAAACAGCATCATCAGATATTTTAAAACCTCCTTAGTTTATATAGCGTTAGAAATAATAGTATTCTAAAGGTATTCGACGTCGTAAATCTTGATTTTTCTTCACCAATGTGTAATGCAAATAAATTCTTATTACTTTGCTCTGCAAATGTATAAACACACATATATCAATATTGCTCTGTACATATAAGTAAAAATATATGTATGAATTAATAATATGAAGATAGTAGTGTAACATGTGTAAGGATTATATATTGAAAATATAGAAGGATTATGTGTTGTAACAGCGATGGTCATATATATGAACAAACACATTAGCGAGTATACCCATACAAGAGCACTTATAAGTGTGTAGAAGAGGTAGGCCAGTATATAACCGAGAACAAAAGTTAATTAGGCAGTGTGTGGCTTTGAGGTTGTCTGCCGTTGCCATTGTTTTGGGTGCCGATTGTTACGTATGAAGCATTTGAAACTATTTGAATGTTGACGAATCAGTTGAATTTAAGCGTTCAAAACAGATGTTCAAAAGTTAAAACTCTGTATAGATTAGCATTAAAACATTATTCCCTGGATCTTCTATGTAAAAACAACTGCCATCATCAAAGTAAATCATCTTGTTTTGAATCACTATAGCAAACGTGAAACTGTCGAATCATTGAATGACTTGCTTGAAAAAAAAACTTCGTACAACAAGATTGATTTGTAAAACCAGTTGTAGAAGGAAACATTAGAGAAAACCTGCCCTAATAAAACAAGGATTTTATACAAATAAGTACTGGAAAGCCTTGTTTTATGTTCATCTTATCTGTGATTGCCACAGAGATTGCTGCCTCTCTGGTTTGTATCTGTTGGCTTTTAAGAAACATCATAGTATCTACCATTGTAACAATTTAATGCATTATTATCACTATTACTTTTGAATTCATATAAGATACATATATATGTATATGAATTTTCAAAATAAGACATGTTGGTTACAGTAGTTGCTATAAAATACTTCTAAATGATGTCTAGTTACCCAATTAAGAAGAAAACTATAATAACGAAAAGCTTGCTATGTGTAATCACAGTAATATAATAAATTGTTGTTAAAAACTATCTAAAGTTCAACTAATACTTATATTGCTTCTCAAAAGTAACAGTAATCTTTTTAGAAAAAAACAACCATAACGCCAGTTGTTTGAAGTTTAAAGTTCCAGGAAGCTTTTTATTTATTATAATCCGCAAATTCTCAGTCAACTTCGTAAATTTCAAACACGTGACTCTGGTTTTGCTGTATCAGAAACACTTGGCTGCGTCTATGCTGTGTGGTGTTTGAACTAGGGATTAAGCCAATAAACTATACATAATGATGCTGATGATAACGTCATTTGTTCAATCAATTCTGGGCTAATTAAATAATTAAAAGAAATATATTAATTTTTTATTCGAGAGTTTATGAGTGCAATCAAATATTAGGGATGGGTGAACAAAATACTGGGACTGATACATTTCATATATATTGAATAGCTTTTTGTGAGGAATGATAATGTTTAAAAAAAATAATTTTAGAAAATGGAAACACTCGTAATATAAACAATGAAAACTAAAAATAATAACAATAATCTTAATAATAACAATAAAAATACAATCCAGTTTTAATTATAAGAAAAAGCGCTTTATACATACCGCATAACATTACATTAAAAAAAAACAATAGCAAATATATATATATATATAAAATTGAAAAGCATTGCGACACTGACATTGATACAAAACTAATTGAAGCGCAAAAACAACTTATCATATAAAATATAAGAAACACCAACTAATAGTACTATCCTGCATCTACTCTTGCCATTAAACCATTATAACCCATATATCCTGAAACCTTCGACCCCGTACGATTGTATTGACACTTTAACCCTACATATCTTTGCATAAACTTCTATCGGGCTTTGATTATTGTTCTTATTATTCATATTATTCACCGACTCATTACCGTCTTGAGGTAAAGTTATTATCTATATAATGTTGATAGTGGTGATGGTTATGAAAATTAAACATAGAAATAATAACAAATATAAAAGTAACAACGATAATGAATTATATGAATCATTTTTTTTCAGTTTATAGTTTTTGAGGTATCGTATGTTCTTTTTCAAATATTTAATTCCATATAACTCCTTCACAACATGAGGAATTTAAAAAACACTTTTATTCAAAAATTAGCTAAAGTTTTTGATAATTGAAAAGGCTAAAAATTATGTTTTGGTTGTCGTAACTTATAGCTAATTCTTGAATAAGTGTTTTTGAAAGAATCCTCATGTTGAGAAGTTTTTGTATGAAATCCCCTGTTTTGACGTGAAATTTTTGAAAAATTAATTTTTAATAATTTTTTTTGATTACTATCATCATCATCACCATCATTATTTTTAAAAAGAAACACCAATAAGCAGAGATGCCAAGGAATGTGACTGCAAAGTGGTGATGTTGTTCACACTGTTTCTTTTGCTACCCATGGTGGTCTGCCACAAGCCCAGACTTGCACCCATTTACTGGAACACCTCCAACCCACTGTGAGTGTGTGTGTGTGTGTGTGTGTGTGTGTGTGTGTGTGTGTGTGTGTGTGTGTGTGTGTGTGTGTGTGTGTGTGTGTGTGTTATGACGGGGATATGTTGATTTAATGAGTTTTGTTGAATGAATCTTGAATTCTGTGGTGTTTCTATACGGGATTGTCATTTAATTGATTTATTTACATAATAAAATTAATTTATCTGCGTTTTATTCTCATAAATGTTTCATATATTTTGTTTTACTTTTCGATTTTGCAGGTTTATTTATAATTTCTATCAGATTTTCCATAAATTCTTTCTTCGATGTTATTCAATACATGAAAGTTTTCAAATGGAATTTTTTTTTCAAAAATTAGTTTCAATTTTTTGAATTACACAGCGTGAAAGTAATCCAAAGCTTTCAAAATTTTTTATAATTACTTTCAAGCTAAAACCCAAATAACATTATTTACTTAAATTGAAATTTGTGAAGCCTCTTTATTAACAGCATAATGTTTTTATGTTTCGCACAAATTTTTTTTTATTTCATCTTAAAATAAACTTTCGATAAAAGTCTTGGCGAAACCTGGAAGATTTTTCTTCACAGAAAAGCAATAATTCTCAAGCTTATCACATGCTATGCTTATTTATTTAATAATGATTTCTGGAAAGTTTTTCAAAAAGCTCAATTCTTAGAAAAGTCTATATTTTATATTGAAGATTATAATTAGCTTCATTACTTAGAGAAGAATGTATATAAATAATTCAAAGAGTTGAATATTTAAATTCATTTATATAAATCATTCTCACCAAAGTCTGCATTTATTCAATCAATTATTTTCAATTTTAAACTGAACTTCATCAAACCACGGTCATTCTTCACCTCAAGATACATCTTCGATTCTTCAAAAAAGCATTAAATTTTGCACTGAGCTTGCCAGTAATTCCTGCTGAAGTTTTAAATGAAGATTTACTTGGTACTTGACGCTCATGTAGCTGTGATTAAAAGAAATTGTTTGCAGCCATTTCACATGCGTCTTCCAGGACCACGTTGAATAAATGCTTTGTGATTAAAATTGACAATTATGTAAATGATTCTAATGCAGCGCAATGGTTTTGAAATATGTGATGATATTGCATCCCTCGCATTCATCAAGGCTTTCATGGGGGTTGCCTTTTATCTCTGTACAAGTTTCTATTAGTTTTGAATAATTGTTTTTTTAGTCAATTAACTATAATGGAAAAGTTTGCAATGGTTGGGTCTAATTAAGTTTTATGTGTTTATACACAGAATACCATTGGTATTGGTATCAAGGTTGGCCTGTGAATAATACATGGGGGCAGTACTTCATGGCTTTTAAAGCATTTTTTGATTAAGATTGAGAACTATTCAAGCTGAAAAGAAGTTAATTTTTTAAAAAAAGATTAAATAAAAGAATCCAGGATGAATGATAAAATAATATAAAAATCAAATTTTTTCGAAGGGTTAAAGGAAATAGAAAGTTTGGAAAAAATATATGAAAAAGTAAATGAATATAAACAAATTTTTCAATCTTTCTCAATAAAGAATAAACTTTGCATTATTAAAGCAAAAAAGTTGTGTCTTAACTCTCGGCTTTGGAGCTTTATATTTTATTGGAAAAAAGCTTTTAATGTCTTTTTCAAGATTATTCAAACATCTACAATTGATTTGAGTTTCTAAATATTTCATCTTGCAACTTCTCATTGGTATTCAAACCATATGTTGCTGCCATGAAAATTTTATCCATAAAGTATTACATCATGAAGACATTCAAGATATACACAAAGTTTCAGTCAAATTAACAGCCAAGCACTCGTCTCCACATACCACAAGACATTCCTTAAAAATATAGGAGCCCAAGTATTAACAATATTTCATTGTTGTATATTTATAAATCAATTTTTAATTAAGTCTGGGTCATATCTTAT
>OZ038321.1:8057445-8072445 GCA_964035795.1 Pterobdella sp. o SKG-2022 | reverse complement strand
TGACAGTTGCAAATTATTATATTACTGCAATGATTTCCAGAAATTGAATAGTTAATTCACTTTGACATGGCAGAAACCATCCTATGAAAATGTACTTTTTAATTGAGCTTGATAATCCTGCTCGAAGTTTGCAGTCACTCGGCGCCATGTGTGATTGCCATTACTCCGCCACGCCATCTTTTCTTTTCGGGATTTTTACATTTTCCATCGTGTTGAAAATTTTAAAATAAGTTTTGGTGACAATTTTTTCAAACTTAAAAAGAAAATTTAAACGTCGCTGGAACATACATTCACAAGCACATGCACGCATGCACCGACACAAACACACATACACACTGTTTCTGTATTTATCCACCATGGGATGGGTGCAAATGGTTGAAAAAGCATTTTTTTGATGATTGTTGATGCCTTGACGCTTGAAACTTTGTCCGCAATACTGACACTGGATGCTTGGTTGTATCTGGTGTGCCTGTCTTATGTGGTTTGTTGTGCCTGCTTTGCTTACGCATGTTCTGTTGCATCTACTGATCGTACATAATAGAGGGTTGTATATGCCTGGTAGGATTTTTGGTGCTTTTGAAGTGGAAGCCAGAACCAGCAAAGCAGCCCAAGCTTTTCGCAACCTAACTCGTGGAACACACACACACACACACACACACACACACACACACACACACACACACACACACACACACACACACACACACACACACACACACACACACACACACACACACACACACACACACACACACACACACACACACACACACACACACACACACACACACACACACACACACACACACACACACACACACACACACACACACACACACACACACACACACACACACACACACACACACACACACACACACACACACACACACACACACACACACACACACACACACACACACACACACACACACACACACACACACACACACACACACACACACACACACACACACACACACACACACACACACACACACACACACACACACACACACACACACACACACACACACACACACACACACACACACACACACACACACACACACACACACACACACACACACACACACACACACACACACACACACACACACACACACACACACACACACACACACACACACACACACACACACACACACACACACACACACACACACACACACATTTGCGTTTATCTTTCATTGCCAATATATTGAAATGGTCAGTCAACTAATATATTTTGAACCTCCAATGATTGAGAGCTTTTCGAGGTCACGTGATGACGTGCAAAGGTAGAGCTGCGGTCTCCATGCATTATATATACACATATATGCATCTTTATTGAAACTTAATTCAATTAACTTGGAATAAAATGACTTATATGTTTGTGAATTTGATCGGCACCTCCTAATAACAATTGCTTAATTATAATAATCTAATATTAGATAACCGTTATTCATCATCATCTTCATCGATATTACCACTCATCATCTATTCCCTCATCTTCATCATCATCATCTTCATCATTATCATCATCTTCATCATCATCATCACCACCACCATCATCATTCCAACCACTACCATCATCATCACCACCCTCTCCAAACTCTCTCAAACAACCTAAGACACAAAACAAGTGACACGGCATACAGCAGCTTACGAACTTTAATTGAAAGATTTCCGTATTGGTAAGAAAATTTCAAGAAAATCTTCGCTACATAGTGTAATGTGAAATCAAGTGACTCGGTTGCCTAAGTGGCGTCAACTTATAGAACTTGATACAATAATGAGCATACTTATAGTGGCTTCTACTTTGAAAGCTCCTAAACAACATAATAAAAAAATGAATACGAAATAATTCAAATTTAATCTAACATCTGAGATTTTGAAAAAAGTTCATTTTCTGATGGTCTTTGTACGTGTTTTTATCCCTGTCTCTAATTTTTGTGTGTCTGCCTGTACACCCTTTAATATTTGTTCCTGCCATATATTCTTGTAAAGACATGTCGATATACTTATTTAATAAATTTATATATCTTTATCTATATTTATTTAATTATATTTTTGTATAGTTCCTTATTCCTTCTACATGGCATTTTTTGCGTGCCTGTCAATGTATGCGTATGTGTTACCAAATGCATGGTTTGATGTGTGAAAGTTAACATATGTTATCCAGGATGCTTGCATGTATTTGTGCATATTTCTAAGTCTCTTCTTGTAGATGTGTACTGGCACTCAATTATATGCAAATATGCCTGTGTGAATATCTGTATAGGGTTGAACGATTACGGCAGAAGGCGATAAAATTTTTAAAATTATCTAATAAAAATTAACGGTTAAAAATATAGTTAAAAACCATCTTGTCTCTGGCTTGGTTGTGTGATATTAAGTATCTTTTGCATACTCCCATAATATATTTTATTGATATATCTAATTGTTTCCATATCCCATGTTGTACTTATATATTTATAGTTGTTGAATTTTTATTTCTGTTCTCATGCTTTCTTCCTTTACACTCCTACCTATTTCATACCGATCTTTCAGTTAGCTATTTCATTTTGTTACTGTTATAATGATGAATCTTATATCGTTTAGTGTGATTCTCGTTTTTGTGTCGATACATAAATTTGTATTCATATCTATGTGTTAATGTTCTACTAAGATGTATGCAAATTATATTATGTAAAGTGTATTACTTGGCTGTAGTTTTAGTGTGTTTTCATATTTATTTTGTAAATTTATTTTTTTGTTATGTTACTCTTTCAACGTGAAATGCTCTGTGATTATTTTTAATTATTTCATTTCTATCTTCTCAAATATTTCTTCATTCTCATCAATCTTCATATAGACTTCCTTTAAGTCGCCCTTTATAAACAATCCACCCTTTTTTAAAGACCACCTTTGCTTCATTAGATGCTACAACGCCACTGAAAGCTTAAAAGGCAGTTCATAAAACGGTCTTTGTGCATGGTCTTTGCTTGAGGTTTTGAGAAGGTTTTTTGGTGTGTTGGCTCAAGGAAAACAAAGGATTAAACTGCTACAAATAACATGAGCAGTATGCACCAATATAGGAAGGCTTTTTGTTAATCATTGTGAGAGGTTGTATCAATAACAACAAGAAGCAAACACTAAAGTAGCACTTTGAGAATACATGAGTCATGTTGTCTTCATGGCACTCTTGAAGCAACAGACATCACTCTGTTTAATTCTTCTTTCATATGTCTCTGACACATGGGCTGTACATTGAAAATATCTAAAATACTTCAAAAACAGTACCTGAAGAGGATTAAAGGTTTGAAATGGTGCAGAAATGCTTAAAAGATTTTGAAACAGTTAAACAGCGTGGAAAGTCTTTTATGTGAGCAGGTACGGAGAACTGATACATTGAACCTATCCTAAAAAATATTTTCATGGCCTGTACCTATAAGTGAAAGCCTAGTTGAAACATTGAAATAAAACGATAGGAATTTACTGAAACTAATCTTGAAATCCCATGACTACAACATCGACTCGGAGATATGCATGCTCCAGACCATGTAGAAAACATTAGGTTTTGAAAATAAAGAATGGTTGAAAGAATAGCTTCAGACAAAATAAACTGAAACGAAATGTAAGTGAAGTTAACACCATTGAAGTATTGATGTACTTGGACTTGCATGTGATGAGTGCAAATGATCAAGTTGATTTGGCTTGATGAGTCACCCCAGGTGGTGTTGTGTATCTGCAAGTCAACCAAAATTTATTAAACACTGAGACAAACAATGTAAATGGCACTTTGGTTCAGATTGATGCATATATTGGGAAGACACCTTTTATGACAAATGTAAAAGGCCTGCATAGAAGGGAGTGGCTTGAAGAGACATAAGAATGCATCCCTGCAGAACATTTTAATGGCAACAGTCTTCTATCTGGTCCTTTAATGGTAGAAGAGAGAAAACCTTGCAGAACTCGGTGTTTTACCAAAGAAATATTTGATCACGAGTTAGCTGTCATTATTTTTGTATCTATTTGTGAGTGTGTTTGTATCTATTTGTGGATGTGTGGGTGTATTCTCAAGTGAGAAAATTGTTTTGAGAATCTGAAAAGCGTGCAATTATTTTGAAAAATTACGCAAAAGGCTTAAGAGTCCCCACGGAATCTTCAAACACATGAAGCTTGTAGTATATAACACTGGATGTCCTGCTTTATACCTGTGAAATATGGACGATGTGCAGTAGTCAATATAAGGAGTTTGAACGTTTGCACGTTTTTCTGACGTAAGATCCTTAGTGTGAAACGACACTTTTTTCTCTAAACAATCGAATGCTACAACTCGTGTCTACAATCATCATTCTTATGTGTTTATAACTGTAAATATGTATGTATGTATGCATGTATGTATGTATGTATGTATGTATGTATGTATGTATGTATGTATGTATGTATGTATGTATGTATGTATGTATGTATGTATGTATGTATGTATGTATGTATGTATGTATGTATGTATGTATGTATGTATGTATTTATGTATGTATGTATGTATGTATGTATGTATGTATGTATGTATGTATGTATGTATGAATGTATGTATGTATGTATGTATGTATGTATGTATGTATGTATGTATGTATGTATGTATGTATGTATGCATGTATGCATGTATGTATGTATGCATGTATGCATGTATGTATGTATGTATGCATGTATGTATGTATGTATGTATGTATGTATGTATGTATGTATGGTTAAGTGTATGGCTCGTTTTTTTTCCAATCTTTTAAAATGCAGTTTAAAACAATTATTTTTTCAATATATTGTAAAGAGCTCTAATGGAGGTTTCAAGCCACTTGAAATTTTTTCAAAAGTTTCAGATCTTTTAATAAAATGCAACTTCAAAATTCTTTTCATTTAAACATATGTTTATTTATTGTGCATTAGATCCAACCTCTTTTGAACCTTTCATATAAATGATTGAGTATATTTATAATCAAAATTTCAACCTTTTCACATACACAGATATCTTCAGTATTTTTGTGTCTGTCCTTAAGCAGTCATATCGTATGAGTTGCACCTCCATCACAAACACATGCCTCCACACATCCCAACACTCTGTCATTCTCTCCTAAAGTTCAAACTATGATTTCCAATTCTTTAAAACTATATATTTTCATATATTACAAATAAAATAAAAATAGGCAACAAGTTTCACATGCCAATGCCCATCACATCCCTATAAACGCTAACATATATATCAAAGAAAAACAAATGACAAAACTACTGGAATTGCATTAAACTCTAATAAAATGATAATTCCACGTTACCTTAAGTGCACAAGAAACACATGATTAAAGTTGCACACAAGTGCAAGTCATTGGCCAACAATTTACTGCTTTAAATGCAGTCTTTCATTATCATTTGCTGAAATATATTGTTCTTTGGTATTTATATTTATTATTATTATTTTTATTATTATTTTTATTCTTATTATTTATTTTCTTATGTATTCGTATTGTTAATATTATTATCATTATTATTATTATTATTATTTGTTTTTTTTTCATTATTTATTAATATCTTTCTTTATTTTATTATTTTTTTTAATTCTTATTATTTTTATTTTTCTTATTTTTAGCATTCTTTTCAGCGTCTGAGTCTACTTTTAATTAAGAGCACTTTGTGAGAATCGATTATGGATTTAACGTTATCGATTCATTAGCCACAATAAATCAACACTTATTTCACTTTTTCAACACATACTGGGATTTTTTCTTGATTTATTGACGCTTTTGTTTCAAGTTTTTTGTGAAAAGCTTTGGTGTTTATTCATTAAGCTGTTGTGCTTACTCATAGATTATTTTTAATTCATATAAGTGGCTTCACCCCTCTTGCATGGTGCAACTTCTGTTGAATGGTGCATTGTGAATCAATCCAAATCAATATTTCTATGTTTTATTGCAACAAACGTTACAAAGTAATCATAAACGTCAAATAAAACATGAAAAAGCTTCCTAGAGACGCCATAAACACAAAAACTGCAAAAATTGTTCGTAAATAACAAAATTTTCGTTTAAAACTTCAAAACTTCACGAGCAGCACGAGAATGTTGGCAGACAAAAACACACATCTTCTGTTAAAGACTTTCTAGACATAAATAGTCATGAAGAAAACATTCAAAGTATAATCCTAACTTAATTACGAGTAATTCTAAAGAAAAGATCCGGCTCCGGGAGTCGATACCACGCCGCCAAGTGGACTCCTAAGGGATGCGATGCTGAGAAACCTATGTGAAAACAATTTTGGATGATTTATTTATAAACATGTTTTTGTTTTGAAATCTTTTAAGCCATCCCAAGTCATCTGCTTTCAACAAAGAAACTTTTGTAGGATTTTTAAAAAGCATAAGACCAACAGGCTGTAAGCTCATGAGAAAAATAATGAGAATAACAATAAAAACAACAATATTAAAAGAAATTGATAATAAAAAAAACAATATCAACAAAAACACAAAAATAAAAAGAATAATAAAAACATAAAAAATAAAAAAAACAGTATCAATAATAATAAAACACAACAAATTTCCTCAATACAAGGCATAAAATTCCTTTCTCAAACGAACATCCAACCCAGATATTATTGAAGGCTTAACTAACGTACTTGTAAGTACAGTCTACTTAATCTACATAGACAAAAAGCTCGAACAATTAATATTGAACTACAGGTGTCAAGATGATAATGAAGATTAATGCTTTATAAGAAAGTTTATATATGTTAGGCAATGTATATAATTGCACTGGATATATTAGTGGCTTGAAAATCACTCAGGCATTTGTGTTTTAGATTACACGTCAAAAGTTAAAAATTTATAAGAATTTCTTTAAAAAAAAATCTTTAGTTTTGGAGTTTAGTGCTACCATTAACCATGAGCAGCTTGTGTCAGAGATGGGACTGTTTGTATAAGAACTCGGTGTTACAAAATTGGTACATGAAAATGAAAATATTTTAAACTAACTCCAATAAATATCTCAAACTCAAGATTAAGTTCAATATAAATACTGCAAACTTTTTATTTTGAGGTGTTATTAAACCCACGAAGCAACTTCAAATATCAAAAAAGTTGAAAGAGTAAAAGAGGCAATATGAATGTTGCCCAAAAATTTTAGCACATAATCATTTGCCCGTTTACACATTAGCTATAATATATTGATAATAATCAGTTCACTGGCCAGTTTTTCAGTTCTCTCGTATTTAAAAAAGTTCTAGCTCATAATTCCAACAAGAGTCCAGTCACTAGGTTTTCTTTGTGCCAGATTTTTTGTTTTTCAAGCCCACAAGGGACCTTCTTTCAGGTCGCTCATGGCGATGGAGGTCTCTAAATTGTTCCATGTATATTTAGTTATTTATTCATATTTTTTCAGAAAAAAAAAGTTATTTAGGTAGGATATATTTTTTAACAATCTAAAAGTTTTTTACCAATCAATTTACATATTCTTTCAAGTGTCTGAGTAGTTGTCCCATTACTTTGGTGAAATGCTCAATTTCATTAAAATCAGTGCCAACAGTTGCAGGCCTCTTTTCTGTTATATCCTCTTGGATAACTGTAGACTCCGGTAGCAGGTATCGACACTAGGTATCACCAATAATCCAAGCTGAATGCTGTCCACCCCAGTTACTCAGATACGCACTTCAGTATAAGCTAATGTGGATGATAATGTATAACGAAATTTTTATACTTTGTTTCATACACTCTGAGACATGTTTTGTTATTTGATTATGAATGATTATTGTGTATATGTTTGTTCACGCCTCGTTTCTTTTATTCCCGCCTAATTTGTTCATACGAATTAAAATTTGTTACATTTATAATATATAACAATATACTTCGAATATTTCTGCAACATAAATGGATATGCTGAAGTCAACCATTGAACAATGAATGCAAACAAAACTGTTTAGTTTTGAGTACTTTTTTTATAAATAAATAAAATTATTATACACATAAATTCAAAGATTAGTTAGTTATAGACACAAGGATGTCCCTATAAATTATGTCAGAAGATAAGCCTCAAAACAAATAATAGCGAAATAACCAATACTTTAGGAAAAAGCACAAGAAGGATAATTTATTTGATTCATTGCCCTTGTCAGTACTTGAATGCATAACATTAAATAAACATAGATTGACTGATGCTTCTAAAGCTTTCATCCTCAACATCATCCCCAAAACTATCATGATCATCATCAACATCATCATAATCAACGTTATTTCTATCACCAACACTATCGTGATCAATAGCATCATCATCAGAACAATCCTCATTTTTATCATCATCAACAAAACCATCATCAGCATCATCATCAAATAAATTTTTATCGACATCATCACTTCATCTCACAACTCAAAAACTAAACTCTCACCACCACATCACTACAACACCATACCATCACAAAATCACACCATCACAACACCACATCATCACAACACCACATCATCATCACCACACCATCACAACACTAACATTATCATCATTTCTTTCTTTTGCTTCAGTGCTCTTTTCTCTACTATATAACTCACAAAATCATTACTACCTTCTACACCACCTCACTCATTTCTCAGATCATTGTTTTCTTTAATTTTTTGTAGCTGAATTTTTTTTTGATTAACCTTATTAAACCTTGGCTAACAGCAGATCTATCCCAACAACTTTACCTCTACCGATTTCATAATACCATTATCCCACCACCATGTACAACACTACCAGATCAACACATCACCAACACAACATCAACACACCACCACCACATCATTACTTCTGCCACCTCATCCTTTAACTTACCACCACCATGACAGATTCAAGCCAAGCACAAGTACAGAGGCAATAGAAGTGCAGATGTATTATGAAATAGACATAATCTGTCCCTACTACCCCTCCTACCAACCACCAGAAGAACAAGAAACCTACATCATCTACCAGGTCAACACTTTATGATTTTCTTTATGTTTGATGTATATTTAATACGTTTTTTTCAAGATGTGAAAAAAATAATGAAAAGAAAATGAACGAAATGCGAACACCTTTTCAAGAAAGTTTTGGAAGTGAATAAAATGAAGGATAAAAATATAAATATTCAAAATAGAATAATAATAATAACGAATAATATGAAACTAAAAAATGATAAATATGAAATGAATAATAGAGTAAAAGGATCAAAAATAAATGAAATGATAGAAACAACTTTAATTTATATACCACTGCCATAAATCTGGGTGTCTGAGTGAAGATATTACACTTGCATGTACCTACATTTTATCTTGCCTTGTGCTATACATTATTTCAAAGATTCTAATTTTTAAATAATTATCTCTGTTTTTATGATGGCGAAAAAAAGAAAATTCTCAAAGCTGAGTTACAAGGAACCATGAGGATTGATAAATGAAAATGGAGCAAACTTACAAAAGCACTGACACAAACTCAGAGAAATATAAACATGAATATGGAAATGAACATAAACATAAAAAATAAACATTAAAAGATACCATATGCACATATAAAAACATAAACATAAGAGTACAAAAAATAAACAAAAATGGCTTAATTTCACCTAATATAGAAGCATTAAAATTTTGTGCGTTCCGTAAATTTATATTTTTCTCTCTGTGGGTGTTACATCATGTATTTAAAAAATTTTATTTATTTTTAATTTTTTAAATACTTGCGTTCACTTTTACTCAAAAACAATAAAACAGGCAAAAAACGATAAAAAATCAATATAACAACACAAAAAACAAGAAAGCACAATGAAAAATAAAAACTAAAAAATGAAATGGAATGTGAGTTTTTTATTATTCGTAGTTTATAAAATATGTACCGCAGAGTTTCTGCGTTTTTTGAACAATGCTGCATAAAGCATCAACACCACCACACCCTGCATGGCTGTGTACTCCACCGAGAGGACAGACCTTCAATGAGAAACACCTATACATCATCACATAACCCACAAGTTGCAGTATCATCACTTAAAACAAACCAAGATAGATTGTTTATTTAATTTTTCATTTATTATCTTCAATATATGGTGTTCTCATTAAAAACAAACCGAAAAAGAAGCATTGGCTATTGAATTATTTAACTTATTATATATACAATTAGATATATTTTGCACATATACTATATTATAAGCACACACATGTATGCTTAAATACATTATAAAATGCTTTTGAGAAAATTCTCAGGAAAATAAAGCTGAACACAAATGAACAAATATTGTTCAATTTGCTCAAAGGGACTGCTAAGCGTATAACAAACATATACCATGAATCGCACAAATAGATCAATATCACTTTCTTGGCAGGTATCAAAAGAGGATTATGACAGTTGTATGTTGAGTAGGGGAACCTCCATGCTGCTCAATTGCAGTGCCCCATTTAAACGTAGAAGATTCACCATCATCTTCCAGACCTTCCAAGCAGTTGCCAATGCACCACATTATGAAGAAGGACAGACGTACTTTGTCATTTGTATGTTGTGTGTGTTTGTATGTTGTCTGTGTGTTTGTTTTTGTGTGTTTTTGTATGTTGTTTGTGTTTGTACGTTGTTGTGTGATGAAGTTTGTATTTATTATAGCATTTTTTTTTGCAAACTTTAAAAATTTTCTTGTTTTGTATGTTGTTTTGATGTTTATTTTATTTGTTTTTCATCATGGTTATTTGTTATTTGATGTGGATGTGAATTTATTTTTTAGAGCGTGTGTGTTTGTTCTTTATATTGTGTTTTGTATATCAGTTTTTCTTCACTAAATTGAATTTTTTTTATATAAAAGATGATAATAACAATAGAAAAAAACTTTAAAGAAATAACAACAAGCCTTTGCAAAAAAGCGAAAATGTTTTTCAACATGGGCTGTCAAAATTGACTATTATACTGCGTCGAAATTCAATAAGACAACTACACCGACCGCAGCAACCTCAACGGGATCCTTGGATGGGCTGGCGAACAGACAAGGTGGTGTATGTGCCTCCAAACACATGAAAGTCGCCTTCTACGTCATGCGTTAGTTAGTTTGTAGAGATGGATGCAGAGTTTGAAAACTAATTTATGTATTTTGTAGGATCTTTTGAGTTTATAAATTTATCCACGCTTCTAGGAAGTTTCATGTATTTTCATGAACTTTTTGTATTTCATGCATTATTCCATCAACGATTTTTTGCATTACTTTTTGAAGTCAGTCATTTTTCTGTGATTTTTGTTCGTCAGTGCACTTGACACGTTGCAAAGCATGTCACTCATGCTAGGCAGCGCACGGAGCATTCGATGTGCCTTTGTTGTGAATGTGTTAAACGAAGCGTTTTATAAAATCTTGTTTTATTTGGTGTGTTTTGTGATTCTTGTTTTTCAGGAATTATTATGTAGTGTTAGTTTTTCTGAATGTTGCGTTGTTTTTTAATTTATCGGTTTATGTGTTTAAATTTTTTCAAAAGTTGTTTTTTTCAGTAAATTTTTAATTCTTTGAAAGCTTTATATTGAAAAATAAATCATCATTTAGTTATATCTGTCGGAATAAAAAATAATGTTGAAGCTAATAAAACTTTATAAACTTCGACTGAGCTTCATTAATGCCTCCATCAAACTGCACATACAGCCAGCGACTTAACAAAAGTGAAGCCAAATCAGCCCACCCTCGCCATCCACCCTACCACCACTATGACGCTGACTACCACTACAATCTCTTTGTATAGTGAGTGTTGGATGTTTCCCTTTAATTAAATTTTTCTGGATTTTTATTTATGCTTTTGTCTCAAGTTTTTGTTGTTTATTTCTCTCTTGAGCTTTAATTCGTTGTTTCTTAAATTTTTTTCTTGTTTTTCAATTTTTGTTTTTTATTTCAAAAAAAATTTATTCGAAAATGACTCAAATTTTTATTATTATAAAATTTTAGCAACTTCTTTTTTTACACATTATTAAAAAATAAAATACTGCAGGTATAGTGGTTTAATTGGCCAATTAAAAGTTAGTACATTCATATAAGCCCGAAAAACGTTAAAAATACATCAAAGCCTTTTTAAGAAGTTTTGGCGTGCTTTGCCCCATTACACAGACGGACAGCCATGAATTATAGGAGGAAAAACTGTGGTGCGACTAATAGAATCACAGCTAGGAGATGTATATAGTCAGGGAATTGGCACCAGTGCATTTGAGCTAGTATTCCAAATTTACATTCTCGCAAAAATCGCCCTTGTTAGCCATTTCACATACAATGTAATTTGTATTGGGTTACTCTGTTAAATCAGTATGATATGCATGCACGTGGTTCTGAATACCTCGAGTAATTCATTCACCACAACTAGTGAAAAACATTTTTTGACGTAAATTTATATGGAAAGATCTAGTTTGGTTTTAGGGGTTTTATTTTAGTAAAAGCTTAGAGTTAATCACCTTGAGCACGGCACCACAAATTTTTCATGATTTCGTCTGAATTTTTAATTGACGGAAATGCTTGAAAAAAAAATTTAAATGCAAACTTTGATACATTTAAAAAAAAATTTTTTTTGAATTTGAAAAACATAATTAGTTTTTTTAGACCATTATTGTATTTCAAAAAAATTCAACTAAGCTCCTTCAATTATTCAAATTTAAATCGAGTTAGATCTATGTTGATTATAAACTTTTTAGAATTTCTTGAAACTATTAAAAATTTTTTTTAAAAAATAATTCAAAAGAAACTGATATGATTTCAGAAGGAAAGCATTACAACTCGATACATGTGTACAACACTGAAGAAGATAGGAGAGATTCATATAAAACTATTGACTACAACAAACAACCAAATAAAAAAGGTTTTTTCAACGCAGAAAGAAACAAAAAACGAATGAATAGCACAGTTCATGAAAGACCTGATTATCATACTGTTCTGCGCAATTCGAACTATGGTCAAAAACAAACAAAAATCTACACCACCAATAATGGCAGAAAAAATGGATTAAATTTTGATATTCTTTATAGTACATCTCATAACGCCAATAACGTTAAATTAAAGAATAACTTTCAGACATTCAACAAAAAGAATAATACTAATAGAAACAATAACTCAATCATTATAGTTTCCTACATTTTTCTCGTGTCAATTATATATAGGATTCTCTTATGATTGATGATTCTGACGACGATTATTGAACCCAATTGTAAGTCCTTATAACATTCCTTTATTTATGCATATTTGCTAATCAAATTTCAAACTAGAAAACCACAACAGAAAATTCATAAAAGCTTTAATAGAAATAAAACATGAATTTGGAATATAAAAACAGAATAAGTTCCGTAAATCAATCGGATTATGTCTTGTGTAATAAATTATCATGAAACTTTTGCTTTTAATCGTCTAATGGTTTCCAATTTTATTTTTTTATATTATTTAAAGTTAATGAAGTCTTCTTGTTCTATGTGAAAGTTCACGCAATTTAATGGAAAAAAGACTTGAAAATCTACGTGTTTATAGCTACTCATGATTGTTAGCTTATAAATAATTATAAATGATTTTGTAGCAGAATAAATACGTATTTCACCCGGTTTGCACTTAGTTCTGAATGCTGTTCATTTTAAGGTATTAATATTTTGGAGGTTCTTTATGGATTCGACATATAATAAGTGTCAAAGCTTTTAGCATGTTCTGTTTTTTATAAAAAGTGGTTTATAACCAAAAAAACTTTAGGCTTTTAAAACCTTGGACAAATATTAAAAACAGAAGATTGTGTAGATAATCCGTACACTCTAATTATACAAAAAACAATAAGCTATTTTCGTGTTATTTGATGATAAATTTATAATTGCGAAAACTCTTATTTCAAATTCATTCGATATCGTTATTTCTTAGACAATCCAATACCGCTCCGAGTAAGATCCACTTAATGAATAAATAAATCGTAATAAGAATGTACTTCGCTATGCCTTTCGAAAAAACATTTTAAAGTGCTTTGCCTTAGAAGCATTTCAAAAAATGCATAAACTTTTATGCATATTAAAACGCCTAAAACCACAAAATTATACAATTTTCACAAAAGAAATGATAATTTATATAGCTCAATTTCCTTTTTTCAAAAACACTTGTCACGAAATAAGCTTCAAAAAATTTTCAGAGTTTACTTTTGATTTTTTCTTGTAATATGCAAAATACCAGCGTTTTGCGCTTTATTGTTTCTAAATTCATAAAACAATTTAGCTTCGAAAACATTAAGAGTTTGAATGAAACAGTTTTGAATTAAATTACCTCATCACAAAGGACAAACAATAATATAGTGGCGTAAACTCAAAGCGGTTTCAGGCTACTATGCAGTCAGTCGAATACATTCAATCCCTTATAGTCTTCGGTTTGACGACAAAGCGGTTTTCCTTCTTCATTTGAGAAATCAATCGCAGAAAATCTTCATCGGTGTACAGTAGACTCACCCACAAAACTGTCACCCTCCGCTGTTTCTCAGATGAATTGTCTATCTTTTATCATTGTATTTATATTAGGTGTATAATTAATGAAATCGAATAAATAAACTGCAATATTTCTAAATAAAATATTTAAGAATAGATTTAAGTGAATAAATTTTTACAAGGATAAATAATGGCCCATTTAAATAAAGAAGATTTAATTTTCTTAGACTTCTTTACATCTAATACAGAGATAAATGATAAAATTATGTATTAAAGTTTTATTGACACGATTTAAAAAAGAGAGCATGAAATTTATAGTTTAATAGCAAACAGATGCATAATAAATGAAACATTTTCCCATTAATATTTAATATATCCTTGCCTATTTACTCATATCAAATAAAATAAGCATGATTTCATAAGTATTGCGCTAAATTTAATAATATTTATATAGCCCTCTAATACTACTCGATAGTACATAAAATGTCCATCGGGCATAAAATTGTAGATAATAAAAACGATGGCTGCCTTACCCATATTTTTTATGTCTTTTAACAACAAACTCATACACTTTGTAGATATTAGCAATGTGATA
>OZ038321.1:8038950-8057245 GCA_964035795.1 Pterobdella sp. o SKG-2022 | reverse complement strand
AGCATAAAATTATAAATAACATGTAGAATGATCTTGCTTTTCTCCAGTAGAAACTTCCATTTTAGAGAAGTCTTCTCAGTTTGATTCAATTGAAGGAAATCTTCAGACTGGTGTTAATAAGCAATTTATGTAATTCTATATGTACCTTTTTATTTTATTAATTTAAAGTTTTATTGTCCAATCCGTGCTAGCATGGAAACGGGCGTATAACGATGGTGATGATTTTAGCCTTGCATTTTCATCTTGTCCGATAGCATCATTGAAGTTATTAGAAAATCTTCATAGCATTATTTTGTTGTAAATGGTTTTCCTAATATATTTCCTTAATTATATCTCGTAATGACTTACTTCAAGTGGTACACGCTAGCGAGCTACTCATATTTTAGCGACGTGAAACTGATATGGATTGGGAGTAAAGTGGAATTTTAAAGCTAAAACTTGATTTGTGATTCGAACTTCACAAGTATTTAAAAGACCCCAGTAAAAGTGGTGTTGATTCGATCAAAACAATTAGCGTCTAATAAAAAAGTAATAATTATCTCTTATGTGCAAACAATGGTGCTATTAAGAAAACATGAAAGCGCAATGAATATTTAAAACGACGTTAGTGCATCGAATTATTTCTTTTCCAAAGCATTTAGTTTTAAAGCGCCAACTTCAAAAATTATGAAATTATTTCTATGAGATTACTCAGCTTGAGAATTCATTTATCTACCTACCTACCTACCTACCTACCTACCTACCTACCTACCTACCTACCTACCTACCTACCTACCTACCTACCTACCTACCTACCTACCTACCTACCTATCTATCTATCTATCTATCTATCTATCTATCTATCTATCTATCTATCTATCTATCTATCTATCTATCTGCCTATCTACCTATCTACCTATCTACCTATCTAACTATCTATTAATATACTGACCGGCATTTGTAGCATCTTCTGGACCACACACGAAGGCATGACACAATGCCTGAGAGATGCCGTAGAATCGCACAAAGAGACATACAGACCGAAGTAGGGGTTGATATGTGCGTGGTTGCCATTAATTTCACATGTACAATCTTGTGTGCGATTGTGGCAGTTCACGCTGCATGAGTGGCTTAATTTGCATTTTAAAACCAAAAAAATCTTAAATTTATGAGTTTTTTGCAGTAACTTAAGCCACAAAGTGAAATTTAAAAGCAAAAAAATTTATTTTAAATTTAAAAAGATTTTGTCTCTTGAACTAACATTTTTAAGTGCTTGAAACTCTTGAAAAGCTTCGTACTTAAAGTTTCAATCAATGATTGTAAGGCTTTAAAAAATCACTCAGATTATATTAATAAGAGCATAAAAAATTGTTTTAGAATGTTTTGTATTTTTACATTCGAGAATTTTTATTGTGGTATGCACTTCGACAACCACATTATGCTAAAGTGAAGCTTGAAAAGACCAAAACAACAAGCTTTTACCCAAACGGTGAAAATGCCATCAAACATCACATCATCTCTAAAACATGCTCTTCAAACACTTTTCAATAATTAAAGCTTCTCCAAATCAGATCTTCCATAAAACTCTTAAAAAAACAAAGCAGCAATCAATGGAAGCCAAAACATCAAGGCACTGAAAACAAAATCAACAGACTTCTGAAGACACTAAATAATCTTATAACAAATCAAATGACAGAAACAAAATCAAAAAAAAGAAAAATAACCCAAAAGTTTCTAAACAATAACTTAATTATAACAGAAAAATTGGGAGAAACAGAAAACTAAAATGAAAAAGTTACAAAGCAATGACATATCTCAGATACTTCCGCCCCAAAATAACCTTGAATTATGAATAATTTCATAAAACTAGTAAGTTTATTAAGATACGAAGCTTTTCGTTAACAACGTAACATTTTCAAGTATAAGAAACCGTTTTATTGATATCAATAAAACGGTTTCTCATACTTGAAAATGTTACGTTGTTAACGAAAAGCTTCGTATCTTAATAAACTTACTAGTGTTATGAAATTATATTCATTTTACGGTTTGGCTTTTGAAAAAATCAACCTTGAATCAAGCAAGCTTTAATTGAACAGCATTGCAAACCTCCTCTTATAAAGGTCGCATAAGCAACAACGTCGGAGTAGTGGTAGATTTGATCAAAAACTACAAAAAACACACCTTCTGCATATGACAAAATCAAAATTGAACCAATCAACTCATTCAATACCACAACCATACAAACACAACCACACTACCAATAAAAAACTACTTCAACAACTATCATACCTTCAACCAATCATTTTTTTCTGCTGCGGAATTTAGTCGATAAATAAAGAGTGGAAAGATAAAGAGATGACTTGGACCAAAGAGTTTAACAACAGCATATGGAGTCTTTTGGGCCAACCACCATAGAAGACTTGAAGGATCACTAATCATCCATCTGCGACACAACTATGAATTACATCTGTTTGATTTTTGCCACAGTAACTCAGGTGAACTACCTTAAAGTTGCAAGACAAGCAACTCGGAAGCCGTGCATTAGCCAAATAATATCCCCTTTATAACCAGTTTCAGCTTATTTTATTGTTTCATTTTAAACTCTATTATATAAAACTAATTAAAATTTTTATACTTTGCGACATTTCTTTGATTCAATTTTTAAAAGTGAATCAGTTCTTTGATTAAGAACCATCAAACTATCTCAAAACATCATTTGTATTGCGTATAATGTTGTTGATAAAGCAATTGCAAGTACTCAGATAATAAAACCTTTAACCTATAACACATTCTACTTTATATTAATATAATGGAAACTGTCGCTGGAAATTTTTCATCTCATAAAATAAAATCTAAAAATGTTTATTTGTAAATTATCGAAACCATATAAGGCAACAAGAAAATTGAGTGTTGACAGACAAAGGTATAAACAACACAGCACACACAAAACCTCCAAACATTACCCACCACTTGTGAGGAGCGTTGTGGTCGATAGGCAGGCAAGAAAGGTTTGCCCATACAATACAGTACAGTTCTTCTGGGTTGTTATCTATATGGCATTGCACCTCTTTCAATGTCCTTCTCTCTGTCACGTGCTTCACTGTGCAGATGGTGGTTGAGGTCCATGGGACAGGGAGACAAATGTCATAGCTTCTTATAAAGTATACCATTTAAAGGTCAATTAATCAATCATATCATTTTATCATAATGAGGATTATTGAATGAAACAGCGTAGAAGCACATAGAACATGAATTATCATAAAAAGTCATGGAAATATGACAGCAATGATGCCTCCAGGAAAGTCTGTATTCTATTAAATATATATCGATTATGAAAAATCAAAATACATTAATTTCCAATAAAATAATATAATTTCCGATAAATTTAGCTTTATCTTGAGACATATAAAAGTAATCAATATTTTTATTTGCATTCTGGTGCGCTTTGAAACTTCACTTCGACGCCACAACCTCGCCCTTCAATTGCATCACAACGATTTATAATCAATCAAGCAAATCGTTTATAGCCTGTTTTCCTTTGCGAGGATGAGGGAATAGTATAAAATTATGGTTTCGAGAACAAAATTATTATTAATTTTCTGCGAACAGTATAAAACGTGCATAAAAGTTATTGTTATTAAACGCAGATAAATTATTTCTAACTTCTTAGAATGGCACAGTTTTGTTGAAGGAAAAACAGGCTATAAAAAGTACTTGATAGATTGATTGCATCAATAATGAAGTTGAACTTGTAAAGTTTTTTCCTAATAAATTCCACGCATTTTTGAAGACATTTATGACTTGGTAATGTTCTTGTGAAAAGCTTCGTAATCGCGATTTAATTGAAACGTTAATCAAATGTTATTTTAAAAGGGCGAAATAAATTAAACCATAATATCAAAATGTATCATAATAATTAAATGAATATCTTCCAAGATACAATCTTTAACATCAGAACGTGTGTAACAAAAGGTTCAAGCTACTGAACGTGAGACCTACCATGCCATTAATACTGAACGCTTAGCCTCCTCGGCGTTGCTCATCGGAAATCTACACGCTAATCTCATAATAAGACGTCTTTACGCCTCAGTCGCTCACTTGCCGCTATATAAATTGACTCTCATAACAAAACTAATAAACATACAATACACAATATGTGCGAGTGTAATGGATAGATTTAATCTGCAGAGTCTCCAGAAAATTAAACTTCAAAATTTTGAAGAATTCTAAGACATTTTCAATATAAATTTTTATTGTCTATGATGAGGCTAAACATATCGGAAATTATAGCTTTATTTTCTGTAAATGTTATACAAAAATTCTCAAAAAGACTCAAGTTCAATTTTCCGAAAAATAGTAATAAACATCCGGTTTTTCTAGAATATGCGGATTTCTAACTACCTTTATATAGCCAAATAATGCCCCATGAAAATAAATACTCGATACATACAAACGAAAAATGAATGATACAAACACGAATACAGACATACATGCATTTTCATCGAGCACTTGTCCAGTTAGGTAGTTGAGGCATGGGGAGTCGAAGTTTACTGTGGATGCATACCTCGATAACAAGAAAGCCTCTCTCGAGTCTATGTGGGGTTAGTGTGGATTGGTGTTTATTTGAGGTGATAAAGTTTGTGCTTGAAAGTGTTACACAGTTAACGAAAAACTTCATACTTCATAATGAAACCTATTAGTGTTCATAAATTTTGTTAATATAGGTATCGTTCGTTTTATTTAATCAATGGTTGTTTTTTATATTATATATGGAAATTATAATTTCCGACAGTGCAAGACTAAAATCATCATTAGAAATCGTTGTTCATATGCAAGGTTAAACAATGAAAACAATGAAATGAATAAGTAAATATTTGAAGTGGAAACAGTTATAATTAGTGTAGAGTTCAAAACAATGTATTACATTTTTACTATTTAAAATTTACACATGTTAACGAAAATATATAGAAAGGATACAAAACGTTGAAAAATATATACACTGAGTCAAACAGGCAATATGCATATTGTCTATAAATTTTACCCAGTGTGTGTATTACTCAATTATATACATTTCCTGTAACATTTATTTTCCATGTCTTGTACTTCATAAATGCATGTATGTATATAAGAACACAATATATGAAACTGACTAGTTTCACGTTATATGCTAAATTTTATTTTCTTCCTCACATTCAAAAAACTCAAACTTCGAGTAATTGATACCTTTATTTTCTAAAAAATTTCAATTTTCGATATGTATGAAGCTACCCTAGAACAATAGTAATATATCATATGTAATTTATATGCCCTTCCAAGGGTGAAGTCATGAGTAATGTGGCCCCATATTTCATATATGATTTCATGGTGGGTGTTCTATTGCCTCGTTAAGGGTATCGTATTATGGCGTTATAGTATTTTAAATATTTAACTTCAAAGTTTCAAATGAATGTTAAATAGATTTACTGTAACAGAGAGTTATAATTTTCGTATAACATTACCACAAGATAATTGTGTTCTTTATATGCCTAATATCAGTGCTGCTCTTATATATTTTATAGGGCATTTTTCAAAGTGTCATATACAGCAAATCTAATAAAAGTTTTGTATTTGCTTCAATCTTAGAATGCATTTCGGTCAATTTGCTGGCGAAATTCCATTAAGGTGGATGAGACCCGTTAATTTATTCAATATACAATTTATATTTTATGTTTTTTATTATCTTTATTGATTTCATTGGATATACTCCTATATAATGCTTCTTTTCAAATGGTATTGAGTGATATTAACTAATAAATCACCAACTTCTTCCATTTATTTGAGCATCTTTATTCTGCCACGTTTGTTAAGTAAAATATTACCATTCAGATTTTGACCCCTTTTCATCAGCAGAAAATAAGGCAGAGTATTTTTATAACTAGCATAGACAATGTATATACATATATGCGTAATGAATATAAAGACCTGGGTCTTCAGTGATGATGGTCTTGCTTGTGGTGACCACAGTTATCTAAAATATCATTTAGATCTATAAGATGTCAGTATTTAAGTAGGTGAATAAAAAGGTAGATATATAATAGATAGATAACAACTACAAAGAATTTGGCATAAAACCTTCCTCTTGTATCCGTTGTAAGTGGCCTTGACGTCAGTAGCAAATATCACTGTTAACATCATATTTAATAGCTGGTTCATAAAATTGTTGTTACTTTTTGCTCCAAAGTTTCATTGAAAAATTATGGGGTATTAATGAAAAGAGCTTTAAAATTATATTCAATTTAAAGAAACACTGTAAAAGATTTATAAAGTTAAATATTGCCTTAAAATTTTGGGCATTAGTTTTTTTGCTTTTTCTAGTGAGACAATGTGTATTTTTTTTATTTTATACGTTAAAAATGCAAAACTTGCCAAAACTATTTTTTCGATAAATTCTACATTAACCAAATGTACTAAAAATAATTGAAAAATTTTGTATGATGAAAAAAAGGGAGATAAATTGAAGTGTAAATAATCGTTGAGCAGAAAATAAATCGACTTCTCGTTTATAAAATAAAAATAAATTTACAAAAACAAACTTGTCTGCAAGTAAAAAACACAAATTTTCCAAATGAAACAAGAATATGTGTATTGCCTGAAAACGTTAAACGTTGAAAACGTTGGCAATAGAATGCCAAATTATACACATGGCAAGTAAATTTTAAATACATAATAATTTGTAAGGTTGTTACAGTGTACAATTTGATTGACTAAACTGAACACTTTAACGTAACCTTCCCATTCAATCAATACTGATGTTGATTGCGTTTTTTGGGTGGCATAAAAATTTAATTAATGAAAGAGAATAATTTTCTCGGAGGCACAAATGTATCAAAGATCTTCCATACTAAAATGGCTTTTTATAATAATTGCTTTTTTTTCCATTAAATAAACTAAAAAATATGAAATGATTTTTAAGAGAAAACCATTTGCTTCATGCTTTAGGCTTTCAATAAGCAATAAAAATTATGCAAGGCGCCACCAAAAACTTGATTTTGAAATGAATTATTCAGCATTATGGAATCTTTGATGTACCTTCTAATAAGGAACTTTCAACAATATTAAACCTTTTAAAAAAAAATTTTTTTTCAATTTCAGAAGTTATCGTCAGATGGTGTTTTATCGTTTTATATTGCTGTTTGCCCAAAATAAAAACTAGCACTATTGATAGCACCTTGTATAAGCTGTCGTAAAATTTTAACCGCAGAAAAGTGGCCATTGAAAACACAAAGGATGCCATAAATTGTTAATCTTTATGGTTTTTATGGGTGGATCCAATACGCACCAATAATAACAATCAAGATAAAAAACTATAAACAGAATAAAAAATTTAAAAGCAATACATGACTTAGTTCTAAAAAATTCAAATTCAGATTAATAAGACACCTTGAAGAAACAAAACATGAAACACAAGATAATAAATAGTACAAGAACTAACCCGTCTGTAGGGGCTTCCATTGTTGAGACTGCTGCACACTGCCCTCGTTCCAACTGAGGCGAAGTGTGTCCATTAATACTAGCATATTCATCATTCTTCCCAAAAATTATATACATTGAACCTCTCTTAACAGTTGTATATACCTTAACAATTATATAAATTTAATCTTCTAAATACATTATTAAATCAATTAGATAAGCAAAAAGGATAATAGAATGCATTACGTATGTATCATTCAGAAGTTGTCGTTTGGGTCGTTTGTGTATTAATGATCTAGCGAGGTAATAACATGGTGATTAATCGTTTTGGATTTATGAAGAACAATCATAATAACAATAAAAACTATTAAATGACGAAAATAACGATATTTTTAAGAATCCAACATTGAAATTTAATAAACTCAGATTCAAAAAATTTTGGCTCATTATTTCTATTGATTCTACAATAACCAAAAAAATAATACTTGTAGACCATGAAATCAATAAGGAATTAGAAACCGAAGTGTTTTATAATTGTCAAGACTCATCCCTTTATTACAGTTAATTAATCAGTTATGTACACAGGGTCACTAGCGGTTTTGAGCAAATGAACAAGGTTTTTTAATTCTTATATAAGCTTCATTTTTAGCGCTTGTGCAATCAACTTTTTAAATACCAGCTATTCACTGATTATCTTAAATCTATAAATACCATATTATAATCTTTAGGATATTGTTTTGAGCCACTGACACAACACCACGAGACCCACCATAAGTTTCTATACTGAAGGTATTATCTTAAACTTTTAAACATAATCTTAATAACTACCTAGAAATGGCATTTTGGAACATATCGTAAATCATTTCACTTGAATGGTAACAACACCTTTGTGTATTTTGTCTCTATGTGCTTGCAAGCTTCAGTTGTGACGATAATGAAATTGGTCACGAGAACAATAGTTTCACGGGACACTAGCTGATGCGAACAAATGAGAAAATGGAACTGATACATATAATAGTACATCATGCATTGGTTCAACATCACACCACGCACTAGTACTTTGCTTCATATGTTTCATTTTCGATAGCGCAAGGTTACGATTATCCTCATATTCATTACTGCAGAAGAATTAAAGCTAGTTCATAGATATTATATCAAAAAGTGCTAATCCACACATGAAAAGTTCTCGTCCTGGCGCTTCACAAGTGAATTTCATTTACACGCACGATATCGCACTGAAGAAGCACTACACAAACACCACTACTACATCCTATTAAACATTATTTTGTAGCTAGGAAGAACAGAAGCAACACACGAACATGGTGAAGATGAGCTCGTTAGAGGTGTCATCGAAAAGGCTAACTTCACACATGTGTAACATCCTGCCTGACTTTGCACATGCGAATTCTCTTGCCATCCCAACCTTTGGACA
The DNA here is from genome assembly GCA_964035795.1 of Pterobdella sp. o SKG-2022. Lineage (NCBI taxonomy): Eukaryota > Metazoa > Annelida > Clitellata > Hirudinida > Piscicolidae > Pterobdella > Pterobdella occidentalis. The sequence goes on along the minus strand of OZ038321.1, from coordinate 8,048,385 downwards.
AAATTCCTTACTAATTATATGCTAATTAAATTAACGATCAAAATAAGGCGAGAAATAGTAAAAGAAATGTAATGATAGCAACATAAGAATAATAACACCAAAATAAAACCGCACTAACCTCCTTGACGACACACAAGATATCTACAATGGACCCCTCTGTAGTGATGTTGCTCACATCGTATATGCTGCTGTATCTCATCACAGGCTGTGTGAAAGTGTAGGGGAGAGAGTGTTGGTGTGTGTGTGTGTGTGTGTGTGTGTGTGTGTGTGTGTGTGTGTGTGTGTGTGTGTGTGTGTGTGTGTGTGTTTGTGTGTGTGTGTGTGTGTGTGTTTGTGTGTGTGTGTGTTTGTGTGTGTGTGTGTTTGTGTGTGTGTGTGTGTGTGTGTGTTTGTGTGTGTGTGTGTGTGTGTGTGTGTGTGTGTGTGTGTGTGTGTGTGTGTGTGTGTGTGTGTGTGTGTGTATGTGTGTGTGTGTGTGTGTGTGTGTGTGTGTGTGTGTGTGTGTGTGTGTGTGTGTGTGTGTTTGTGTGTGTGTGTGTGTGTGTGTGTTTGTGTGTGTGTGTGTGTGTGTGTGTGTGTGTGTGTGTGTGTGTGTGTGTGTGTGTTTGTGTGTGTGTGTTGGAAAGTTATAATGATGAATTGATAGTTATAGTGAGAGTTGTGTCAGTTACGATGAAGTTTTTGTTAGTGATAATGGTAGTCATGAGACTGCAGCGTTTATTATTAATATAATAATAATTATTATTTTTATTGTTATTATTATTATCAGCACTAACCTTGGTGGGTATATGCATTAAGAGCTTGATAGAGGCATCTTCAACACATTCAACCTCTCCTAACTTCTCATACAAGCTCAATTGTAATATGCTGTGATGTGTGATGTCCGGTTGTATAGTATAATGTGGTGTATTGTGATGTGAAGTGATTTAGAAAATAAAATTTTATTGAAAGTTTACTCTGTAGTTTTTAGTTTTATTTTGAAGTGTGACAATTTTAATTGTGTGGTGTGTGATGAGAGGTACGATAGATTGATGTGTGATAGATTGATGTGTTTTGTTATAGTGTGGTGTGTGGTGAGAGGTGTGATAGATTGTTGTGTGGTTTGTGATTGAATGATTGTGTGGTGTTTAATTAAAGGCATATAAGATATGTTACTATCATTTTTAGATCGTTGAACTTAACTGAAAATAATTGATAAAAACCTTGAACATGAATATGAACATATTAAAAACATTATAAAAATTTAAGGTACTTAATAAATAATAATAAATATTAGAAATCATATTAACATTGATAATATATATATAATACAATGATAAGAATGATAATAAAATAACATTAATAATGAAAAATAACAAAAATAATAATTCTTATTATTATCATTATTAATAGTTAAACGACTTGGGAGTAGCAGGCTTGAACTTGTCATAGGCGGAATCTGCTGGCTTGCTTTGTACCACTACATTTTTGATCTTCACTGCAAGTGCCATTTTATCTTCATTTTTTTATACTTACTTTTTTAATTTTTAGTATTTCTATGAAGCAATAATGCATTATGTTCGTGTACGAAATGCCCACAGCAAAATTTTTTATGAACCTTTGATTCATAGCATAAAACAGCCACATAACGCACCGAAACAATCACAATCAAATTCCTTTCATAAAAAGCGAGATTACTTGGTTATTGTTACGACAGCAGTTATTAAAGATAAATGAACTAACCAGGAAACAACCATGATAAGACTTAAACATAACTATGAAATTCATCTTTGAAATCATAACTGCATATATCTTCTTATCACAGAACTTCATTTGCCTGGCTCCTTTCAGTTGAACTACAATCTACTTGGGAGATCATCACTCATTGTGTTGACATCTTAGAGCAGAAGAAAGTACTCCAAAGAAAAGGGGCAAATGTTTCCATACTCATATTGTAAACATTGTAGGCGAAAAACACAAATTTTTTCAATATAACAAAGATTCACGAAGCCTTTCATAAGAAATTAAATCACCAAGCACTTGATATTGTAAGATTGTTTGAAAGAAAAGCATCGTGGCTATTTTAATAAGAAAACCTTGTGTCTGTCTCTTACAACTATAGAATTGAGTCATTCATAGTAAAACAGTGTGTATTTAAAGTAGATATGTGTTTTTTGTTAAAAAATTACTGAGTTTGTTCAGGCAGACAACACAGATGCTGTTATTGACCATCTAAGGAATGTTGAAATTCTAACCTACAAGGAATAAAACAGTGATTGCACAGTGTTTGGGCTATATCCAAACTCAAAAAACCCGAAATATGTGATTGAATCACATGCAGTGAGTTGACAATTTCCGATGGAAAATACGATGCCAACTAAGATGTTTTTTTTTTAATCGACCACAAGTCGCCCCGTTGTGTAATTAATGTCGGCCCACACGGGATCAAAGTCGGTAATTTTAAATAATTAGTCTAATGCTCAACCACTGAGCTATACGGGCCGACAACTGATGTCACATGGCTTTAAAAGAAAAAGATGAAAATATGAAACATGGGAAAACTTCCAATTGGATAGACAACGAACAAAATATGGTTATAAAAAAGTTAATAATTTTGAGATAAATCTGTCTGAATTACTGCGAGTCATCTCAGATATTGGCCAAAAAAATAAGAGTTGGACGTACACTCGAATGCCAAAAATTCTTCACAAATCGTGTCAACATACCTTGAACCACAAAATAGGTGTTATTCCCTACAGACGCAGTGAACAAGAACCATTCAGTGAACAAGTGTTGTCGTGTCCAACTCGAAAACTAATTCCACGTGGGTATCCAAAAGTACTAGCTAAAGATATGTAGAAAAAGCCACTTAGATCAGCTAATTAGATCATTCAATAAGCTGATAACTTTATAAGAAACATTTAAAATAAGGTATCATCTATTTATTTATTGATTAATCTCCGTCATGCTTTCATATTAAATTCTGAGAGATAACTCATTTTGAATTAACTGCTACGAAGCCTTCAATTTGGCAGTTATCTTGAATGAGATCAACAATTTTTATTGATTATATTTCTCAACTTACATGAATTTTATTTGAAAGTCATACTATTAGCTACTAATAATTCCAACATTTGATATTTTTTTATCTTAATCATCATTCAGTTTATAGCCCGTTTTCCCAAACAGAGGGTGAGGCTTAATGATTTATTTAAATAATTTCTTATTGATGTTCATGAAAACTACAATTAATATCATAATTTGATATTTTTTCGACTTTTAGTCGATTAGAAAAGATCAAAGAAACGAGTTTTTTTTATAGTGGCTAGTGTGAAGTTTTCAAGATCACTCGAATACTACAAATATTTTCATAGCTAAAAAACAATTTCGCAAAAGTAGGTTTTGATAAATATTAAACTTATAGTGTGATTTAAAATAAGATCAGTAGGTACAAACGGGTTAGAACAAAATAGAATAATAGTTGTATAAGCTTTTGTGCTCCTGTTTTCAATAGCACAAAACTCCTTCCTCATTACTATTATCGTTCCAAAAATAAATTATAATAAAAATAATTTTAGTGAAGACATCGGCGTGAAATTTAGTATCAAAAAATGTTCAATGTTAGTAATGAAAAAAAAGAAAAAAATTAAATCAGACGGAATTATGCTGCCCGACGATACATAAAGGAAGCATTGAGAGATGAAGAAGGATACAAATACTTGTGTATATTACAAGCTCACGTTGTACAGAAAAAAGAAATGAAAATCAAAGTCTACAATAACTACGAAAAAGAGTGGTTAAATCGTTAAAAAAAACTAAATGGAAGAAATATTATTAAAGGTATTAACACTTAGGCCATCTCTGTTTTGAGATATTCAGCGCCTTTCCTTAGTTGAAAAAAGACTGAGCCTCGGTCAATAAATGGAAAAAATAGGAAACTTTTATCAAGGCATAATGAACTACACCCAAAAAAGATGACGAAAAATTGCAAATGCTGAAAGTACTGTTATGTTGGCCAAAAACAGCCTTGAAAATCTTATAAGAGAAAATGATGGAATACTTTTACGTGCAGCTAGAAGTGATTTTGAAAATCCAATAATTGGCACAGTGAAAGATATGAAAAAAAATGTTCAAGATGAAAGAATAAAATATGGAAAGAAGAAAAATGTATGAACAGTTCTTCAGAGGAACATCGACAAAAGTAGACAAAGAGTTAAGTTGGAGATGGCTAATTAAAAGCGATTTGAAAGTCCAGACTGAGTCACTTTTAGATGCTGCTCAAGAGCAAGTCTTGAAAACCAACTATCTCAAATTCCACATAGATAAAACATCAACAATCCACTGCGTGGGATATGTGGAAACAATGGGGAAACGTTTCAACACATAATCTGCGAACGTGAGAAGCTGGCCCAAAAAGAGCACAAAAGGCGCCACGACAACGTTGCCAGAAGACTCCATTGGGGTTTGTGTAAAAAGAATGGATTAAAATGCAATAAAAAGTGGTACAAACATGAGCCAGGTAGTGTTGTGGAAAGTTATGACATAAAGTTGTTATGGGATTTCAATATACAATGTGAAAATATGATAGAAGCCTGTCGACCTGACATTGTCGTTTTACACAAGAAAAGTGCTTGATTGTGAATTTTTCCCTAACTGGAAACTGCAAAGTCAATGAGAAAGAAAAAGCTAAAATTGAAAAGTATCAAGATCTGTAAAAAGAAGTCGGCAGAGTATGGCAACAAAAGAATGTGCACGTAGTACCGATTGAAATTGGGACCCTTGGAAGTATAAGCAAAAACTTCACGAGCTCTCTCCAAAAATTATAAATTAAAACAAATGTGGGAAAGCTGTAGAAAACGGCATTACTTGGTACCGCAAGAATCCTAAAGCTGTAGATAGACTTAGTAAGACTCTGGCCATTTGTTACTACCCATCGAGCTAAAATTCCTTCAGCAAAATGCTTGATAGATTTCACAATATAGTCTTAATAATAATAATAATAATAATAATAATTTTATAAAAATTAATTTTATTTACAATAGAAAGTTTTAGTTTATAATCGAATACTAAGGTTAACAACTACAGTATTTAAAATAAATACTTCGTGTTTGTTGACCTTACAATTTGATTTAGGCTATTATAGTTCATCAATAATCGAATACTTTTCTATCGTAGATACACTTGCTTATTTAACAAATGCTTTAAAATAATTTAAAATGAAGTGGTTGTCACTTAAAATAAATATTATTATCATTATTTAAAAAATTAATATTTCAATACTTTTTAAATAATTATGAATATATTTTCTGTTTGATTATTATATTAGAGAGCATCCAATTGGAGCAAAAATATGTGATATGGTTGTTAGTAATATCCTCTTCATTTAATATAAAATGCAACCAACCAATGTTTCCAATGGCACAAGCTTGTTGCACATTCTTAACAAAGGCAGGATGACCCCAACAAGAAATAATGATAAAATCTTCTGGAGAATCTCTAATGATTATGTCTAAAACATACTTTTCACTCATATCTGTGGGGATGATATATGCTCATGATAATGTTTTATTTATAATTATTTATCAACTTAATTTTGTTTTATATGAATTTGAAATATTTCAACGAAACGGTAAAAGTATCTTTATTAAAAAAATTAATTTTCAAATATACACCTTTTTTGCTTGTGAAATGCTTATAATTTCCCCTATGAATGACGACACCCATTACACTCTGAATTAAATTGACTCTTATTTTAATAAATAAAATACTTGAAATGAATAGTGAATATAAAGTGAAAGAAAAATATATTTAAATGAAAATAATGGATCAACATCTTCCAATAACTTTAACTTAGTACCGGGTTATGCAATGCCGGAGTAAGGTTAGAAAGACGAGTTAAAGATGAATAAGCTTTGTCAGACGTATCTGTATTCCAATGTTGTCCAACTTTAGGAACTTCATGAGATGAAAAACTTGAAGCTACATTCCAAGACATCGTCTGCCTATTTTTGATAAAACTAATAACAACAACCTTAGTTTTAAACGCTGTATTAGTATTAATTTTTAAAATAATTATGAAATTAGAAACTGGAAAAAAAGTTGATATTTTCAAAAAACTTCAAATATAATAAAAATGACTAATGCGAGTATTTAAAGCAGAGGTCGGCAATTAAAACGTAGAGGTTGATTCTTGGAAAATTTAATATGCAAGCGTTCACCCTTAGATATAAAATTTCAAAATTCAAAAACCATAGTATTTGAAAATCTAATTAAGGTGAATTTTTGATAGTGCTAAGTTTATTAATCATTATATAAGTTTTAAATAAAGAGCCCAAACTTTACAATTAGAAAAGCACTATCAAATTATGATACATTCTACGCAATTCAAATTTAATTGAAGTGACATACCCCTAATTGAAAAATTTAAACAAAAAAAAACAAGTTCTTATAAACGAAATTTCCAAAAAAATGAACAAAATATACAGTAAATAGTATTTTAAAACGAATATTTTATTGAGAAATCATATAATTCTTTCCCAGATTTTTTAAGTAGAAAAATTATGAACTTTGAAACTTTACAAAATTTATCCAAAATAATACTATATATAGTTGAACAAAAAAAAATAATAGAAACAAAGTAGAAAATAAACGTGTCAAAAAAAAAATGTTTAGTGTCCAAATCTTCTGCATTACAGGCCCAGGGTCTTGACTCAATATTACCAGTGGTAAATTTTTAAACAGCCACTTAGTTTTTCGGGTTCTTCCTCATGTTCAGATATGAACTTTCTCGAGTTTGGAAGCTTGTAACACAACGATTTTCGAAGTTTTTACACTTGTTGGGTAAAATTTAGTTACTTGCACCAATGGTATTTTGCATTCTCATTAATTCTGCAAGTTGAGAGTTGGCTTTTGTTCGTAGCAGTTGCTAAGGTGAAAGTTTCCGAGCAGGTAGCGTTTCAGACAAAGCATTCAACAAATTTGCGGGGAAATAGTAAGCCAGTCTAGCCGGTTTTTTTACAGAAATTTTAGATAAACTGTCTGACAAAGACCGAAAGGGTTTTTATTAGTTTTCTAATAGACCACTGGGGCTAATTGCTTTCAAAATCATTGTAACATCTTTATCTTTTATTTTAGTAAATTTTTGTTGGACAGACCAAATTGAAAGAAATAAATATAAAAAAAATGTATTACTGACGTAGCATCACTCACTTTTTGATGTATAGAAGCAAAAAAGTTTAGCGCACTAAGGAATAATATCCCCATCGAGTTGCTTTAGCCGTATAGTTGACTAAATTTCTCTTGGGTAACGCCCTTCACAATTCTTCTCCAGGAGCATTTTTGTTGGGCAAGAAGAAAAATGGTTTCAAAATCTTTTGAGTTTGAGCCCACTAAGTAGACATAACTAACTATTTTTACTCATCTCAAATAAAATTTTAAAAATTATTATTTACATAATTTTACAACAAACTTGAGTTTTTATTTCGGAAATATATTGAAAATTAAAAGGTAATAATAAATTAAGTCAAAAAGATTTGAAAATATATTTACTAAGCAAGCGATAATAAAAAAAATTGCTGGTTTTATTTGATGAAAACAAAGAAAAATTAATTATTAAAGATTAGTTAAACACAGCCTCTTCAGTCCTGGCCATCCAATCGGGTTCAAGAAGCCTGATCTTCTCTATCACTTCGTTCACCTTAAAATCATATGAGCATTAACAACCGTTAATACTAGTAGCAACATTAGTAGTAATAATAAATGCGTTTAAGTTTATTTTTATTTGAGGTTATCAAAGATACATTTATTACAGTAATGAAACTAAAATTTTGAAAAATACAACTTTGTCATAACTTATTGGTAATATACTAATATAATAGATACTAATGAATAATGGCAAAGTTGTATTGGTTGAAATTTTTGGTTTCATTACTGTAATAAACGTTTCTTTGAAATTCTCATTTTTTACAAAAAAAAAACAAAAATTTGAGGTTAGTTTTTAAAAGATAGTCATAAAAGATATGAATTAAATCCAATATTAATCAAATATGCCGAAATACCTTAACACACAAGTTTTGAATCTGTCCGTCCCAACTTGGAAGAGACTCGTATGCTGTCATTATTATTATTATTATATGTGTCTCAGTTACTGGTAAAAATTTTGAAAATTATATTATATATATTCGCTAAGAACAATTTTTGATATTAATGAATTTTTGAAGACATAAAAAATATTTTCAATTCCATTACTTTTGTTACTACCGTTGTTATAAGATTATCTGTATTATTCACTTCAAATTTATTTAAACATATATAGTTTTCAGTATCAAAAGTAATGCTGGTATCATGAGTCAACGCCATTCCATAAATAGCTTGTCGATTGCCATGATGAATTTTTAATATATAAATAAATATATTCTTCGAAAAATGAGGATTTTAATGATACTTTATTTTAAAGAAATCCTCATTTTTCAAAGAATAAAAACTGAAATTTAAAATACAAGATACTTACGATGTCTCTAAAAGAATAAATAAATATAATCTGTTATAATAGCCTAATATCAATAATACTGTCATCATCATTATCACTAGAAGCTTCCTCATCACCGTTATATTCAAACCTTCACTAATGGTGAACCATTAAATAACACAGTACTTTCAAAGTGTACTATGGATGAGATCTGGTCGATATGTCCATTCATCCTTCCTTCGCTTATTATCTGAGATGCTATCTTCTCTGCCTTTCAATAATAATGGTAATATTTTTGTCTGTTAACCAAATTATTATTATGGCTATTATTCATAATGATTTAAAATTCTTCTTCGCAGCCTTCATTCTCTCTTGGCATTAAAAATATGCTTTATTGTATTTTAAATTCAAACGTCTCCTTGAATGATTTTTTAAATTAATCTAATTAGATTATACCATTGTATATGTCTTAGTAACTGGAGTTGACAGCAGTCGGCCTAGATTTTTGATACTATAATATAGTACTTTATAAAAAAGACCATTTATTTTTGAAAAATTGTTATAAACTGCCAGCCTGAGGGAAAGTCCAGCTTGAAATTATGGAATTCAAAATCCGCCGTTTCCATACTTGGGCAGTTTGCCGTGCCGTTTTCAACTAAGAAATATCATCCGCCAAGCCAAATCATAACGATACCACAATATCTGTTTGTCGATACCTGCTACCGAAGTCTACTGTTATCCAGGTTATAACAGGAAAGCTGTCTCCATTTGGAAACGCTATCTTCGGTGAAGTTCAACGTCATGCCCAGGACCAGATAAAATAATACAGATAAATAATAATTACACTTAATAGTATCATCTATATTAGATTATACAACTGTAAGTATCCCAGTTACTGAAGTAGACAAACTCCATTATAAATAATTACAAAGGCATTAAATATAAACTATATCAGTGAGACTCCTACTAACTACAATCTTATATGTACC